>JACGAQ010000123.1:0-329656 GCA_014119065.1 Orius insidiosus
GCAATAAAAAAAATTTCAAAAAAGGGCTTGGCTAGCGAGGTGAGACCGACTTCCCAAAAATTTTTATTTTTGTTCCGGCAATCACGAAAGGCAAAAAAATTGTTTAATTGAGAAACGGCGCCTATCACCACTTGTAACGTTTTAGAAAAACTAGGCTTTTGGGGTCTTAGAACGTTTTAACAGGGTTACTAATAAAACACTGTGAACAACTTAACTAGATCTCTTTATTATTGTTATATTCGGAGGGTTTTGAGGGAGGGCTAGATATTTTAAGGGAAATAGCGTACCTTGTCCGATATCTGCGAGGAGAACGACGCACACCAACTGACCACGATTTTGGGCAGTTCTTGGCTTTGAGCATTGTTCGAGGATCCTCGCCCCTCCACGTCATGGATTTGTCAATGACAATTTATTTGCTCTTAAGGAGCACGTGTGACGTGTGGACTTAGATTTATTATATTTGGAACAAAGGTCTTTACTTGTCCAATTCCACACGCCACAGGGGGTTATGGGATCCTCAGCTCTCAGCCCTGCCACATGTGTGCCATATGTGGTGTTTGACTACAGGAATTTCAAATAAAATTTAACTTACTAAAATTCCCGTAGTCCCACCGTTACACGGGAATGTTAGAAAACTCGACGTTCATAGACCGCGTCGACACAAGTGGTTAAAGTTGGTCAAACAGAACCCTTCATAGTCAAAGAGATTGCCTAATGACCAAACAAATCAGTCTACGGTTATTTGCAATTCAATTTCAACTGTTGGTAGCACTTGAAACAAAACAAAAAAAAGACTCGCTTTTGCTCAGTGCTGTTTGTTCTGGTTAATCAGGTATCATAAACTAATAAAGGGCGTGATAGGACGTATCTAAACAGGATATCTCCGCCCTATATTCTTGTGACCTAAAACGCTCCCTACTGTTGACAGAGGGTATTCTCTCTACCCCTGGGCCCGAATATAGCCTTCCAATAATTCAATCCTCCATAGTAATGAGTTCATGGAAGATAAGGAGGAAATTTATACTTCGGACTAAGTAGCTTTATTGTCATTAATATCAGGCTCCAATAACTTTCAGGAATAACAATTTCTTTTTAAATACAGGGGAAAAATTTTATTCATTTAGAGATAGGATGCTATCACAGTAAATCAGGGATGGGGCAATTGTTGGATTTGTCAAGAGATGTCAAACACAGGCAGCAGATACCCGGGGAGTAGTCGTCCATTTGCAATACCCATTCGCAAAATTATCCTTCGATTCTCATATTTTACTCATAGGTAGGTACATAAAAACATTTAGGGCTTTCCAGCAGGTTTTTTTTCTGAGCACGTATTACATATTACATATGAGGCGCTCCCGGTACGAAGGGCGAACTCGACATCGGAAAATTTTTTTAACTTTCTTAAAGAAGTTATTGTGATACCCTCGACGTCGGGTTTTTGGGTAAGGGTCTTCCAGTTTTTTTTTTTCATTTTCAGATTCTAGACCTCTGGTAAATACACCCATATAATTTTTATGTTGAGTTCGCCATTTTTTCGCCTTTAAATACGTAAAAACCGAAACTTTTTTTTTGTCGAGTTCGCCCTTCGTACCCGGAGCGCCTCATATTACACGACCGGTTTCGGCGTAATACACCTCATCAGGCGGACTATTTCCTTATTTTTCACTCTCTTCTCATTTTTGCTATTAACATTTATAAAATTTAAAAAATTTGGTACATAACAGCTTATTTGAAAGAAAATTGTTTTAGCTTTACAACGGTAGCTGTTAAAGTAAAATTCGTTAAATATTAAGGGAGATACGGCAGTTTGAAAATGATGCGGGTAATTACGAAGCCTTTAATTTTGCTGATCGGTATAAATGGTTCTCGCTTTTTGAAATAATTCATTTTAATAGATTGAAACTCGATTTACCTTTTGTGCCATTAAATCCAGTAAAGCGGAAAGGAAAGTTGGACATCCTGGTTTTCCATGTTTTCCGTGACCAATGAAGTAGGCTTAAACTAGATAAGCCAACTCCTCCTTTCGAACCATTTGGCAAATTTCGAACCAAGGAACATCCTTCATATTTTTTTGATAAAAATCGAATAATTAGAAAATAAGAATGCCTTGAGGGTAAACCTAATATTTAGATATCTAATTAACAAGTTCCGCGAATTTGGGGGCCTATAACGGTTGGAAAAGGAGAAGAGGCGGATAACTTTAGTAATTAGTTGCACGACTTTGGTAAGTTTGCATTAACTGTGTCATCTGGCCGTCCCTTTTAATATCGCCCATCTTCTTTCGTGCTTTATGAGCTTCCCCCTCGGGGTTGATGGAGGCCGGCGGGAAAAAGATGAAGGAAAAGGATAATTTTCTGTTTTTCTTCCACTTTTCCTTTAACTCATCAAAGGTAAAAAGGCTTAAGTTTAAAAGGGACTGTCGGTTTTAAAACTTTTTGAAACGTTTCGAAATTTTTTCTATATAAAACGTTTTTAAAAATTGGTTTTCGTCTTTATTGGATCGAAAATGGGATATTGGAGAAGATGGTAGATTGAAGGAAAACACTAGTTTGAAGGGAGGCAATCCTCGGCACCTTCAGCCCCTCAGGCGCAACTTAATCGAATCAGCGAAAGTGTATTGTTCGGAAACATGACGTGAGTCTCAAATGTTATAATCTCGTTTCGCAATTTAACTGGGAATTTTATTATCAAGTTATAAACGAGCTAAAAGTACCCTTTTTGATAGTTTCAACCTAAGGTCACCAATGACTTGGTATTTTTAAGTCGGTAGTTTCGGTTATGTCGGTTGAGTCGGTAGTTTCGGTTATGTCGGTTGAGTCGGTAGTTTCGGTTATGACGGTTGGGTCGATAGTTTCGGTTATGTCGGTTGAGTCGGTAGTTTCGGTTATTATGGTTGCGTCGGTAGTTTCGGTTATGACGGTTGGGTCGATAGTTTCGGTTATGTCGGTTGAGTCGGTAGTTTCGGTTATGTCGGTTGAGTCGGTAGTTTCGGTTATTACGGTTGGGTCGGTAGTTTCGGTTATGACGGTTGGGTCGATAGTTTCGGTTATGTCGGTTGAGTCGGTAGTTTCGGTTATGTTGGTTGAGTCGGTAGTTTCGGTTTTGACGGTTGGGTCCATAGTTTCCGTTATGTCAGTTGAGGCGGTAGTTTCGGTTATGACTGTTGGGTCGGTAGTTTAGGTTATGTCGGTTGGGTCGGTAGTTTCGGTTATGACGGTTGAGTCGGTAGTTTCGGTTATTTCGGTTGAGTCGGTTAAGTCGGTAGTTTCGGTTATGTCGGTTGAGTTGGTAGTTTCGGTTATTTCGGTAGTGTCGGTTATGTCGGTAGTTTCGGTTGTGTCGGTTGGGTCGGTAGTTTCGGTTGTGTCGGTTGGGTCGGTAGTTTCGGTTATGACGGTTGACTTGGTAGTTTCGGTTATTTCGGTAGTGTCGGTTATGTCGGTAGTTTCGGTTGTGTCGGTTGGGTCGGTAGTTTCGGTTATGACGGTTGAGTCGGTAGTTTCGGTTATGACGGTTGAGTCAGTAGTTTCGGTTATTTCGGTTGAGTCGATAGTTTCGGTTATGTCGGTTAAGCTCCACTGATGAAAGACTAAACTAAAACTAAACCTTTTGTACTTTTTTTTAAAATTTCCTAGAAAGCGGATACCCCAGGGCTAGCTGCAGATCTTCCTTTAATTTAGTCAAAAAGCTGTTTGGGTATCACAACGAAAGAAAAAGAAAAATTAATTTCCTCGGAAAGTCCTACTTATCACTTTCTTTTCTCAAGAATACAAACGTAATCTAGGAATGAAAACAGAGTCTGAAAAGAGTATTCTTTTAATCTCGTTTCGGGCGAGGATAAATAAAAGGACGCCGGGAAGAAAATGTAGGTTGTGGGTATCTTCAGTGGAAATGTGGTGGTTGTAAACAGTAGAAGATAAATCCTAGTGCCTCGGCCCCTATGTGCGGAGCCTCTTTGTCTACTAAGGGTGTGGTTCACATTAGCCTCCCACTATACCCAAAACCTCAATCTTCACACCATAATTATCCTAATTCCATGTTTACTTTACAATTAAAAAAAAAAAAAAAAGAAGAAGAAAATTCTGAATATTAAAAAGGGTTAAACTTGATTGACTCTTGTGATGTCTCAATTTCGCGACTTGATTTATGAAGATTAAATCGATCATTTCTTATAACTAGAGGCTCTAACGTTAGATGAGAGTTAATCTAAAATCTTTCGAGGGGGTTATTTTTTTCCTCTCGCAAAAAAAAAGCTCGTTTGAAAACATAGGAGGTTTTTTTTTTTCCTCTCGGAAGTGAAGCTTATCTAAGAACACGAGGATGTTAAATTTTTTCCTAAGAGGCCTTTTTTCTGTGCCTAGTTTATGTCGAGATGTATTTTGCCGAAACGACAAGTTTTTAAACTCTTCTTTATTGTGAGATGATTTATGTTAAAATGCACTATGTCGAGATGTATACACTCAAGAAAAAAAGTTGTTGAAAAAAATTAATTAATCGCAAATGGAGATTCAAGACTCACGTGGAATTATATGAGGCGCTCCGGGTACGAAGGGCGAACTCAACAAAACGTAGTATCGAGATATTCGCATTTTAAAGTTTTATGGTACGGGCGAACTCAACAGAAAAGTCATGCCCTGGAATGGGAAAGGAGTGGGGTTGTGGACTAGGATGTGGAGTTCGCCCTTCGTACTCGCTCGGATATCGCAGAGCTTTGCCGCATATCGGTTTTTACGTATTTTAAAGGGGAAAAAAAGGGCAAACTCAATATAAAATTATATGGGTGTATTCATCAAAAGGTATAGAATCTGAAAATGAAAAAAAGAAAATTTCCGATGTTGAGTTCGCCCTTCGTACCCGGAGCGCCTCATATATAACGCTGTTTTTCTCGGGCGCCAGTAAATAAATTGATTTTCGGGTTTTGATTGATCAAAGGTTAAAAAGCGAAGGTGTTTTTAAATTTGAGGTAAAATTTCCCTATAGCGAATACTTCTGAATGTTTTCGAGTTTAAACCCCTTTTGTCCAGTAAATTAAACTCGACTTTGATCTCGGTTTACTTTTCCTATAACGGGAACCCCACCCTGATTTGAATCAAACGGCGCTTCATGAATAGGTTTCTGACATTTCGCCCCCTCCGGCCGAAAAGAGAAAGCGCTAGGAAACCCTTTGAAAGGGCTTCATCAGACGTGTTTTCATCACGGCTTTAAAATTTTCTGCGCGAATTATAAATTATTTTATCGAACCTTCATAAATCTCGAAGCGAATCTATTGATTAGAACAAGCAGGCAAACAGAATCGTATAACCGTAAATTATCAACTGTTAACGGAAAGGACCGGAATATCCTAGGCCTACATTATCAATGTTGGGAGGGATTAAGGAAGGAACAAGTTCATCTCGCAGCTGTAAGCTGGACTTAGGTACAACTGCGGGAGGCGTGAGTTAAGTTCCATTAACAGAGAAACAGATTTAAGGAGAGTTAATTAGACTATTCAGGTTTGTTTTATCTCTAACGACAACACCATAAATAATTATGTATTCTAAGCGTGCCGAATCTTTCCTACGAAAAATAATTTAAATTAAACATTTTTTTAAAAGAATAAATTAAACGAGACGCTTCACTAATTAATATTTTGACAAAAGAAATTCCTCAACAATTTTTTTATTTCTTTGGGGGAAGATAAGCGTGAAAATAAACGGCGGGAGATTAAAATGGCTCATTTAGATAAAACGTGGAGAGGAAAATTCAACATGGACGCTCTCAAAATAGGTGAAATCCACTCCATTTAACGCGTTTGACATAAAAGAGAAACACGAATGAACGACTCTTCAAGACGATTATTCGTCTTTTTGTATTTTCATTTAATTGATTTGGTTTCCAATAATGAGGCTGAAATATAATAAATTTTTTTGTCGGAAATAAAATATTTTTTCGTCTTTGTAGTAAAGAAACATCCATTTAACCGGATTTTCCATCGTTATTCGAGCGTTTATGTACCTTTTTGACAAGTTTTAAGTCATTTTCCTTGATTTCGTGGTGTAAAAACACCCTTTAAATCAGGTGATTAGAAGTTTAACATCTTCTTTAGTTGGTTTTTGGGTCGTTTCTATCGACTTTTTGGTGTAGAAACACCCTTTTAAACAAAGGGTTTGGGTGTTAAACATCTTTTTTACCTGGTTTTTGGTCATTTTATTTGATTTTCTGGTCTAGAAAACCCCGTTTTATCATCATCCCGTGACCGGGAGTTTAACATCTTCTTTAGTTTCCATTGACTTTTTGGTGTAGAAACACCCCTTTAAACAAAGGGTTCGGGTGTTAAACCTCTCTTTTACCAGTTTTTGGCTTTTTTGATCGATTTTCTGGTCTAGAAACACCCGTTTCATCGTGTGTTTAGACACATCTACTATTTTGGTGTAAAAACACCCTTTAAACAAAGGGTTTGGGTGTTAAACATCTTTTTAACCGGGTTTTTGGACATTTTATTCGATTTTCTGGTCAAGAAAAACCTGTTTTATCAGTATTAAGGCGTGCAACCTCTCTTTTACCAGTTTTGGCTTTTTTTATCGATTTTCTGGCCTAGAAACACCCGTTTCATCGAGTGTTTAAACACATCTACTATTTGGTGTAGAAACACCCCTTTAAACAAAGGGTTTGGGTGTTAAACATCTTTTTTACCCGGTTTTTGGTCATTTTATTCGATTTTCTGGTCTAGAACCACCCGTTTCATCGAGTGTTTAGACACATCGACTTTTTGGTGTAGAAACACCCCTTTAAACAATGGGTTTGGGTGTTAAACATCTTTTTTACCGGGTTTTTGGTCATTTTATTCGATTTTCTGGTCTAGAAACACCCGTTTCATCGAGTGTTTAGACACATCGACTTTTTGGTGTAGAAACACCCCTTTGAACAATGGGTTTAGGTGTTAAACATCATTTTTACCGGGTTTTTGGTCATTTTATTCGATTTTCTGGTCTAGAAAAACCCGTTTTATCAGTATTAAGGCGTTTAACCTTTCTTTTACCAGTTTTTGGCTTTTTTTATCGAGTTTCTGGTCTAGAAACACCGGTTTCATCGAATGTTTAGAAAAAACCGTTTTATCTGGTATTTAGGCGTTTATCATCATTTTAAAGCGTTTTGGGATAGTTTTTCTCGATTCTCTGGTAGCAAAATACCGTTTTTGGGAATTTTTGGCTGTATTTTGCCAGAGAAAAACGTAAGAATAATTAGGAGAAAAAAAAAGGATTGTTGGAGGTCAAGTAAATTTTATGTTTTCAAATGTTTATGGATGCAATTTTAAAATGTATGATGTTGGAATCTGACCTCTGATCCGTAAGCGAATTAATAAGCAGTATGCAAGGCACGTGCGAAACGTTGGTAGGGTCCACGTGTGACAATTTCATGTTCACAAAACGCACACGTGACGGTCACTTAGAGAGACCCGGGACTCGTAAATCCCGCATTGGCCACCCGCCCGGCTCTTCCCCCATTCAAACGGGGCGAGTTCTACTTATCCGGTGCAGGGGACATGAAATTACCGACCGTAAATCGTCGGGAACAAAAGGAAATTAATCGATACCTGGGACTCTCGGTTTTGCTCGAGTGTTTCTCGAACCGGACCTATATCACTAAACTGACACATCTAGTAGCTTGTGCAAAAACGTTCTTTCCACCCGGTGAGTAATCTTCTCGATTATCACAGGCAATATAATTGAGCCCGAAATCATAAAATTCAAGGCAGACAGCTGACTTTATTTTACTTCTATTTTTTTGGGAGGGATAGCGAATTTTAAATTGACAGGTCGATCACCCAGAGGTCGAACTATGATGTTTATCACCGAAAACACCAAAGAAAATGCGAGTTTGTTTTTACCAAAAGACAGAGGAAAACTATAATCCTTTTTGTTCAGAATGACGATTTCTAGGCCAAAAGCTCGAGGAAACGTAAGGAAATTTTGGAAAAGTGAGTTTCCTGGTCTGAAAACTTAGAAAAACTTCCGAAAATCCGTTAAAAAAGGAGTTTCTCTGCCAAAAGAGTGAGGAAAATCGCTTAAAATCAAAGAAAAAGAAGGTTTATCCGCCCGAAAACGTCTAGAAAAACCCGATTTGTCAGGTATTAAGGCTTTTAACCTCTGTTTAACGAGTTTTTGGGACTTTTTTTTTTAATCGATTTTCTGGTCTAGAAATACCAGTTTCATCGAGTGTTTAGACACGTCGACTTTTTGGTGTAGAAACACCCCTTTAAACAATGGGTTTGGATGTTAAACATCTTTTTTATCCGGTTTTTGGTCATTTTATTCGATTTTCTGGTCTATAAAAACCCGTTTTATCAGGTAATTAGGCGTTTAACCTCTCTTTTACCAGTTTTTGGCTTTTTTAATCGACTTTCCGGTCTAGAAACACCCGTTTCATCGAGTGTTTAGACATATCGACTTTTTTGGGTGTAGAAACACCCTTTCAAACAAATGTTTTGGGTGTTAAACATCTTTTTTACCTAATTTTTGGTCATTTTATTCGAATTTTTGGTCATGAAAAACCCGTTTTATCAGGTACTAAGGCGTTTAACCTCTCTTTTACGAGTTTTTGGGCCTTTTTTAATCGATTTTCTGGTCTAGAAACACCCGTTTCATCGAGTGTTTAGACACATCGACTTTTTTGGGTGTAGAAACACCTCTTTAAACAAAGGTTTTGGGTGTTAAACATCTTTTTTACCCGGTTTTGGTCATTTTATTCGATTTTCCGAGGAAACCCCCCAGAAGTTTGATTTGGCTCAGACTCAAAGTGGTTTCTCCGGCGAAAATCTGGAAATCTCCAGAAACTCCAGAAAATCTGGTTTAATAAATCAACCTAAAAGGGTTTTCTTGGTCCAATAACCGAGGAAATTTTCCGGAAAACCAATAAAATATATGAGGCGCTCCGGGTACGAAGGGCGAACTCAACATCGGACAAATTTTTTTTTTTTTTCATTTTGAGATTCTAAGTCTCTTGGTGAATACACCCATATAATTTTTATGTTGAGTTCGCCCTTTTTCCCCTTTAAATACGTAAAAACCGATACCTATTCGGCAAAGCTCTAACTGCGATATCCGAGCGGGTACGAAGGGCGAACTCCACATCCTAGTCCACAACCCCCACTCCTTTTCCCATTCCAGTTCATGACTTTTCTGTTGAGTTCGCCCGTAACATAAAACTTTAAAATGCGAATATCTAGAAACTACGTTTTGTTGAGTTCGCCCTTCGTACCCGGAGCGCCTCATATATACTTCATAAATAACTGTGAAGACTAGACAAGAATTTGGATGATGAGGTTGCTCAAGAAAATAATATTATGGCGTCTATAGACAGCATTTACGCATAAAGAATTTTTCAGCGATTTAAGGTTCCAATAATTTTACCAAATTTTTTTCCATGCATTTTATTGAAAACAAGGAAAGTTTGAATAAAAAGGAAATTTGACAGGAAATTGTATTCTTCAATGTTATATAAAATCATTTTACGTTTAAACGTCCCTTCAATATCGCACGTTTGAAAAACGGAAATTCACCTCGAGGGATCACAATAGAGCTATGTTATAATATAACATACAGTACATTGTTGTAGATGGCGTTGCTTTTTGTTTTTGTTTCAACTTTAGTTCGAGAATCATCCGTTTTATTGGTACTTTTAAAGACAAAGCATCTGATTAACCATTTACTTCTGTTGTTTCTGTTGAATTCATCATTTTTACACATTTGTGAGGAAAAAACATAAAAATAAACATTGTTTTATAAAAAAATTTTTATATGTCTACAATCAAAGGAAACAGAGTCGGAACAAACGAAGGCTAGATCTAATTTTGACAGCCCCTCAGAAAATTTTTAGTCAAGGAAATTGAAAAGAAGAACAAGAATAGACGGGATCGTGTTGCCTACAATGAAGGTTCAAAGGGATAAAAGGAAAAAAAAAAAGAAGGTAACGGAACCTATCAGACCTCCTTATATCCCACCTAAGCCTGTGATTTTTTTTTATAAACATAGAAGTTGTTTTTAAAAATTTTTTTCCGTAATTGCTAAACATTTGATGTTTTTCCCCCATTGCTTATATAAAAGTTATAAGCTTCAGTAAAACCTAATGGTTTTTCCATCAATGTTTTATTTAGCCAAAAAAGTTTTTTTTTTCTTTTTTCTTAAATCTGCTTTTAAATTAGAAAAAAAATCTCGCTTTATTGGTATTTTTTCTTTTTTGGTTGGTATTTCTTTTTGGTGTTATAAAAAATTTTTTTTGAACTCTCCAACCATGCATAAAAGTATTTATTTAGTGGCATAAAATTTTTATTTAGTTATAAAATTTTTTTATAACACCAAAAATCTCGCTTTGTTTATTAAAAAAAATAGAATTTTTAATATATTTTTTAAACGTTAATTAGGTCTTCGAGAGGAATAATTTGAGTTTTAATAATGGAAGGAATTCAAGAAAGGTTGTTAGAAAGTAGGGAAAGGAACGAAATTAAATTTTTATCGATTCGTTTACTTTAAAGTGTTACAATATTTTTTTAAATTAATAAAACATCAATTTTTGATTCAAGGAAAAAATTTTTAAGATCATTGGGAAAAAAGCAACAATTTTATTCTTATTAACTTTTGCAACAATAAAATAGGTTAATAAATTATTAAAAAGCTTAATATTAGGTAAATGAGGAAAGTATCTCGCTCTATCGACTATGTAGCCATTATCATAATCAAACTTCCTTCAATTAATATCGTGGGTACTTTCATAGAATTTCCTAAGACCCTTCGTTAGAAGGTATCAGAGTGACTTCCTTGTTAAGAAAGTTATAAATAAATGATTTGTCAATTTTAAATTAAAATGAGGCTAGGTAAAAAATTTTTATTTTTAAGCCTTGTTTTTGACATTTTTTAAAGATATTTTAAGCTCAGAGTTTAAGCAGATTTCTTTTCCTCAAAATCTTTTTTTTTTTTCCTTTTTCTAATTCTTTTTTCACGTAAAAATTAAGGATTTTAATTACGAAATTCATGACTCCCACAAAGCGGAGGGGGAAGTCAAAGGCGGTTAAATTTCTTAAAAATAATTATCTCATCAAAACTTTTTTTTTTTTCTTTCTCCTTCTTTTTTTCTCAATCGACCTCTTATTAACATCCTTGGCTTCAGCAGCCTTCAGTTTTCTGAACTACTCTTTGAATTTTGAAAAATAGGGCAAAAACGTTTTGAACTTCCGAAAAGGCGAAACCTTTATAATTAATTATTTTGTATGTGTAAACGCAGAGAGTTTTCAATTTATAAAGTCTTTCTCATGGTTAGCCGAAATAAGGACTTATCAAAAAGGGTTCTGTAACTTTCAAATTCAATTTGAAATTCGACTAAAAGGATGAAAAAGTCAAAAATGGAGACTTTTAAAAGAGGAAAAAATTGAACTAAAAAAATTCTTTGAAAAGCATAACTCCTAAACGGATGTAGGACTGATTTTTCTTTTTGGATTTTCTTGGGAAAAAAAATCGAAGATCTAATGGCATGGTTGACGGGAAAGAGGGAGGTTACAGACAATAAGGAAAGCGATGACATTTTCTTTATTTTATTTACTTTGGATGGTTCCTTTTTTTAAACCTTTTTTTTTTTTTCTTTTTCTTTAGGTTCTCTCAATCATCAATTTTTCTTTATTTCATAATAAATAAGAAAATTAAAATTAAAGATGAAAAGAAAATTATAAAAAGATTTCCAAAATTCTATTTTTAAGAGTTAAGTCCTTCATAAAGAAAATTTTTTGAAATGATGGTTAAGCAAACACATTTTAACGAGAGTAGATCTTATCTTACTTTTAAAAAAACCACTTGTTACTTTGATCAAAATTACTTTTTCTCACGAAAAACTTCAATTTAAGGCGTTGAACAGTTAAATAGTATTTTCAAAACACACAATCCTATGGTTTTTCGTGTTTATTTAATTGTAAAATTGCTAACCTTTCGTTTTTTCGTAGAAGATGATAATCCGTTATGATGTACACAATCACTTAATTGTCAACTTGGAACACGCGAGAGTTTATCGAGTTTGGTGGAAAAAATATGAATTTTGACCGTTTTAAAAAGATGCGAAAGTGGGTGGGAATATGGAGGCTGAGACGTATAGGGAGACTCACCGGAGCAAACTGAACCTCCCCCAGCGTAGACTCGAGCCAATTCCACGGCCGGGAGAAAATATCCCTCGCCCTACGCCCAAACATTCCCTTTTCCTCTGTCACTTTTTTTAATCAAAAATTTTTGTCATTTTTTTGTGATTACCTATAAAGTTTTATAAATAACCTCAAAAGTAACGGTAGACTTTCTTGATTACTAATTTCATTTATGGTGCCGTCTGGCCGTCCGACAAAATTAGCCAAATTTTTGTGGTTTAATATTTTTTATAAGCCGTCATTTTGAATTTTGCAAAAATATGCAAAATAATTAATATCAAACTATTTGAATAACTCCAGCATGTAGATATTTTAATAATTTTTTGAAATTTTTTCGGTTTTATAACATTTTTTAGGAGGGGGAATTTATTAAAAAATATAGAGCTATATTTATTAAAAAATTTAGTACCCCAAAAAATTCAATTATCTCTTTTTTTTCAATTGTTTGTTATTATTATTAATGTTTTGGTTAATTAAAATCGATTTTCTGACGTTCAAATTCATGAGAAATGAAAACGTCAGATAAATAACCTCGAGTAAACAAAATTTCGGATGTGAAAACATTGCTGAAGAATAAATAATTAATTTTCATGCGTAGGTAAGTGTGGAAGAAAAAGTAAACATTATTTATTGACGATACTAATTTATTTACACAAATTATAGATTTTTAGTCAACATGAAAACTTTGTTTACTGTGTCAAGATGATTTTTTTTAATGAAAAATTAAAATAGGTGTAAATTTAGATTTTTCCCCTCTGGGGTGGTAAGACTGTGTTGACGAAGAGGGGTGCCGGGGTTGTGGGTGGTCGGGAGGGGTCTTGCGCCGTTCGGCCGTTCCCCCTTCACCGAGTTACGGCGAGGGCGAAGAGGGTTTCACAGCCGCCACAATTCTCCGTAATCAATAACAAGGCTTTTGATAGTGAAGAGCTCCTGAAGAAGTCGCCCAGAAAAGACGTGATCGCCACATTTTTTAAAGTAATCAGTCAAGGAAAAAAATATGAGCGCGAAAGCCTACTTACTCCAAAAATGGAATACTTGATGCCTATTTAAAATATGAGAAAAAAATCACCACCTGATGATGGTTCACCTGATTAAGCCGAAGTCGTGAAAAATTCCATTTTATTGTTTCTCTCTCCCACTGTATTTTTATAAAATAGAAAAAGGTCATTTTGAACATTTTTTTATGTTTTTGTTATTTTATAAAAATTTTAAAGTTGGAACGATTTAAAAATATAAATAAGGGACAAGTTTAAAATAGTCTTTTCACGTCGGACAAACAAAGAAAGTTTATTTGTTACTCGAAAGAAATGAGATCCTCGAGGGCACATGACTTCTATTCATGGCCGTTTCTACTAAATCAACCCTAATAAAATCAAAGATTCCATTGGAGATTAAACCTCGTTTTCTTTGTCAATTTAATCAAAATTGTTGAGATTTAAATTATTAAGGATCTTCTTACATCAATAAATTCATAAACACTTGACTCGGTGGGAGTTAATGAAAGGACATGGGGTCGGGACTAAATCTCCCTCTAGTTTTCCATTACAAAGGAATTATTGACGAGAATTCGATTAGTCTGTGTTAAACGGCGTTCGTGCTTCGGACGAAATCCCGAAAACCGAACCAGATTCCTTTTCAATACGGAATTTCCCTTATTTTGTTTAAAGAGCAAACAGAAAATCGTTCGACCATTTAATTTGGGAAATAAGAGATTAGTGAGAACAATATCCAAATTTAATTGCGCGTTGCTCGAAGGGACTTTGAGGATCAAGGTTTAATTTGAAACCGAGTTGGAAGAAAAACAACTCTATAGGTAAATACTTCAAAAGCCCTAAATAGTTCTAGAAAATCTGAGGTTTTGGTTACAAAAATTAAAAGGAAATAGTCCTTTGATGACGGGTATTACACCGAAACTGGTCGTGGATTATGCGTTTTTTTTTCATCCTCTCCTCGTTAGTATTTAAATAATCAATAAATAAAAGTGAATTTTTTAAACAACATCAAAAATATTTTAAAATTGATCGAAAGACAAATAATAATAATTTAAACATAAAAGTTGAAAGTAAATTTCCCCCAACAGCCTCTGGCTAATAAACTTGTCCCTTCCAACTTTCACAGGGCACAAATTCGCGATGTTAAGAAGAGGGGAAAAAAACTTCGTTTTTTTTCGAAAGGACAGCCGAAAAGCATAACACTTTGCGTCTTCCCTTTTACCAATTTATGTTGCTAATGGGTAGCATAAAATGTGACATAAGTGGGGCGTAAGAAAGAGGGGGAGGTGCTGAGAACAGTTTTGAATAATATATGAGAGGTTTGCCCTAAACTTAACATGGGTCTTGGAAAGGGAAAAGCCGTAGGGAAACAACGAGCTACTTATGGATAACCCATAATGGCCTAGTTCTCTTGTTTCTCCACCCCTAATCCCTACACTCTTCAAACTAATTACTAATTAGACTCCTATGATTTAAATTTAAGCCTCTTAACCTACATAAAACTGATTTCTCAATATTGAAGATCCCCTCAACAAAAATAGCTTGTAATTACGATTTTGAAAACGATTTGAGAACAAACATTTGTATAAATCAAGCTTAGGTGCATGATAGATTTGTGTGATACTTTGTTTATTCCATTTTGTATTTGCTGTGTTGGGTAAAGAGGTGTCTGTTTATGAAAAGAGTATTGAACCCGAAGCTGTACAAGCAGACATGTTATCTTTTCATCACGACCACCCCACGCACTTCCCCCTTCTTTCGATCCCTGCCCCTCCTCATACGATGTCGCGGCTCTCCTCATGTTTGACGAGTCTCCGATATCGATTCTATAAGAAAATGGCATTTCGCCAACATTTTATCCCACCCTATACACATGCAAGGAGATTTTTTTAATCTTGAAAAAAGTTATTAAGAAATAGAAACTGTTGGCAGAAGCCTCATTTTCAAGAAGGGGGCTCTTGATACTAAACCATCATGACTGTTGAGTCTTGATGGACTGTATAACTGATCGCCTTCAAAAACGGTAGTTATGGCCATTTTTTTCAAGACGGGGCTCTTGATACTAAACCATCATGACCGTTGAGTCTTGATGGACTGTATAACCGATCGCCTTCAAAAAACGGTAGTTTTGGCCATTTTTTTCAAGACAGGGCTCTTCATACTAAACCATCATGACCGTTGAGTCTTGATGAACTGTATAACCGATCGCCTTCAAAACGGTAGTTTTGGCCCTTTATGGGTCCAGGTAATAAAAGTAATTAAAAATAATATAAAAGATTTGATTAATATAAGAAATTTTGAATTCCACAACCCTTCTAGCTCATTAAAAAACGGTCTTAATTTTAAAAAATAATTTATTTCTTCAAAATAATTTTCAAAACATTTTTTTAGTGCCCTTTTTTTTGGTCCATCTCAAGTAGGTCTCTCGGACCCTCAAGGGTCAAAATGACCATTTTAAAAAGTATTATGTTGTACAGTTCATCACGATTTAACCATTACCAGTGCGAAAGAGGGTGTGCGGAAAACGCACAAAAATTAGGCAATATCATTAAAAACAAAATTCTATAAAAATGTTTTAAGAAATCGTGATTAATCATCACGAGTGGTAAGACGTCATGGGGTGTTAAAACCAACGCTTTTTGAAATGGTCGTTTGGAAGCTTGTCAGCAGTAAAAATGTTAAATAATAGAACCGAACGGTCAAATAAGACTAATTAACAGTGCTGTTGATTGGGAAGGGTGGAGAAGGGGTGGTAATTAGCATTTTCCCCTCCACATCCACTCGAGCGGGGTGGTTAATTTATCGATACGACCTCTGGGGCTTGAAAATCGAGAATTTCTGTTCAAATATTTTTACTTGTAAGTTGTACAAAAGGCTTTTTCTCACTCTCGGAAGCGTGAAGGTAGATTAAAGCTCGAATGGAAAACTCATGTAGCGTAACGAACTGTAAATGACAGGCGCTTAAAGTACTGCGGTTACAAAATCCCTCCCTCCAGCTTCAATTCCAGTACACCAAAACGATCATGAAACTAGATTTTCTCTCTTTAAAATTTTTTTTCTATTTCTCTCTTCGAAAATTTTTTTATAAAGTAAAAAATTTTTTCATATATTTCTGATAAACTTTTATTCCCCTAAGTACCAACAATAATTGCTAAAGGGGTATTCTGCCAAGGGGAAAATTTTCTGGATACTGCAGAAAAACTCAGGTTTCCTTTGAAGATCCACTGTACGACTTTTCTTTTTTTTTTTTGGGATTGGGGGATGATGCGTTTTTGTTTGAATTTTTATGGTTGAATAAAGAAAAAAAATCAAAAGATTTTTCGTCTAAACTAAACTGCGTTTGAAAACAAATTATTCTCAATTCAATTACGCTTTTGTGTACAAAAGCACGATCGTTCTTCTCATCGACCGTTTTGTCAATAGTGAATAGGCTCTTTTGATTTCCCCCTCCATAAAAGAAAAAAAAAATTATTTTATTTACTACTATACTTTTTATCTGGTTTTAAAAATTATGAGTGATAAATGACCTCATGTTTGTAAAGGAGCTCGTTAGCGAAAAGGGAGAAGGTTGCGCTAACACTACTAATTGGCACCACCCACTTTCCTATATCACAATACCCCCACTCAAATATACAAAATTTTAACAAGGATTCTGAATAAGCGAGAGGAAACTTCCTTTTTTGATAACGTTACGCATCTTAAAAGATTTAAAAATATTAAAACTTTAAACACTTTTTCTAGAGGCGAAATTTACTTAAGGGATAAGGTAGAACGAAATTTTGGTCATCTTAATTGAGATGGGAGAGTCGAAGAAGGCTCGGAGCAAAAATCTAAAAAAAAATTGTTTTTAAGTGAAACATTTCAACCTCCCCCCCCCCCCCCCCTCAAAGAAAATGAAGAAAAGTTCCCGAAATTGGAGAAACTGCTCAAATTTTCTCTCTAATCCTCACCGTCTAACAAAGCCCTAAAAAATATTGTTAATTTCATCTTTTTCTTAAAGTTTAGAGGCATCGTACTGAGTGGGAATTTTCGAACATGATATCTATCTTAATCTTAAACTCGCGGAGCCATTGAGGAAGTCTAGGGGGTCTCTTCCTCTTTGAGAAACTTGCTAGTCGGTAATTTAGCCTCGCATTTGTCGTGGGATGTGACAATTGTCCTGAAACATGCATCCCAGATTATGGAAATCGCTATTCTAAGTAGAGCAACTCTCGTATTCTATACAGGGTGAATTTCAACATTCTAAAAATCGTATGGTATTCTTCTCATTTTTCAAGGATTTTTTTAGATGTGAACGAGGAAAAAGATTTAAAACAGAAACTTTTTATTAAAAGAGGAGATGAAAAACTTTTTATTAAATTCCCCCTCCCCTCTGGCCTTTTAAAAATTAGCTGCCCTGGTTAACACGTTACAAATTCTTCACTTTTTATTTTTTACAAATTCCATAAGAAAACCTAATTTTTTTAACTTTCACATATTTAAAACAAAAATTTAAAAACAATTTTTTTTCAGTTTTCAAGAGTGTAAAAATTTACCAAGTAGAATAAGTTGAAAACTTTTGGAAGTTTTTGAAAAGGCCTTATTGCCTCCTTCAAAATTAAATTTCCAATCTCAAGGAAAACAAAGTGCGTTAAATTAATTATTGAAATTATTGCATTAATTCCTGAGTAAAGCAACGTTGTAATTTGATTGTACAATTAGTGGTTAATTAGTAGTTCTAGGCCGATGGCTGTGGTGTCTACATCCTTCGCTCGCCCCTCTTCCTTTCCGTAAAACCCCTGTCATATTAATCATTCTATGAATAATAATTTTTCCGACTCGTGATTGAGTTTTGAAGTTTTTTTTTTCTTCTCCGAACAATTTTCGAGCTAAATACAATTTGTATAGAACAAAAAGTCCCCGTTAAAAAAAAGACGTCAACTTGGAAGCAATAAACATAAAATATTGGTAATGTTCCCATAGTTCACTTATTGGTCAGACGCGTTTGGGGGGTTTCACAACTCGTGAATTTATGATTTTCGGCTCGGTTAGAGCCTTGCATTGAAAATGTGTGAAATATAACGTTTGTTTTAGCTACCCCACTATTTTCCCTTTTCTCTTTAGGGCACTTTACCAAAAAACCGTTCTTTTGGACTTAATATTTTTTTCGGGTCGTAAGAAAATTGTTGATTGAGAAGGGTGAATCGAAGATTCCCTCTCTAGCCCTAGCTCAGCAGCGCCTTCTTTTTTAGACAGAAATTTTTGTGGTTTCCTCGGTATTTTGGTAAAAAACGCTGTAAAAAATTTTTTCTTGGTTTTTAGGCCAAAAAATGCTCCTTTTGGAAAATTTTAGAGCATCATTTCTGGTCTACTTTCGGGGTCTCTTCCTCCAAATTTGAACTTAAAAAATTAAAAAGTTTCATTTATATCCCTACATTATTGTTAAAAAACGCCAAAACTTTGCCAAAAAAACGCCAAAAAACGCCAAAAAAAACGCCAAAAAACGCCTCCTGTAAAAAAAATTTTTCTTGGTTTTTAGGCCAAAAAATGCTCCTTTTGGAAAATTTTAGAGCATCATTTCTGGTCTACTTTCGGGGTCTCTTCCTCCAAATTTGAACTTAAAAAATTAAAAAGTTTCATTTATATCCCTAAATTATTGTTAAAAAACGCCAAAACTTTGCCAAAAAAACCGCCAAAAACCCCAAAAAAAACCGCCAAAAAAACGCCAAAAAACGCCTCCTGTAAAAAAATTTTTTCTTGGTTTTTAGGCCAAAAAATGCTCCTTTTGGAAAATTTTAGAGCATCATTTCTGGTCTACTTTCGGGGTCTCTTCCTCCAAATTTGAACTTAAAAAATTAAAAAGTTTCATTTATATCCCTAAATTATTGTTTAAAAAAACGCCAAAACTTTGCCAAAAAAACGCAAAAAATCGCCTCCTGTAAAAAAAATTTTTCTTGGTTTTTAGGCCAAAAAATGCTCCTTTTGGAAAATTTTAGAGCATCATTTCTGGTCTACTTTCGGGGTCTCTTCCTCCAAATTTGAACTTAAAAAATTAAAAAGTTTCATTTATATCCCTAAATTATTGTTAAAAAAACGCCAAAACTTTGCCAAAAAAACGCCAAAAAACGCCTCCTGTAAAAAAAATTTTTTCTTGGTTTTTAGACCAAAAAATGCTCCTTTTGGAAAAATTTGGAGCATTATTTCTGGTCCACTTTCGGGGTCTCTTCCTCCAAATTTGAACTTAAAAAATAAAAAAGTTTCATTTATATCCCTAAATTATTGTTAAAAATTTTAAAAGGGAAAAACTTTTTTTAGGCTTTAAATTGAACCCTATTTGAAAAAAAAAAATTTAAAATGTTTTTTATTAAAGTCACGTCTTGAGGGGAGGTCTTGAAAACCAATCATAAATAGAATAAGCGAACCAGAAAATGAATTCTATTTACTTTTGTTCGTGGGGTAGGAACTTGGCTTTTTAAGTTATTGCTTCCTTACCGCTCCCAGTGGAATGTCTCGTCCTAATAGAATTACTCTTCCCTCTATTTTTACATTGTTTTGACCTTTTTAAAAATATTGAATATTTTCGATGTTTTAGAATTTAAGAGATGAGAAGTTTGTGAATTTTTAAAAATGTTGAGGATTTGGTAAATGTTTGGTGTGGGACTACTCCGGGCCCATTAATAGACAACAACTTGGTTTTGTCGGTGAACCGTAAATGTGGTCGGAATCCCGAACTCTTTCCCTTTCTAAATGTCCTCCTGTCCCGAGAAACTTTCCGGGTGCCCAATTTATCAAAAGAGATAGAAAATGAAGAGACAACTGTTTATTTTGAGACCGAAGATTAATTAGAACCAAGATTCAGGACAGTGCTTGTTTTAATTTGGGAGGAAAAGGGAAGGGAATAACCGGCCGTTTCGTATCGGGCTTTAGCACTCGTTTAAATGTAAATTCCTCCCTTACTCCTTTCATCCTACTTCTCCCCTTTTCTTTCACTTCTATACAACTTCAACCCCTCTTTCATACCCAAAGTATTACTTATGAAAAGCAACAGCTGGAATTAAATTACGAAGGATTTTATCTAATAAACAAAACCCACTTTTCTTATTTGAACTTTTAAGGTCAAAAGTCGTTTATTTCTTCAAAAACACGGTTTTAAAAAAATCAAAAAATTTACATTTTTTTTTCAAAAAATTCTTTTAAAATGGCAAAAATAATAAATCGTCGCGTTAATTCTAACACTGAACAAGTCATTTTTTGTCATTTTTGAGCTAGAAATTGTTTCTGATGGTAAATTTTGTGGTGGAACGAATTGCGTTGGCAGTTTAACCCTATAATCAACAGAAAACGCGTAGTTCACGATTTAGCCAACAGGTGATGCATTGATTCAAATGAGGCGCTCCGGGTACGAAGGGCGAACTCGACATCGGACAAATTTTTTTTTTTCATTTTCAGATTCTAGACCTTTTGAAGAATACACCCATGTAATTTTTATATTGAGTTTGCCCTTTTTTCCCCTTTAAAATACGTAAAAACCGATTTGCGGCAAAGCTCTAACTGCGATATCCGAGCGGGTACGAAGGGCGAACTCGTATCCTAGTCCACTACCCCCACTCTTTTTCCGGGAGCCCCACTCCTCTTGGAACAGCTCACCGCCACGAAATAAAAATATTATACTATACATTTAGTGAATTAATAATCGTAATAAATATTCGAAAATTTAAAAAAAAAAACCCTTTCCTCTATGATTCTATAAAATCTAAAATCTCGCCACGAAAATTCCAGAGAGTGACTTTTCTGTCGAGTTCGCCCTTAACAGAAAACTTTAAAAAGCGAATATCTCGAAACTACGCTTTGTCGAGTTCGCCCTTCGTACCCGGAGCGCCTCAAATGAGAAATTAATCCGTATTTTGGCTCTCCTGAAAACCTAGGAAAAATGACTTATCCGGTGTTAGAGCTAACGCGACGATATCCTATATTCCACTTAGTCAAGTTTCTTTCATTGCAAGTTCATTTATCCAGGTAAAAGGAAAAAAACGGTACTGAGTGAGCTAAAAATTCAGAAACACAGGTTACATTGGCACAACCTTACAGCTTATGAAACCTCAAGCCAGGTTATGGTCCAAGTTTGGCGGCATTTTCAAGTACAGAGGTAGCACTTATGTAAGTTCCATGTATAGAGCTTTCGGGTTTTCCCGTATTCTGGTGTGAAGGTTGGGCCACCTCTCGTTTCGTACACAGAGGTAAATTTTTAGAAAATTTCAATTTTATGGTACGACTGTATACCTATTATAAAAAGGAATCTACATACCCCAAATTAAATTGTGAATAGAGTGGAGATTTGAAAAACGTGGAATTTAGCCATTGGTAAAGTATTTATAACACAAAAAAAGCAATATGTTCGGAATTTTGTCTGCTAGGGTAGGAACTTATATCGGCCCTGACTTAGGGACCAACAGTTTTTCGACCAACGAATTTCTTCTAGTTGGCCAAACTGCGATTTATATTTTTTTTCCTTTCCTGAATAAAAATCCGCTCCTTTCTTGCTATTTTTTTTTTTTTTTTTTTTTTTTTTTTTTGCATATGAGGTGCTCCGGGTACGAAGGGCGAACTCAACAAAACGTAGTTTCGAGATATTCGAACTTAACAGAAAAGTGATGCCCTGGAATGGGAAAATGAGTGGGGGTTGTGGACTAGGATGTGGAGTTCGCCCTTCGTACCCGCTCGGATATCGCAGTTAGAGCTTTGCCGCATATCGGTTTTTACGTATTTAAAGTGGAAAAAGGGCGAAATCAACATAAAAATTATGTGGGGTTTTCACCAAGAGGTCTAGAATATGAAAATGAAAAAAAAAAAAAATTGTCCGATGTTGAGTTCGCCCTTCGTACCCGGAGCGCCTCATATTCATAATTATTAAATAATACATAAAACATCAAAGAAAGGCCACAAGTGCTAAACAAAGCAATTGTTCATTTAGGTACTCCAGAATTGATTAGTGAATTTCATATGAATTGATATTATAGAGGAAGTAAGCAAACATTTTAGAATTTATTCATAATGAAAATTTTCGTTCATTTTTGATTTACTCCATTGGAAGTAATTAGGGAAGAATTGTAGATTTCCGATAGAGTATAAAACGAACCGCATGTCTGACCTCATTCATGTTATGGCAGGTTTTATTCATTTTTCGTCAACGGGCGGGGGGGTTAATTAATGGGCGTACGTGTCGGAAGGTGGGAAAGGTCAACTGGCTACAGTCCAGGCATTTCCCACCCGCAGCATCCATCCATTGGACTCCCGGTATCCGAAATCACTAGAGAAACAACTCCCCCGCCCCCTTCAACCTCTTTCCAGTCTCTACATTCCTACGAAACACTTCAGCTTCCGAAGCAACGACCCTGTAACACACTTAGGAATCGCAAAAATCTCCGACATTTAACCCTTTTTCCGCCTATTATGGACATTGGGGGAAAAAAAATTTCTTCCCTTTTTCTATATTATTTTTCAACAATTTTTTTTTTTTAACATGAAACGATAATTTTAATTCATTTTATTGCGTTTTCAAACATTTAATATTTTTTGAAAGTTGATTTCCAATTCAATTTTGTCCCTTCAGCTTTTATTAACGCAGTCCCATACCGGCTCTTAATTAGAAACGGAATTGGCCAATCAAAAGTCAACAAAAAAAAATTGCCATCGTCTACACGCAAAAAAAGTTAAAGTGTTTAACTTCAAATCAATGATAGAAGCAGAAAAACGTAGTAACTCAATGTTTTTTAAGTCATAATCAAAAGTTTAAAAAAAATGATTTTGAGAAGGCGAGAAAAATTGATGTAAAAAAAATTTAAAATAAAATATACAACTTTTATTTCCAGAAACTTTTTACTAGTTGCACAACTTCTATTTGCATGCAAATGTCAAACTTTCCTCCCAGAGCTTCGACCCTCCCTCATTCCTCACCATGAAAGTGATACAATGGAAAACTAAAATAAACTTGCGCGGGGAAGAACTTTCGAGGGCGGGCCCAAGCGTCCCTAACGGCGAACATATTTCTCTTCTCTCATCGTCGATTTTCAAAAAAAAATCATTCTTCAAACAGGTTTTTAAGAAATTTAAAAAAAATTTGCACTAATTTTTTGGTTAAATATTATTGTTATAATAATACGTAATTTGATATTACGTTTGGTGAATCCTTTGACAAAGTTATTCGATGTCACGTGAGATAATCTAAAGCTTGTTTAGAAGAGGATCATCCATGCATAGGGAGACACCGTTTAGGATTAATCAAACTGAACGTTCATAATTATCAAAAAAAAACCTTTTTTTTCTTTCGAAAATTAAACGTTGATTGATTTTTAAAAATTCCAATAAAAGAAACCATGTAGGGCTTTCGGTTTGCATAATTGGAACAAGAGGTGAAAAGAGGAGTGGATGGTAGTAAACGAGGTTCAGACAATCGACGTTTGCTCCCTAGTTTAGCCCTTCAGGCTATTGTATTCGAATGAAGGAAACAATACCTACTATTCAGTATTGACTTTGCCAATAATCGTTTTACAGTTAATAAAATATAATTTTTTTTAGAATAGTAGGTAGTATAACGAAGAATGGTCATAAATACGGCAATTTTTACTTTTTTGACCAATTGTATAGGTCAAAAAAGTAAAAATTGCCGTATTTATGACCATTCTTCGTTATACTACCTACTATCATCTTATTGGTCGATATTATCTAAAAACAACTTTTTTTAGAATGTTAATTTTTTAAAATTATACACGGATTTCAATTATAACGGCTGGGAGAGCGTTAAGTACTTGTTTGAAGAGCTTCCAAGGAAAACTTCCTTAAAGAGAAGTCTAAATATAGGAGGGGGAAGTATAAATGAGGGGAACTATAACGGAGGGGGAAGTATAAATGAGGGGAACTATAACGGAGGGGGAAGTATAAATGAGGGGAAATATAACGGAGGGGGAAGTATAAATGAGGGGAACTATAACGGAGGGGGAAGTATAAATGAGGGGAACTATAACGGAGGGGGAAGTATAAATGAGGGGAACTATAACGGAGGGGGAAGTATAAATGAGGGGAACTATAACGGAGGGAAAAGGTTTTTTTTTTATTTATTATTTATTTATTTATTTATTTTTTTTTCGAAAAATTGTCTAAGTTTTTTTAATTGAAGTTTTTTTTGTTTTTTGAAAAATATTCAGATTTTTTTTTTTTTTTTTTTTTTCGAAAAAGTATCAAGGTAGAAATTATGAGATTTTTGCCCAAGGGAGATCCATCTCGTATCGCGTAAAAATATGAAATTTCTTCGCGGAAAAAAAATGCTACGGCCGGACGGCCGGCCGGAACCACTGACAAAGTTGAGTTGGGAGAGCGTTAAGTACTTGTTTGAAGAGCTTCCAAGGAAAACTTCCTTAAAGAGAAGTCTAAATATAGGAGGGGGAAGTATTAAAGAGGGGAAGTATAACGTAGGGGAAAGTATAAATGAGGGGAACTATAACTGAGGGGGAAGTATAAATGAGGGGAACTATAACGGAGGGGGAAGTATAAATGAGGGGAACTATAACGGAGGGGGAAGTATAAATGAGGGGAACTATAACGGAGGGGGAAGTATAAATGAGGGGAACTATAACGGAGGGAAAAGGTTTTTTTTTTCTTTTCTTTTTTCGAAAAATTGTCTAAGTTTTTTTAATTGAAGTTTTTTGTTTTTTTTTGTTTTTTAAATTTGAATATTTGAAAAATATTCAGATTTTTTTTTTTTTTTTTCGAAAAAGTATCAAGGTAGAAATTATGAGATTTTTGCCCAAGGGAGATCCATCTCGTATCGCGTAAAAATATGAAATTTCTTCGCGGAAAAAAAATGCTACGGCCGGACGGCCGGCCGGAATCACTGACAAAGTTGAGATCGGTAATGATCAATATTCGATTTGGCCCTCCGGGGTCTGGAAGACCCTTCGCCAAAAACCGACGTGGAGGGTATCACAAAATCTTCTTTAAAAAAGTTAAAAAAAAGGGTTTTATGAAAAAAACTATAATTGGACCCCCTTAATTTTAATCAAAGCGTTAGGTAGAACGTTCAAAATGCGTTTGGATATATACAGGGTGCTCAGAATAGAACGTAACTTCCATAATGACCTCTTTTTGCGTATTTTAAAAATACCGCCGTGTCTATAGTTGAAGCAAGGTCTGCAAAAAAAAGAATGAAAAAATAAGAAAATAGTCCACCTGATGAGTTTCTATGCCGAAACCGGTCGTGGAATATAATATAATACGTTATTTTTCTTCCCCTCTCCTTCGTTAGCTATTAAATTGTAAATAAAGTAAATGGTGAGGGGGATGATTAAAAAATATGGAGGCGCCGGGTATCGATCCCGGTACCTCTCGCATGCTAAGCGAGCGCTCTACCATCTGAGCTACGCCCCCTGATATCCTAAAATAATTAAATATCAAAAAAGGATAATAAAAATCTGGGTCAATCTTCAGGAGAAAGTGGTCCAGAGAAGCAGGATAGGCTTCGCCCGCAACGCTTCTTTTGATCCTTCAAGGACGCCCAGATGGCCAAACGTTTTTTCCCAAATTTTTTAAATTTTAGAACATTATGCTCTATTTATTAAACATTTAATTAATGTGACCGTTTTAACTAATTCTGCTGTAAGAGAGAACGTAGGTAATGACAATGAATATAATATTCAAAGCATTTCCCACACGTTATACACAACCTTCTGTTATGTCAAATGTGCTGAGTGAATAGTATGAGGGTGAGGAGTGGCAAACGCCTCTGGGCTTACACAATCCACCCCTGCTTCTTTCACTACGGACTTCAAACTGGTTGTTGTAACAAAGTGTTCTTTGATTCTTCACAATGCATTATACATAAGATTCGACGTCGCCAGATGTCGCCCACCGCATGAAGAAAAGTAGTCAGAAGCTTCCAAATTTTTTTCAGGTGGACGGCGAGAGATTGACTACGTAAAGGTGGAATTTCCATCAATTCAATTTTGCGCCCGATTACATACCATTTTGGCAAATTAAAATTGGCCATTTTATTGAAAATCCTTAAAACTAAAATAGAGGCTTGGTTTCAAATTATTTTAAAAAATGGAAATTGATAGAAAATAGGCAACCGAAGTTCGAAAACAATTCTCTTCTCAGTTTTAATTGAGAAGGGTGAGTCGAAGAAGGTTCAAGGACGTGGGAATCATATTGAGGCACTCCGGGTACGGAGGGCGAACTCAACATCGGACAAATTTTTTTTCATTTTCAGATTCTAGACCTCTTGGTGAATACACCCATATAATTTTTATATTGAGTTCGCCCTTTTTTCCCCTTTAAATACGAAAAAAACAGATATGCGGCAAAGCTCTAACTGCGATATCCGAGCATCACGAAGGGCGAACTCCACATCCTAGTCCACAACTCCTTTTCCCATTCCAGGGCATGACTTTTCTGTTGAGTTCGCCCGTAACATGAAACTTTAAAATGCGAATATCTCGAAACTACGTTTTGTTGAGTTCGCCCTTCGTACACGGAGCGCCTCATTTATCTACCTCTAGCCGTCGCCCTTTACAATAAAATCGTCCATTATTCTGTTTATTTTACTTTTTATAATTTTTGAGCTTTTAATGAACAACTGCTGGTGATTGATTAAACTGGACCAAGACGATTAAATAGGTGACCGTAGACGCAAGAAGCTAAAAAATCATTTTATTCTCAAAATAGGTTAGTTTGAACTTACTGCTGCTATAGCCGTTCTGTTTACAGGCACATAACCAGCAAGGGTGACCACGGAGCTACTTTGAGATACAAGTTTGACGAATAAATTAAACTGAAAAATAATTAATTAAATTGAAAAATTACTGCGTTACTGACCTCTTTTAAACATTTATCATCCATATCTGCAATGTCCGTTTCCATAAGCGTGTCGAAAAATACTTTGTCAACCTGGAAAATGTTAATTTTTTTATGGTAGCTTTTTTCGAACTTTTTGAGTAGCCTGATGTCCGGCTTCCATGCAGAAGGAGATGATGAGCCAAGTACCGGTCACTATCCCGAGAAATTGAAATGCTTCATAGCTTATCCCCTGAATGAGACAAGAAATGACTACGTATGCAGACATGATGAAAGCACTGTAGGTTGATATCATCATTTTCATCATCGAAAACGGTATAGAACCTCCGGCGCTTTCAAGTAATTTGTTCAACCTAAGCCAAAGTACTCTATATCTGTGAATTTCTTTCGCATCGCAAAGTTTTCCTACGGACTGCAAAGATTGAGGGAGATGTAAAAAAGCAGAACACCTACCTTTTTTAATTTTTCATTCAGAATTTCAGCGCAGTTTCCGATTTCCATTAAAGAACAACACCAGAAGATTTGGTAAAAATATACCAGAACAAGTACGTCAAAGTATATTATGAGGTGGTACCAAATTTCATTGAAGAAAACAGTACTTTCATAAAGAACAATCCCTGCTACTAAAAATGGAGTAACGCATACAGAAATCCTCAAATGTCTATCGTATTTAGTCGTCAGCACATCGAAGGTCAGCTTTTCATAGATTTCCTCAAAAAATTAATAAATAATTAAAAATTTTTCGGAGTGAGGGGTAGTCCCCTCAAGCAAATGTCAACCTGATAATCGGCCCATTCGTTGAAGAAATGGCATATCCTATCAGATTCTAAGTAGAGAGGTAAAGGTAACACAAAGTGGCATGCCAAAAGGGTAAAGTTAATTAGCAGTTGGACACTTTGGATAAAATTCTTTTCCATCATAAACCTCTCCCAAAGAGCTCTAACGTCCGCCGTCGCTATACATGAAAGCAACACAAAAACCGAAATGCAATAAACGGACCGAAAAGTAAATAATCTTGATTCCATTTTTCCTAAAACGATTTTTGTAAACAATTTAAAAAGTGAGAAATAAATACAAACCCTGTTTGTCAAATCCGAAACAAAGTCTTCCCAAAATGGCGAATCCAATTAAAATCGGGCGCATCTCTATAAAAAAGGCACTTTTGCATGAAGGTTGATTTTTGCTTTTTCCTGCCATTTCTCGAAGAGTGAGGACCCGGGCGTGCTTGATTTTTTGAGGTGTACGTTCGCCCTCCATTACTTAAATGTAACTTCCTAGGCTTAAAAAACGAATTATTATAATTGTATTTATTGATCTTCAAGCATGAGTTGTCGCGTGACTTATTCGTTTGTCCGGCCATTCAAAAATACACCGAGAAGTTATTTGCTTAACGTTTAAAAATTATTATCCTCGTTAATACTTTATTTCTCATAAAAGATCTTATCAATACTTCGATCTTATCTGTAATAATATGATGACTTATTTTACATTTTATGTGAATAAATGGCAATTTTTTTTTTCCTTTTATTGAAATCTTAAATTTTCTTGCAATCTTAATTTCAAGGTGATAAAATCGAGTATGCGGGAAGGTAGCGTGAAACTACAGCATAGTAATGGATAGTAAATCTTGCAGCATTTATGAATTCGTATCACACACAAAATGTTCTGAAACTCTCATCTTATCAAAGGAAATGAAAATTTAAGATTAAAATATTGCCATTATGCTGTAAATAAGCAAGTAAAAAAAACGGTAATTTTGAAGGCTGATATTGTATATTTGCTTACAAAAAAGACCTGTTGTGCTTGTAACGTCTGACTGAATTTCTTTCCATCACGCGAAACTGCCGAACTCTACTTTTTTTTAAACAACAACGCCCTCTTTTTTCATCAACAAAGTAAACCTTGTATGTCAATATCTACGCTTGCTCTTTTAATATAAAATGGTTTCAAATTTCAAAGCCGCCAAATTACAAAACTGCTTAATCGCCGGTTAAAAAATTTAGATTTCTGAATAAAGTAATTAACTTCCTTAAAGAAGTTTTTGCGATACCCTCGACGTCGGGTTTTGGGGAAGGGTCTTCCAGACCCCGGAGGGTCAAATCGAATATTGATCTTTACCGATCTCAACTTTGTCTGTGGTCCCGGCCGTACGTAGCATTTTTCCGGAACACTTTACGGCCACAGTTTTTGACCGATTTTCACCAAATTTTCACAAAATCTTCCTTAGTCGGAGAAGAAGATTGTAACGAGGGCGATTTTTGAATTTCGAAAAAATGGCTGAGATATGTATGTTTGAAATTTTAAAAAACTCGCTGCGGCCGAACCGTTAATCCGATTTTCACCAAATTTTCATCAATTACTCCTTATATTTTTTTGGAATTTTTGGTGTAAAAAAATTGCCACTTTTTAATTATAATTTTTTTTAGTAGGGAGAAATTTTATACTTCTACCCTTTACGAGAGGCACATCCGTAGGCCAAAGAGCCCATTATTTCTGCCTTCGCACTCGAAAAAAAGAACTTGGGACAATTTTTCAAAAAAAAATAAATAAATAAATAAAATAAAGTTCCGGTTTGAAGAGCTTCCAACGATAACTTCCTCAAGGATACAGGAGGAGGAAGTATTAAGTAGGAGAACTAAATTTTTGTAAAAGTTGTGAAATAAATTTGGTGGGTATCGCAGTAAGTCTTGAGGAAGTTAGAAATTTTAGGTATTTTTTGTTGTTCGTTTTCTGTTTTTTGAAAAAAAAAAAATAAAATTAAGTACCTAATAAATCGCCATTTTATTTTCCGTTAAAAAATTCTTGAGGAAGTTAAAAAAAAAAAAAAAAAATTATTTTGAAAATTTTATATCAAGGTAGAAATTCAGTACGGTTAGCCAAAGAGAGGCCGCCCTCGAGCCGGCGAAGTGACTCACATTTCTGCCTAGAAAAATTATTAAGTAAAAAAAATTTTGGAAAATTAAAATTTTAAAAACATGGAAAATTTTTAAATAATTCAAGGAATGTTTAGTGAAAATTTGGTGAAGATCGGACCAACAGTACGCCCACAGCGCTCATTTTAAATCTTTGAACAGTCATATCTCCGCCATTTTGAAAAATTTCGAAAAAAGCTCTCGTCATTTTCAAGATTTCTGTGAAAGGAAGCTTGTGTATAAATTTGGTGAAGATCGGATGAAAATTGCGGCCGTGAAGTGTTCCGGAAAAAGTGGCGACGGACGGCCGGACGGCCGGACGGCCGGACGGCCGGCACCACAGACAAAGTCAGGATCGGCAAAGATCACTTATCAGATTTATCCTACAGGGTCTGGAAGACCCTTTTCTAGTAACAGGGGGTCGGAGGGTATCACAGTAACTTCTTGAGGAAGTTAATAAAAAAGGAAACCCGGAAAATTTTTCGAAAAAACAAACTTGAAAAATTCACCTTTAAACTTTCCCTCTCTTATACATCCCCTTCCGTTATACTTTCATTCCCTTATACTTCCCTCTCCGTTATACTTCCCCTCCCATAACTTCTCCCTACGTTTTTCTTCCCCTCCGTTATACTTCCCCCTCCTATATAGATTCTTCTCTTTAAGGAAGTTTTCGTTGGAAGCTCTTCAAACCAGTACTTTTTTCACACTATCTTAGTATTATATTGTTTATTTTACTTTTTTATAATTTTTTTGAGGCATTTAATGAACAATAGCTGGCGATTGATTAAACTGGACCAAGACGATTAAATAGGTGACCGCAGACGCAAGAAGCTAAAAAATGATTTTATTATCCAATATTCTGAAGGCTGTGTTGAACTTACTGATGCAATAGTCGCCCGGTTTACAGGCACATATCCGATAAGGGTTACAACTGAGCTATTTTGAGATACAAGTTTGACGAATAAATTAAACTGAAAAATAATTAATTAAATTGAAAAATTACTGTGTTACAGACCTCTTTTAAACATTTATAATCCATGTCGGCGATGTCCGTTTCCATAAGCGTGTCGAAAAAAAGTTTGTCAACCTGAAAATTTATGTTAACTTTTTTGTGTTAGGTTTTTTCGAACTTTTTGGGTAGCCTGATGTCCGGCCTCCATACAGAAGGCGGTGACGAGCCAAGTAACGCACATTATTCCGAGAAACTGAAATGCTTCGTAGCTTATCCCTTGAATGAGACAAGAGATGAGTACGTATGCAGACATGACGAACGAACTATAGTTGACAATCGTAACTTCCATAATCGTAAACGGTATAGAACCTCCCGCGCTTTCCAGCAATTTGTTCAACCTAAGCCAAAGTACTCTATATCTGTGGATTTCTTTCGCATTGCAAAATTTTCCTACGGACTGCAAAGATTGAGGGCCTACGTAAAAAGGAGAACACCTACCTTTTTTAATTTTTCATTCAGAACGCAAGCGCAGTTTCCGATTTCCATTAATGAAAAACACCAGAAGAAAAGGTAACAATAGAGCAGAAGAAGTATGTCTGTGTATAGTATGAGGTGGTACCAAACTTCATTGACGAAAACAGTACGTTCATAAATAACAATCCCTGTTACTACAAATGGAGTAGCACATACACACATCCTCAAACATCTATCGTATTTAGTCGTCAACGCATCGATAGTCAGCTTTTCATATATTTCCTTTTAAAAAATAAATAATTTGATGGGGGGTCCTTTGGCCCAAGCAACTTGCAACTCTCCCTAATTTCTCAACAAACATTACGTTTTATACCAAATTACGTAGTTTTTAGGGAGAAATTAGAGGGAGTTTTTACCTGGTAATCGGCCCATTCGTTGAAGAAATTGCAAATCCGATCTGATTCGAAGTACAGAAGTAGAGGAAACGGAAAATGAGAAAGGACAAGAATAAAATTAATGAGGTGTTGGACAATCTGTATAAAATTCTTTTCCATTGTAAACATCTCCCTGAGAGCTATAATCTCCACTGTCCCTATAAATGCAAGGAGCAAAAAACCGAAACGCAATAAACGGACCAGAAAGTGTATAATCTTGATTCCATTTTTCCTAAAACGAATTTCGTAATTTAAAAATTAAGAGAAAAAAAATACAAACCTTGTTTGTTAAATCCAAAACAAAGTCTTCCCAAAATGGCGAATCCAATTAAAATCGGGCGCATCTCTATATAAAAAGCACTTTTGCATACTGAAGGTTGATTTTTGCTTTTTCTTTTCATTTCTCGAAGATTGAGGACCCAGGCATGCTTTGTTTTTTGGGGAGTACGTTCGCCCTCCATTACTTCACTGTAGCTTTCGATGCTTTCAAAATTATTATAATTGTACTTATTGATCTTCAAGCTTGAGTTGTCGCGTGACGAATACGTTTGTCCAGGTATTCCAAAAAAGGAAGTTAATATCCGGGGGAGTTATTTGTTTAATTATCAAAATTTTTATCCTCGTTATTAATAATTATTTTCATGGCCAAAATTGGTACGAAATTCTTCGCTGTAGGTACCAAAAATCTCTAATTTTCCATGAACTTCAGGGTGATTTAATCGAAGATGCGGGACGGTAGTGTGGAAGCACTGTCTTAAATTTTCCTGTAAAATTACATTTTAAAAATTATTAGTTTGAAGAGCTTCCAACGAAAACTTCCTTAAAGAGAAGTAAAAATATAGGAGGGGTAAGTATAACTGAGGGGGAAGTACTAAAGAGGGGAAGTATAACAGAGGGGGAAGTAAAAAGGAGGGGAAGTATAACAGAGATGGAAGGATAAGGTAGGCGAAGTATAACGGAGGGGGAAGTATAAGGGAGGGGAAGTATTAGGAAGGGGGAATTATAAGGGGGGGGAGTATAACGGGGGGGGGGGGAGTATAACGGGGAAGTACAAGAGACGGAAAATATAACGGAAGGGGAAGTATAATGGTGGGAAAGTATAACGGAGGGGAAAGTAAAGCGGAAGGGGAAGTATAATGGAGGGAACGTATAACGGAGGGGGAAGTATAACGAAGGGGGAAGTATAACGAAGGGGTAAGTATAACGAAGGGGGAAGTATAATGGAGGGAAAGTATAACGGAAGGAAAGTATAACGGAGGAGGAAGTTTTTTTGTTTTTTTTTGTTTTTCAAAAAATTGTCTTATTTTCGAAATTTTTTTTATGTATCAAGGTAGAAATAATGGGATTTTTGCCCTAGAGAGGTCCATCTCGAAAGGCGTGGAAGTATGAAATTTCTCCCTATTAAAATGATAATTAATGTAAAAAAATTACAATCTTTATTTAAAATTCTTAAATAATATTAGGAGTAATTGGTGAAAATCAGACCAACGCAACGGTTCGCCGTTCGGCTGCACCAAACTTTTTTAAAATTTCAAACAGATATATGTCAACACAACATCTCAGCCCAAGTCTTATCTTTACTACGTGCCAAAAAAGCAGCCAGACGTCGTTGGTGTCAGACGAGATGCCCGATTGACAAAACGAACTATAATAGAATAGCAAAACTGCTCAGTAAACAATTGAAAAAGGATAGGGATGATGCATATCGATCGAATATTCAGTCTCTGAATAGCCAAGATGGATCGCTGTGGAAAAAAACCAAAATTCTAACTAAGGAACCGATGACAATCCCGCCCTTGAAACATGAAAATGCATGGATAACGGACCCCCAAGGTAAAGCAAACCTTTTTTCTTCGCTCCTAAAAGATCAATTTCAGCCTAATCCGGACTTAAAACCTGCGTTTACAGCATCTGTTAAACAAACTTTAAAAGAACCGCTTCAATTAAGCCCATTTGCAACTTTCTTCACACCTAGCCAAGTTCGCAATGTAATTATTAGGCTACCTCCGAACAAATCACCTGGTCATGACCTTATAACGAAGGACTTGCTCAAGGCACTGCCACGAAAGGGAATTGTCCTACTGACTCAAATTTACAACGGTATACTCAGAACCGCTCATTTCCCAAGTAAATGGAAACATGCCCATATCACGATGATTAAAAAGCCGGGCAAAGTAGCCCATGATCCATCGAGCTATAGACCAATAAGCCTCTTGCCCCTATTATCAAAAATCTTCGAGCGACTAATTTTACCCTTATTACTTCAGCACTTATCACCGCTTTTACCTGACAGTCAGTTTGGGTTCCGCAAAAATCTCTCCTGTCCACTTCAAATCCATCGTGTGATTGACACAATACTCGAAACGTTCGAAAAAAAAAAAGTCTGTCTGGGAGTGTTCATCGACACAGAGAAAGCATTCGATAAAGTTTTGCACTATGGAATTTTGTACAAAATGAAACCCTATCTTCCTGATACTCTCTACAGGCTGATATCGTCATACCTAGAAGCTCGTACTTTCTCGGTAAAATGTGGTCAAACCTTATCAAGATCCTGTCAAATACTATCCGGAGTACCCCAAGGCAGCGTTTTAGGGCCATTCCTGTACCTGATCTACAATCATGACTTCCCCATTTCAAGTACAGCAGTCTCTGCGCAATTTGCTGATGATATTGCAATCTTGCAATCCTCATATGATTATTCAACATCTTTCAACGAACTTCAAGTCATGGTGCACAAAATCAGCTCATGGTGTGAAAAATGGCGTATGAGGATAAGTGTGACAAAATCGGCGGTTGTCCCTTTTACGCTTCGTCACCAGCTCTTTACTAATCATATCCTGTTGAACAATATTGCAATACCGACGACTGAATCTATTAGATACTTGGGAGTCTTCCTGGACAGAAAACTGACTTGGGCTGAACACATAAACCATCTCGTTATAAAAATTCGTCAGAGAACCAATCAATTATTGCCCCTGCTAACTACTCGATCACCGCTTAAACTTGAAACAAAAAGACTCCTTTATTTGACAATGATAAGACCAATATGGCTTTACTCGTGCGAACTATGGGGATCTGCTGCGAAAACTCACATACGGCGAATCCAGGTGACTCAAAATAGAGCACTGAGAATCATTACTGGAGCAGATTGGTATATAAGGAACGACAACCTGCACCATGACCTTCAAATCGAGACAGTCGATGAAGTTATAAAGAAATCGTATACTAATCTGCACTCAAAAATGGTAGTCCATGACAACTCTTTAGTCTCTGCCAGCGCTCTAGTCTTACCCCCACCGCCAGGCCAGAGAAGACTGAAACGTAAGAGACCGCAGGATTCGCTTGAACATGACCCGGGCTAAAAATATAAAAATGTGATACATTTGTGATAAAATGTGATACTGTGATACCCTTCTTCTCTGTGATACCGTTCAAACATACTTTAATGTTAAAAATTAAGTTTATTTAAGTTTATTTATATTTATATTCACTATTATGTATAAATCTGGTCGAGGGGTAGTCGTTGGACTACACCCTCCTATACATGTCTCAGGTGATAGTCAATATTCATTATTTAAAGCGTGCTCAACTGTAATACCTGAATTTGTAGGTAATAAAGTTTTCTAAAAAAAAAAAAAAAAAAAAAAAAGATATATGTCCGCCATTTTTTCGAATTTCAAAAATCGCCCTAGTAGGTTTCTTGTACACCGACTAACGAAAATTTGGTGAAAATCGGTTGAAAACCGTGGCCGTAAAGTGTTCCGGAAAAAATGCTACGGACGGCCGGCCGGTACCACAGACAAAGTTGATATCGGTAAAGATCAATATTCGATTTGACCCTCCGGGGTCTGGAAGACCCCTCCCCAAAAACCCGACGTGGAGGGTATCACAATAACTTCTTTAAGGAAGTTAAAAAGGATTAATTAAGGGGACTATAAGTGGGTAATTTTGCCTATGTCAAAATAGGTTCAAAAATGCAAATAACGTTGTAAAAAAAGTTTTAAAAAATTTTTTTGAAGGCTGAAATTAGATTGTTTGCTTACAAAAAAGGCCTGTTGCGCTTCTGCTGTCTGACTGAAGTTCTTCCGATCACGCAAAACTGGCCAAACTGTACAGAACATTTTCTTTAAACGGGGACAACGCCCTCTTTTTTTTTTTTTTTTTTTTTTTTTTTTTTTTTTTTTTTTTTTTTTTTTTTTTTTTTTTTTATTCCATGAACAATGGAAACAACTAACAATGTAGTTAATAAACAGAGTAAACCATGTAAGTTAATATCTACGCTTGTTTTCCCCGTTTCAAATTACACAGGATGTGCATCTAATTTTTTCGGTTTATTTTAAAATATTCTCACAAAAATACATCAAATTTAATGAATAAAATTAAGTTGATATTTGAAACTGAACGAGGACTATGAGGTAGGTTATAATCGCAGCAATGGTCTATAAATTAAAATTAAATTGGTTTTCCTTCGTTATTTTATACATACGGAAGTTATTGTGGTTCTGTTAATGACGGAAAAACCAGCAAAGCCTACTACTGGGTATTTTGATTGGGTAGCCTGAATAAAAACGTTAACCTAAAAATCAGACAAATTAGACAAAAAGGAGGGTTAGACTTGTGAGGTTACTTCGCGTGCTTGTGGGAATTCACGGGGTACATCATACGTCAGAAGTGTTTCCGCCATTTTGTCGCCAACCTAAATTTTAAATAATAAAAAAAGGAGAATAAAAAAAATACCTGCACTGTGGTCCTATGTCCAGATTCGCAGATGACTATCATCATAGATCCTGTTATTACTATCACTGAAAGTAATTCTCCAAAATCAGCGTCTTTATTATTTAAAGAGGTTAGAAGAGCGAAGGATGCAGTAACGAAAGAAAACCCGTTAAGAACTGCTATAATGATCATGCTAAGAGCAAAAGCCGATCCTGTATTTTGGGCCAAATTCGAAAGTTTGAGCCAAAGTTTTCTTAATCGTGATATCTCATCAGCGCTGCAGTGTTTTACAAGCAACTAAGATAACTTAAGAATAAAATCTAAATTTAAAAAATTCACCATGGCTGCGTGTTTTCTCAATGATAACCCTGCACATCTAACCTCGAAGAGGGTAAACGTCCAGAAAAAGATGTGTAAATGGCATATCATAAATATGTTGAAATACGGAATGAGGGTAAGCCAATGGTTTTTAAAAAGGATCTCCCTTTGAAAATAGACGATACCTCCGACGAAAAAAGGGGCGAGCGACATCGCTAATCGAATAGCTCTTGCAGATTTCGGAATAAACGGCTTTCCAATCACAGATTCATATTCAATCTAAAAAAAACCTTATCATTTCCTTTTTCTTAAGAATGTTGTATTCACCTGAAATTCGGACCATTCGTTTAAATAATCTGAAGTACTTTTCGTCTCAAAAATGACTGGAATTATGCTGAGAATTTGAATAAGAAGCATCGACAAATTCAAGGAGGATCGAATCAATTCGAAGAATGAAGTGGCGCTTTTGATAATTTCAACGTATTCGCAAATCACAAGAGTCGTAACCCATGTTTGCGCCGCATAAACGATACACCAGTAAACTCCCCATTTGGACAAAATCGAAATTTTTAATTTTCCTACAAAAAAATATTTTTTGTACAAATGCTCTTTTTACCTTCAGGAGTGTAAGTGAAAGGAAATCTCCCCATTATCCGATACCATGCAATCAGCGGTTTTATTGCTTTGAAAAAAGGATCCTGAGGCTCCACGCTAAGCATTTTTCGACTTTTTTTAGGTGTCACTTTATTATCGTCCATTTTCCAGTTAAGAAAATGACGCACTTCCTATAATTCTAATTAAAATTAAAATTTATCAGACAACACCACCTTTTTTTCAATATCATGATGGTACTCGTTGAAGTTCATATTGACTAATGGAGTATCAATGTTAAAATACAGCTCTAAAATTAGTTTTTAATCCATTTTTTTATTGACTGTTGCTTCTATTTGTTCACTTAGGTATCGACTTATTGATTTCTTTGTCTAACAATTCGTTGAATTAAAAAAAGTATAAATTATTATTTATTACTTTTATCGTGAAATGATCAACAATGTCAAGTTCTTGTTTTTTTTGTTCTTTTTGAGAGGAAAACAAAAATGGCTCTTCTGAGCTTTGGGTAGTATTTCTAAGGCGTCAGTCTCCACAGAAGAAAGACGTTTGAATTAAAGAGATGATTTTTCCTGTACAAATCTTGACTGTTGCATCCAGCAGATCTAAATCTTTCTTCGCCATCCAGGCAACTCCATATTGGAAGATTGACTTCCATACGTCATAATCCCCAGGTTTATGACGTATAAGGTAGGAGAAGGGATAAGAGGAGAAGGACAAGATGGTTTAGCGTGAGATAAGAAGGCTTAGAGAGGGATAAGAAGGTTTAACGAGAAATAAGAAGGCTTAGAGAGGGATAAGAAGGTTTAACGAGAGATAAGAAGGCTTAGAGAGGATTAAAATGGTTTAGCGAGAGATAAGAATGTTTAGAGAGTGAAAAGAAGGTTTAGAGAAGGACAAGATGTTTAGCGTGAGATAAGAAGATTTAGAGAGGGATAAGAAGGTTTAACGAGAGATAAGAAGGCTTAGAGAGGGATAAGAAGGCTTAGAGAGGGATAAGAAGGCTTAGAGAGGGATAAGAAGGCTTAGAGAGGGATAAGAAGGCTTAGAGAGGGATAAGAAGGTTTAACGAGAGATAAGAAGGCTTAGAGAGGATTAAAAAGGTTTAGCGAGAGATAAGAATGTTTACAGAGCGAAAAGAAGGTTTAGAGAAGGAGAAGATGTTTAGCGTGAGATAAGAAGATTGAGAGAGGGATAAGAAGTTTTAACGAGAGATAAGAAGGCTTAGAGAGGGATAAGAAGGCTTAGAGAGGGATAAGAAGGCTTAGAGAGGGATAAGAAGGCTTAGAGAGGGATACGAAGGTTTAGAGAGGGATTAAAAGGTTTAGCGAGAGATAAGAATGTTTAGAGAGCGAAAAGAAGGTTAAGAGAAGGACAAGATGGTTTAGCGTGAGATAAGAAGGTTTAGAGAGGGATAAGAAGGTTTAGAGAGGGATAAGAATGTTTCGAGAGCGAAAAGAAGGCTAAACGACGTAGTTTGTTTCAGCCAAACCACTCAAATAAAGCCTTAAATTCTCTGCTTTTTTTGGCTTTGGTGTACGAAAAAACTATAGCAAAAACTTTTTGTAACTGCTGAGCCTCCATAGTGGTTGCAGAAACGCCCTTGGTGAACGTATCTTATATTGTGAACCTAACTGCTTGGGATTTGTTCGGGTATGCGGGAAGGTAGGATTGAACGTCCTAGCCAGAAGGGTACAATCGAACTTATAACTACGATTGTGATTATAATAGTAATCATATTATTTTTGATTATGATTACGATTAAGGATATGATTATAATTTTATTGTAATCATGATGTAGTTACAATTTTCCAGAAAATCATATTTTTTAATGATTTCAAAAATCGTCATCATAATCATATCCTAATCGTAATCATAATAAAAAATAATAAGATCACGATTATAATCGCAATTATGATAACCACCGATTCTCAGCTACTTACGTATATAAGTTGTAGCTCTATATTCTATAACTTGAAAAATTCAGGATTTAAGAAAAAAATCCTTTACCTTAACCCTTTCGAGACCGCAGGCGACTATAGCTGCCATTCGCGCTTTTCGTTTGGAGACCGCAGGCGACATTAGCTGCCCAGCGGCGCCAGTGGAAAGCCTCTCTAAAAAATTCAATACTTTCGCTTCCCGTGGCGCTAGCGACATGCAAAAACTGGCAATCTGTTGGGGAAGAAATGAACTACGTGATGACCCCATCACTCGTTGCTTTCTGTGCTTTGCTGGGCGCTGGGAGCAGTTGGGGAGAAGTGAGGGGCAAAGAGAGGGAAAAAGTGCTGCGCCAGTAGCGCAGAGAATCCGGCATCAGACGCGGTCTCGAAAGGGTCAAGTCATTTTTCGGTCTTCTGGACTGTAAAAAAAAGACCATCAGAACCTTATAAATTCAATAAATCAAAACTGCCCCACAAAAACTATTTTTATTACAAAAATAATCGCACATTTAGCATAAGTTTCGTCTTATAAAATTACAATATTGCATAAACTCCCATTTTTAGACATTAAACATTTCAAATGTATAACAATAAAACTAAAAAGAACTGTGCGACAATTTAAAAAAACAATAATTTCAATTAATGGAATGCATTTATTTATGGAATGTACTTAATTAATATTTGGCTAATAAATAGTTTAGAAAACAATAATATCATTTTCATAAAATCGATATTTTGGTTCCAGTCCCCATAAAACATCAAATTTTACATTATAAATTGACATTAAATTTTTTGATTTTAAATTACACAAAAATTTGACATCCATTTTTTTTTACTATTTAGGTTATTTTGGCATAATTATTGATTTTTGAATGAAAAGATGCAATTTTAAAAGCTTCTACTTTTTCTTTTTTTGTTTAAGCTTCTTTTTATCTTCTTTCTTCTTCTGCTTGGCTTTGATGCTCTGGTAGAGTTTGTAGCCGAAGAATGCTGAAAAAAAAAAGAATAAAAATTAAATAATGACAAAAAAAAACCTTTAAAAAGAAGGATTAGCTTTATGACTCTTTACCTATTATAAGCAAGAATGCGATATATGCCAAAATATAAGCGGAAGAAACGCCTTCTTCATGGCTTCTTCTGAGGAGAACCTCTTCTAAATCCGCTCTGTCTAAAAAAGTGTTGATTTCGCCGCCTTCGAGGATTTTTTTAATCCTCTCTGTAGGGATTTCGTGGGCCTCCTCGATTTTCCCGAAACCCAAATGCATATCATTCGGGTCCTCGGCTAACTCCTCGACCGAAGGAGTCAATAGACTTTCGTGCACAGAGTCCATCAATTTACTGAATACGTGGACCCGATAAATTTCCTTTTTTGCTGATTTTTTTATTTTAAAAGGCAAAGTTTATCTGAATATATTCTTAAAAAATTCTCCTTATCTACAATGCCTACACATCATTTTTATTCAATGCACAAGATAATGAAATTTTGGCTTCATTGTCACCCGCAGAACTTGTCAACTCTATTGCACTCAGCTGGATATCAGACCTGACCCCACACATGCAAATGCTTTCCTTTAAGTTTAAAGTAGAAAAAAAGATACTGACCTGAAAGGCCGAAAATGATCGCTCCAGGAATGATAAAAACGGTATTGCTAAAACCGTGTTCGATGAGACCGTCGCCGCCGCCGCCGCTCAAATCAACCATTTTTGTTTTAAAATATTTAAACTTTTTATTAAAAAATTTATTGACGGCCTAAAATTAATAAAAAGGGAACGCCCCTTCGGCCACACGTTAAAACGGCAACGCGTCTTCAGAGTTGTTTGAGTGGACACTTGTCAATTTCCGAGAGGATTTTCTCTTGGGGTTATCAACCTGAATACATGTCGTCCCGTCTTAAAAAGTCAATAATTTGGTAAATGACGTCATCAACGGGGAAATTCGTCCTTATCATTTTTTTCTTTCTAAGTAATTTAAGGAAATAAGTGCCTACGAAGGAAGTTAAAGAATTTAAAAAAAATAGTAATTTAATTCATTTTCAAAATTTATGATTTTTTTTATAAAGGGGTAAATTATATTAATTTAAAAAAAATTTATAAAAATAAATTTTTAGATTTTTTAACATGTATATGTTCATATTCATGAATACGAATACGAACATGTATGCATATTTATGAATACGAATACGAACATGTATGCATATTTATGAATATGAATACGAACATGTATGCATATTTATGAATACGAACATGTATTCATATTTATGATTATGAATACGAACATGTATTCATATTTATGATGCTTTTACTTAGAAGGGGCACTCAGAAAAGGGAAATTCACAGTTTACACTTAAAAATGTTTGAAAAAACTCACAGTTTGGAGATATTTCGGCCTTTTGGCCTTCTTCGGTCGAGAACGAATCTTCATTCATATTAATGATTATGAATACGAACATGTATTCATATTTATGATTATGAATACGAACATGTACATATTCATATTTATGATGCTTTTACTTAGAAGGGGCACTCAGAAAAGGGAAATTCACAGTTTACACTTAAAAATGTTTGAAAAACTCACAGTTTGGAGATATTTCGGCCTTTTGGCCTTCTTCGGTCGAGAACGAATCTTCATTCATATTTATGATTATGAATACGAACATGTATGCATATTTATGAATACGAACATGTATTCATATTTATGATTATGAATACGAACATGTACATTTTCATATTTATGATGCTTTCACTTAGAAGGGGCACTCAGAAAAGGGAAATTCACAGTTTACACTTAAGAATGTTTGAAAAAACTCACAGTTTGGAGATATTTCGGCCTTTTGGCCTTCTTCGGTCGAGAACGAATCTTCATTCATATTTATGATTATGAATACGAACATGTATTCATATTTATGATTATGAATACGAACGTGTATTTATATTTATGATTATGAATACGAACCTGTATTCATAATTATGAATACGAACCTGTATTCATAATTATGAATACGAACCTGTATTCATATTTATGATTATGAATACGAACATGTATTTGTTCATATTCATATCATATTCATTTCATCATACGCCCAACCATAGAATAAACACACTTGGTCTTTATTCCATGGCCCAACTCTGTCAAGTGACGTCATGAGCGTTCTTAGCAACGAAGATATTCCGTTAGCAACAGTAGACCGGCAGCCGGCTACAGCAGGTTTACCTGCCTAGTATCAAAAAAACCGTAAGATAAGAAAATATCGCTTTTTTTTCTCTTTATTTACATTGTTCTGCCTTTTTTTAACTTTTAAATTTACAACTTAAAGATAAGATGATGGTATGTAATTTTTTTTTTCGACTTTCGTTTTGTTGAGTCTACTACCTTTTGCAGAATATGGACAAAGTGATTGGGGCGTTTAAGGAGGTGATTAAAAATTCGACGCCGGTCGCCGGTAAGATTTTAAAAACTTCCGAATCATCATTGATGATCGTATCGAAATGGAGCCAAATGAATGTCGAAAGGAAGATTTCTGCTTCTTCGGAACTCATGCAGTCGCTCGATTTGGAAACGCGTCAAGTTATGACTTTTCCTGCTGTGGAAACATCTGCCGAGTAATTTTTGTTGTATCATAACTTTTCAGCCAATTTTTTATATTTTAGACTATCGACAAGATATTCGCCTTCGGCGACCTTCAGAGGTCTTTTCCGCGACATTCCAGCTGCTGGAAAACAACCGAAAAAACAACATTTTGAAGTTTGGAACAAAAATCAAATGTTCAGAAACTGCGATCTTTCTGCGTTTGATCTCCATGGAGACATAAACACCGACGGTAATTTTTGTGCAACCAAAAAAAGCCTTTATTCCTTTTTCAGGTGAATTTGGTTGCTTTGAATGGTCATCGTGTGAAAAGAAAGTGCTCTATTCTGCAGAAAAGAAAAAGAAAAAATCTGAGCCGTTTCTACCTGTTCCTCAAAAGAAATCAGAAGATGCTGAATATGTATGTCTTACTTCTTAAAAAAGGGAAAATCTGAATAAATTTTTAGGGTACAGAATACTTGTACACGGAAGAATGGGGAGAGACGCTGGTTGGAAAATCGACACCAGTTTTGGCTTCCTATGACATAGAAAATGATAAAGTTTCCTTAATTGAAGGAGCGCCGTCGGAATATACGCTTGGCCAAGGAGTTTGGGCTCCCGACGGTGGAGTCGTCTGCGTCGCATGGGACCCTCATCCTCGTCGTTTAGGCCTCGTTTATTGCCCAAACCGCAAATCTTGGATCTGCCACATTTCTCCCGACGGAAAATTCAGTTTGTCCTCCAAATTTTAAAAAAATCAATCTAATCTTTTTATTTTAGCCAAGCTAACTAATGATGGACTATCTGTACGTAGTCCCAAATTTTCACCCAATGGCGAATCATTGATTTGGCTTGAAAGAGATGAAGGTGGCCCTCATTTAGGATGCTTCCGCTTAGTCAAATTTGATTGGATCAACAAAAAAGTAAAGTTTTCAACAATATTTTCCTTTATTAATTTCTTTCAGAAAAAAACCGTTCTCGACATCATAGACGACTTTGTTGAGCTGAAAAATGGTGAAAAGTTCTACGGCTTGTATTGCCTTGATTTGGGTAATTGTTGGCTTGGAGATAACAAATCGATTGTTCTATCTACTCCACAGTTGACTAGCATCAGAACTTTTGTTGTAGACACAGGTAAGATGTTGATTGGTCAGAAAATTCTCATTTTAGTTTCAGATCTTCATACTATAACCGACATAACTGGATGTCAAGATGAAAGCTACAGTTTGGGAGTTTTTGATGTTAAGAACGATTTTATTCTTGCTTGGAAATCTTCCATAAGTCAAACGCCATCTTTGATTGTTGGGAAATATCTTGCAGAGAAAGGAATCACCTGGGATGTCCTTATTCCTTCAACTTTAGTCACCAATAATTTTATTACTGATGTCCTCAATATTGAAGCCAGTTATCAACCAGATATAAGTATGGTTAAGGGGATATGAGGGTTTTAAGTTGGTTGCTTTGTACATTTTTCGTTGTGAGCAACGGTTTTCGGTTTTTCCCTTTTATCTTGGAAACCGTCGCTCAAAACGAAAAAATGTCCTAAGTAAAAGTTGTAGCTACGGAAATTTACTACATAAAATGTCTTAGGGTTTTTTCCGTCAGAGCAATATTTTAGGAGATATGAAGGTTTTAAGTTTTCAGACAGGCTCTGTAGGATTATTAGTTTTAACCTCATAACTCCTTAAATATTGCTCTTACGCAAATAATGAATAAAGAAATTTTTGTAGGAAATCTTTGTACCTACAACTTTTACTTAGGACATTTTTTGTTTTGAGCGACGGTTTCCGAGATGGAAGGGAAAAACCGCAAACTGTTGCTCACAACGAAAAATTTGCAAAGCAACTCACTTAAGAACCCTCATATCTCCTTAAGTATTGCTCTGACAAAAAAACCAATGAGGTCTTTTTTGTAGGAAATTTCCGTAGCTACGGCTATTACTAATGATATTTTTTCGTTTTGAGCGACGGTTTCCGAGATAGAAGGAAAAAACCGAAAACCGTTGTTAACAACGAAAAATTTGCAAAGCAACTCACTTAAAAACCATCATACCTCCTTAACTATTAACTATTTTTTAATTATTATTTTTAGAGAACTTCACCTCTCTTTATTTTGGTCCTAAGAACGGTAAAGATGTTCCGCTGATAGTCATAGCACATGGTGGCCCGCATTCTGCGACATCAAATACATACAGCTGGCTTGCAAACTTCTTTGCCGCTTTAGGCTTTGCTGCAGTTTACGTAAACTACCGTGGTTCTATCGGTGCTGGAGAGAACACCATAAAATTTCTTCCTGGAAAAGTCGGCAGCGCTGATGTCCAGGATGTGCATCAAACAGCCCAAATTGTTTTGAAGAAATATGCTAAAAACATAAGCCCTTCTAAGGTTGTTCTTTTTGGAGGATCGCACGGCGGCTTCTTAGTTCTTCATTTGGCGGGACAGTTTCCAGTAATCATTTTATTTTACTTAAACTTAGGGACACAAAAAAATATAAAACAAGAATTAACCAAAATTTTGTAGACAACCTATTCGTCGGTTGCTGCTTTAAATCCAGTTACTGATTTATCGACTAAAACTTACACATCGGACATACCCGACTGGTAAGTGGTAATCTTGATTGACGGTTTTTTTCTTTTACAGTCTTCTTACAAATCTGTCGCCGCTCGTAACCCGGTCGTTAATATCGGGCCGCTGTTCGGTCTGTCTGACATACCAGATTGGTAAGTCAGCGGCTTTTATCTTTTAAAAAGGATAAAGGGATAAGGTTTCTTAGTCTTCAGTTTTACCCCATTTAGACCTTTTTGCTTCTTCAAGGTCTTTAACAGTTGGTATAATTGTTTTTAGGGCCATGACAGAAGGAGGATATAAGTACGACCCGTTGGCAGAACTGAACGGCGAAATGTTTGAATCGCTGAGAAAAAAATCTCCCATTTTTCATATCGATAATGTCACTGCTCCGATTTTGCTCCTCATGGGTAAAAAAGATCTACGAGTCCATCCATCTCAAGGGATCAGCTATTACCACGCATTAAAAGCCAGAGGAAAAAAGACCAAGTAAACTTAAATATTTGAAACTAAAAATAATTATTTATTTTTTTCAGGATGATTTGCTATGAAGACAATCATGGCTTGAGGCAAATTCCTCACGAAGTTGACTTATGCATCAACTCCGTTCTTTGGTTTCTCCAGAATTTTGAGGAATGAAAATGATATTTTTATAAAGGTTGTGGGTTAATAAAAGACTGTATTAATGAATAAATACAAGTGCCATTATGATTTTGTTGAATCCTTCATGTTTAAACATGCTCTTAGGTTTAGGTTAGATCTCTTGGGCGAATAAAAGCCTGTATTAATGAATAAATACAAGTGCCATTATGATTTTGTTGAACCTCTCATTTTTAAACATGCTCTTAGGTTTAGGTTAGATCTCTTGGGCGAATAAAAGCCTTTATTAATACAAGTGACATTGTGATTTTGTTGAATCCCGCATGTTTTAACAGGTTCTTAGGTTTAGGTTAGGTATCTTGGGCGAATAAAAGCCTGTATTAACGAATAAATACTAGTGCCATTATGATTTTGTTGAATCCTTCATGTTTAAACATGCTCTTAGGTTTAGGTTAGGTATCTTGGGCGAATAAAAGCCTGTATTAATGAATAAAGACAAGTGCCATTATGATTTTGTTGAATTCTCATGTTTAAACATGCTCTTAGGTTTAGGTTAGGTCTCTTGGGCAAATAAAAGCCTGGATTAACGAATAAATACAAGTGCCATTATGATTTTGTTGAATCCTTCATGTTTAAACATGCTCTTAGGTTTAGGTTAGGTCTCTTGGGCGAATAAAAGCCTGTATTAATGAATAAATACAAGTGCCATTATGATTTTGTTGAATCCTTCATGTTTAAACATGCTCTTAGGTTTAGGTTAGGTCTCTTGGGCAAATAAAACCCTGGATTAACGAATAAATACAAGTGCCATTATGATTTTGTTGAATCCTTCATGCTTAAACATGCTCTTAGGTTTAGGTTAGATGTCTTGGGCGAATAAAAGCCTGTATTAACGAATAAATACAAGTGCCATTATGATTTTGTTGAATCTCTCATGTTTAAACATGCTCTTAGGTTTAGGTTAGGTCTCTTGGGCGAATAAAAGCCTGTATTAACGAATAAATACAAGTGCCATTATGATTTTGTTGAATCCTTCGTGTTTAAACATGCTCTTAGGTTTAGGTTAGGTCTCTTGGGCGAATAAAAGCCTGTATTAATGAATAAATACAAGTGCCATTGTGATTTTGTTGAATCCTGCATGTTTTAATAGGTTCTTAGGTTTAGGTTAGGACTGGTGAAGGGAAGCAACAATTATAAATTTATAACATATGTTTTATTTTTTACTTTTTATAGTATTCTTTGAAAATTTTGCATGTACAGCAATGTTGAGTAGGACCAAACTGAATGCGAAAAAAAGGAACGAAAGAGTCATAATCCAGACGCCGTTGACCGATGTAAAAATTACAACGGTGGTCACAATTCTTCTGCTAATCTCCGTCAAAATGTTGATGATTGTAAACGGTATGGAACGAAGCGAAGTTGGCGACTCTGTATGAGTGAAAAAGAAAAGCGAAGTAAGGAGTATCGCACGTCCGAAAGACTCCAGACATGAAGTCACGAATGTCAACAAAAAGTCAAAATCAGGAAGGGTCGCTATATGAAAGAATTCTGTCGTCATATTTCCTCCGGGCATCTCATGAGTGTAGAAACAGTAAATCCGATCGGCTTTAAATTTCATGCTGAAGTTCTTCGTTATGTTCTTATCAGTATAAATCAGTCTGTATTTTCCAGGGACGATTGATTCCATCTGATTAGAACTTGGATACAAAAATTCTTTTTTGACGCCATTTCTAAAAGTCAAATTCGCATTTAAAGTTGATCGGAAAAGAGCATAAAAATATGAATTTCCTTTTTCTAATGTTTCTAAATTTTCAAGTGGGTCGTCCATAGGAGCTGGCTCGACATGATCATGATAGACTATGTAGCTATGCGATGTCAATTCCTGAATTTCCAATTTTACAGAAAATGTTCTGTTAAGTTCAGCAATTTGGACGGTTTTAACATCTTTTTCTTTGACGGGGATTCTCAGGAAGCTTCCGAGCCCATAAGACTGGACAATCAGGGATGTATGTTCGATAGTTAGCGTTATTTCGCTATCGACTCCGCTGTAAAACCGCATCTGTGCATATCCGCTTGTCAGAGAATGGCCAAAAGTAGAGTTTTCAAAATGAAATTGAGAAATCGCCGTCACAAATATGACCAACGCCATGAGCATAAACGATGGTACAAACTGATGTATGGATTTCTTCAAAATTGTCCTTTTCTGAATAATCGGTACGACGATAAACTCAAACGTCGGCATTAATATAAACCAAGTGATACCATAAATAGACAACGGTGGCAACAAACGACTCGTTATATAAGTCTTGACTAAATATCTTTCTGTAACAAGTAACGTTGACAGCGAATAAAAAAGTCCGACGACACTCACAATGGAGACGACAAGCAAAAACTGTACTGCATTTTCATCTCTCCTTTCTATATCTTGCACAGCAGGAATCATAATGCTCAAATTTTTCATTAAAATTGACTCTAAACAGTTATAAAGTGCATTAAAATGATAATCTCCTCTGTAAAAATCGACAATGTTGAAAATCATAAGAGCCAAAAATGCGCAGGTGATGATAACAAAAAATGCAGAAATTGTGAGCATTACAATATATGATGTAAGTAAAAGAAAATGTGAGAGCGCTTTTCCGGTATTCCAGGAGAATATGTAGTATAAAATAAATTTTCTTATGACCGCCTCATATTCAGGATTTTCGTCAAATTCAACCTGCTCTATCAGTATCGAGTGAAGAATTCCGATAGTCGAAAGATGAAAAACGTGCATGCAGAATCCGAAAGCATAAAAAACTTTGGCAGCGACATCAGTGAGAAAGTGAATCATGATTGAAAAAACTACGTGGAAAATGAGAGCGAAGACGCAGAGTTTAGCGACCATGTAGCGACCCATGTAGTTGTCCGTTATCCATGGTAGTAAAATGCTTCCGATCATAACGCAGGTGATAAAAGTCCAAAATGGATAGGACTTGTAATCTTTATCATTCATACCAACTGCTTCTAGGACAAGGGCCAATCTGCTTACAAAGCCTATAACTCCAATTCCAGCCAACGAAAATTTCGCTCTTCTTGAATACTCATTCAAAGAACACAAATACATTTTTGTAACAAAAAAATAAAAGATTAAAATAAAAACAGATGTATAATTTCTTTCATAAAAGATCAATGAAAACAGGGTAAAATTCTTCATCCCTACTATCAAAGAAAGAAGAGCTAATTTTGTCCAAAAAGCAATTATAACAAAAACTGGCAAACTTAATAGCAGCCTTCAACGTTTTTCCACTAAAACACTGCAAACACCTTGCAGTGTCATCAGCGCTAGCCGCGTAGGTAACAAATACCCTTCAATCACCGTTAAAATTACCCTTCAATCACCGTTACGATTACCCATCAATCACAGATACAATTACCCTTTAATCACAGTAACAATTGACTTTCAATCGCAGTTACATTTACAGTTAATTAAAATTATCCTGATATCACTGTTACAGTTATCATGATATCACATTTACAATTACTCTTCAATCCCCGTTACAATTACCCTTCGATCATAGTTACCATGACCCTTCAATCACCGTTACAATTACCCTTCAATCACAGTTACTATGACCTTTCAATCACCGTTACAATCACCCTTCAATCACAGTTTCAATTATCCTTCAATCACAGTTAAATTTACCCTAATATCACTATTACAATTAACCGGATATCACTGTTACATTTATTATGATATCACATTCACAATTACCCTTCAATCACAGTTATAATTGCCCTGACATCACCGTTACAATTACTTTGATATCGCCGTTACAAAATCCCTTTAATCACAGTTACGATGACCCTTCAATCACAGTTACGATGACCCTTCAATCACCGTTACAATTACCCTTCAATCACCGTTACAATTACCCTTCAATCACCGTTACAATTACCCTTCAATCACCGTTACAATTTCCCTTTAATCACAGTTACTATTACCCTTCAATCACAGTTACTTTCACCAAACCAAAGCACGTTTCGCCCCACTTCTAGCAGTTTGAAAATCAACTACTTGAGGGTGTGATTAACACAAATTAGATTGATTCACACTTTTTATTGCTTCAAACCCTTGAGAAAGACATTTTACAAATTTTGTTTCTGCTGCATGAATCAGTCTTGTAAAATTTTCGCAGTTTTACAGTTCAGACTTTTCTTTCAGAGTAAATCCCCAACTCCTGAGCAAATCATTGCATTCTTTTCGCGACAAATCTCTCAGAGGGATCCGTTTTAATTCCTAAAATAAGAAAATTATAAAATCAAAATTAAAAATATAATCTAAATTACTTCATAGTTTTCACTGAAAAGTACCAATTCTGGTACTGCGCCCTGTATGTTTTTATAAATGACTCTTTCACTATTTTTTATGTAAGAAACATAATTTTCAAACAATTAGATAAAGAAGAAAAAAAATGTAAATAATGACAAGTTAAGAAAAAGGATACTATTGAGGGACATCCTCAAATATGAAGCTTTTGACTTCAGGGAGACTTCGAAGGGAACATCCACTGCAGCTCTAAAATAAAAAATAAAATAAAATCTGTAAAAAAATTCAAATGCCCACCTGAACTTCGGCTTTCGCCAGAGATTCTCGAACTTCAGAGTCACTCAAAGAAGAAACACCGTAAATAATAAAGAGAGACATATAATTATTGGGGACATTTTAAACCCAAAAAATATAAGTTGAATTACTTAAAAAATACAATTAAAATGAATTAAAACTGAGTTGATAAAAGTGACAATTTTTTTGTAAACAAAACTAGATGTTTGTGATAAGGGTTTGACGGGGCGCTCTCACGTTTGCTGTACAATGATGCCAACATTAAACGATAAAAATTACCTTATTTTTACATTAGGAAGCAATGTGAAGACCAGTGGTCTTTGTGACCATAAGGGTCTCTAATCGCCCTTTTTGATGGTACTATCTTCATAAAAAGAAACCAAAATACAAGTGCAAATCGTCGCATTAGTTCTAACACCGGACAAGTCATTTTTCCAAGGTTTTCAGGAGAGCCAAAATATGGATTAATTTCTCATTACCTGTTGGCTAAATAGTGAACTACTCGTTTTATGTTGGTAAAAGGGTTAAAATACCAACGGAATTCGATTCTCCACAAAATTTACCATCAGAAACAATTCATTTCAAGGACAAGTCATTTTTCCAAGGTTTTCAGGGGAGCCAAAATACGGATTAATTTCTCATTGGAATCAATGCATTTCCTGTTGGCTAAATCGTGAACTACTCGTTTTATGTTGGTAAAAGGGTTAAAATACCAACGGAATTCGATTCTCCACAAAATTTACCATCAGAAACAATTCATTTCAAGGACAAGTCATTTTTCCAAGGTTTTCAGGAGAGCCAAAATACGGATTAATTTCTCATTGGAATCAATGCATTTCCTGCTGGCTAAATCGTGAACTTCGCGTTTTCTGTTGGTAATAGGGTTACGCTACCAACGGAATTCGATTCTCCACAAAATTTACCATTAGAAACAATTCATTTCAAGGACAAGTCATTTTTCCATGGTTTTAAGGAGAGCCAAAATACGGGTTAATTTCTCATTGGAATCAATGCATTTCCTGTTGGCTAAATCGTGAACTTCGCGTTTTCTGTTGGTAATAGGTTTAAACTACCAACGGAATTCGATTCTCCACAAAATTTACCATCAGAAACAATTCATTTCAAGGACAAATCATTTTTCCAAGGTTTTCAGGAGAGCCAAAATACGGATTAATTTCTCATTGGAATCGCATCACCTGTTGGTTAAATCGTGAACTTCGCGTTTTCTGTTGGTAATAGGGTTACGCTACCAACGGAATTCGATTCTCCACAAAATTTACCACCAGAAACAATGCCAAACTCAAAATTGATAAAAAATGAGATCGCCGGTGTTAAAACTAACGCGACGAAATACTTCTTATATTGAATAGAATTTTTTTCTCCCCTAGTAAGGAGAACTTTTGGTCCATTTCATGGGGCCTGGCTGGGACTATCTTTGATAGGATGAAAAATTATTAAATTGCCCTACTTTTAGAAAGTTCTTACTTTTTTACCCCATTTTTCTGAAAAATGATGACAATAATAATTTCTATCTATGCAGAATGGGTGGCGAGAGGTCCTAGCTACCACTCAAGCGCTTATTCTCAAAGGCTGACGTTTTATTGTATCTTTTAACAATAAATGGTGGGTAGAGATATCACCCTTTTGAGAGCTAAAGGAGAAAAGGGATATCACTCATCTTTTTGTTGTTTTTCAATTGTGCAAAAAAGATTAATCTGCTTTTATTGGAAAAAAATTGTTTGTTCTACCCTATCGCTCTAAATCTTAATTTTTTTCTTCCATTAAAAAAAGAGCTTAGAATCTGCCATAAATCCTGCTTTTCCTGTCAAAAATTGTAAAGATCAGGTTAAATCGTGCTTTTTTGATAAATTACGTCACGGTTTTTTCTAGAGCACACTGTGACGTAACGAACGGTAAATGTGACTTCAAAGTCAAAAAGTCGATTCTCAACGTAGGAGGTAAAGTCACATTTCCCTCCCGCTTTGACTTGAGTAAAATTAAAATATGACCAGTTTCTGCAAACACGGGTTAACAAACTTCTCGCTAAAAAACGTAATCTACTTTTTGAAGCTTTTAAAAACTGTAGGGTTTTATGTGAAAAGTTCAGTTCGGGAAGAAAATGCTTTCAAGTCTTTATAAATAGATTTGCAGCGTTACTATCGATCGAAAAAAGATAAGTCGTCCTGTTGATTTGCAATGGACTTTTCATCCCTCAGGAGCGTTTTCTAGGTTCCCTTAAGGGCCTCATAAAGTATCAGTCAATTTATTTCGTTGACGTAGTTGCCTGGAGCGGTTTTCACTACAACAAAGGGATCGCATTAAGGCGCGATAAATTATAACATGAATCTCGGAACAGTCCTCGGGAATATTTAACGACCCCGAAATATTTCGCGTAGGCGGAGAGGTTTTACAAGCAACACCCTCACCACCCTTTCATTTTCACCGTTTGGACTCGGACCAAGAGCTTGTCAAACTAAAACGACACATCTCAATCTCGCCTGTAAAACACCTCAGTAAAGTTACAGTATAAAAAGCCAAACAAAACCTACAATCGTTTTAAGCCATCTAAAATTGAGTAAATCCAAACCAGTTTTTTTAAAAAGATTGTTCCCCCCTTTAGAGATTTAAAACCCTTTGAATTCTTCAGATTTACTTTGGAAAAGTTCTGGTTTGAAGAGCTTCCAACGGAAGCTTCCTTAAAGAGAAGTAACAATATAGGAGGGGGAAGTATAACGAAGGGGTCGTACAACGGAGAGGGAAGTATATGGGAGGGGAAGTATAAAGGAGGGGGAAGTATAAGGGAACGAAAGTAAAACGAACGGAGGGAAAGTATAAAGGAGGGGGAAGTATAAGGGAGGGGAAGTATAAATGGGAGGGGAAGAATAAGGGAGAGGGAAGTTTTTTTGTTTTTTTCAAAAATTTTCCGGGTTTTCTTTTTTAAATTTGCGCTTTTTTAACTTTTTTTTGAAAAATTTTTAAAGGTTATTTTTTTCGAAAATTTTTTTAAGTGTCAAGGTAGAAATAATGGGCTTTTTGACCTAGGGATGTGCCTCTCGTAATGGGTAAAAGTATGAAATTTCTCCCTACTAAAAAAAATTATTAATTAAAAATTGGCAATTTTTTATACACCAAAAATTCGTAAAAAATATATGGAGTAATTGGTGAAAATTTGGTAAAAATCGGATTAACGGTTCGGGCGCAGCGAATTTTTTAAAATTTCAAACAGACATATCTCCGCCATTTTTTCGAAATTCAAAAATCGCCCTCGTTAGTTTCTTGTTCACCAAAGAAAATTTGGTGAAAATCGGTTGAAAACTGTGTCCGTAAAGTGTTCCGGAAAAAAATGCTACGGACGGACGGCCGGCCGGAACCACAGACAAAGTTGAGATCGGTAAAGATCAATATTCGATTTGACCCTCCGGGGTCTAGAAGACCCTTCCCCAAAAACCCGACGTGGAGCGTGTCACAATTACTTCTTTAAGGAAGTTAAAAATGTAATTTCGATAAAATTTTATTCAAAAAAGGTTTTCAAACGGACCTGCGCTTTTAACAGAGAAGAGAACGTTCGAGGGAAGCTGAACGGTCCAGTTCACCCCTAACACCCACACTGAAAGCATCAAAGGTTTCGATAAATCTCAAGATTACGTCGATTCTCAAGGTTTGAAAAAAATTTACATTTCTAGTTCACTGTACAGTTTATCGCAGATTTAAAAATATGCTTGGTTATATTAAAAAACATTTTAAAAAAATTGCAATATGAAAATGTAAGTTATGTAGCATCCACCCGGCTCAAAACTGTGGCTTTTTTGCTATTTTTTAAAACACACATCCAGCAATTTTAAGTTTTTTGGGCAAAATTTTGGGCAAACCAAGTTTTTTGGGCAAAATTTACTGAATTTCCAGATTGACAAGTAATTGATTAGCCATAGACTTTAAGCCTGAAAATAAATTTACGCTCGATTAAATAATATTTTAATTGAATTCCGCATTTTTTCAATGCCCACAAACGACTTTGTGTTCTTCTCCGAATATGGCTAATGAGTTTGAGCATAAGAAAACAGGCGTCGAACGTTTAAAGAGGGGTTACGAAGTTGAGAATATGTAAAAGGTATTACAAACGAGGAACAATGCCTTCTAGTCCGGACTGAACCCCTCTTCGCCCCTTCCCTGACTAAATGGGGCATTTAGATAGAGGCGCCGCATTTGTATATCGCGGTACCGCTACTGTCCCGACATTATTATCATACCACTTGCTAAACCGCTTTTACAACGCCCTCAAGGTAAGTTTTCATTTCCGTTTTTAATTTCGATTTTAAAAAAGAAGAAATTTTTTAACAAAAAAGTCAGATTTTGGCTACTTTTGCGATTAGGGGACGGACGGCCGGCCGGCATTACAAAGTTTTCATCCTAAACAATGCTTTGTCCTTGCGAAAGACTTCCCTCCATCAAAGTTTGAGTAACCATTTTATCTTTCTCAAAGAGAAGCTTATTTTGTGATCTTTACCAATAATAAGGTTGTCTGTGGTTTTCCGAAACACTTTACGGCCTTCCATCAAATTCTTCTAATTTTATAAAATGGCTGAGATCTTTCTGTCTTAAAAGTTTTTTTACTAATGTCTTATTGATGTATTTTTTATCTCCTATGAGGAAGTTCCTGTTGGGGCCACCTATAGCGCTGTACTTCCTATTTATAGGTTAGCTGTCGTTTTTCATAATTAAACATCTCCGAAGTTCTTTTCATTTATTCAATAGCGAATTGCAAAATTAATTTCACCTACTTTCAATGCAAATTCTATTTAAATTATTCATAACTCAGTTTGATTATGTGTCAACACAAAAAACTTCTCGCTTAGCAGTTAAAAAAATTTTCACGGGTGCATGAATTTTATGAGGCCATTTTATTTTATGTATTTTTTTTCTAATTCAATTCCCTCCGGATAAACGCTTGGATTACCCGGAAATCTTTTAACCCCAGACATTACGCCCTCAAAAGCAATTACTTAACTAAAAGAATGAAATTGAAAAATTTTCCCCCGATAGGTTTTAAGTTAGTCAATAAATATTAAATTAAAAATAATTTAATAATCGCGGATCAAAAAGTGATGAAAAATATCAAAAGTCGCTAACATAATTTTTGTACATTTAACTTCATTTGTAAAAGTTTTTGTGGATCAATAAAAAATAGGAGGTAGATAATACGCACTTAAACTCGTGTTTTTTATGTGCGCTCAACTGTGACGAAACCAATAACTTCTTAATTCAAACTTTTTTTTACGTCGAAAACGTGAATAATACAAAAATTTCTCCGGCATAAAATGATTTCTGAAGGTCCTTCCAGTTTTACAGCCCACTTAAAAAAGTTCCCTTAGTAAAACACGTATTCGTCAATGTTAGTTTTTCCTGCTAAAAAAAAGTTTAAAAAAGATTTCACTGGTTTTTTTCTCCCACGCTGAAGCCTGTGTCAAAAACACGACTTTTTTCCCTTCCAACTTCAATTATAACCTGTAGATGATGGATGAATATCACTTTTTTTTTCTTCTTCAATTTCCTGATAGTTTTTGAGGAGGAAAAAAAATCCAGGGTGGAAAATATATTATCGATTCTTGTATCTGACCTAGGTTTGAGATAAGAATGTCTTGAGGTTGTAAATAATGTTCAAGTTAGTTTCTTCTCATCTGGAGATCTCCAAGGTTGTAAACACTTTATCTCGTCTAGAGAAAAAAAGGAAAAAACCATAGCTCACTTAAAACACTCTCAAACCTGTATTTTTCTTCTCTTACTTAAAATTTTTAGAAGAAAAATAACGTTGGCTAGACTGATTTATACAAAAAATGACGTCATATTCGAGGTCATTTCAAGAGGTTTCAGGGTGGAGAAGTGAAAGAAAAATAATTAAGGTTCTAGTTTTAATCAAGAAACCACCGGCGCATAATTAACGCGATAGTCATTCAGGATCAAACAGAAACCCGGCATTTGAAGCAAACAATAACCTAATTCCTCTCAAAGAGCAAAGACAAAATGAGTGTGTACTTAAGCCACTTATCAGCTTTAAATGAAAACCAAGTTGTTAAGAAGATTATGTTTTAATATTTTTTTAACCATATAAATAATAAGTAAACAAAAAAAAAGTAAATTGCCGTTTATCAATAGCGGTGGGAAAAGGGTGACTTTTTTGATAAATTGCCGGCGTAACGGAAGCCATAAAAGTCGAGGGATGTCCTGAGGAAATAAGAAGCAAACATGAGGCTAAACTTTTTTTTCTGGAGAGCTTAGAAATTACTTTAAAGATCTTCTTGAAAAACATAGTTTTTATTCATCGTTTTTTTATCGAGAAAAAGCTTTATTAAGGTACAAAGAGAAAAATGCCGACTTTGTGGGGGAAAACGCATGTCTTTGATGTGTAAAAAACAATGTTGGAAATCAAATTTTAATGTTGGAAATTTTTCAAAGCAGGAGAAAACATGCCAAATTCACATTTCTCTGAAAAATGTAGGTTATGTCATATTTTTGTTATCAAAAAAGCGGCCTACTTGTAGAGCCTACTTGAGAGTGGGGATAAAAAAGAACCAATACGATGTTTTCTTATTCGCGATGTTATCGGAACAAAAGGGACGAAACGCTGTTGATGGACTTAGGCCAAATCAATCCCCAGAAGAGGATTAAAGATTAAACAAAAAAATAAGGAAGAAGGGAAATTCTTCGAAAGAGAAATCAGAAAAGTTGATAAGAACGGATTTTTTTTCTTTTCCTTCAAAACAAGAAAACGCCTTCAGTTTTTTCTCCCTCATTCGACCTCATTATATTTTTTCCCTTTGTAAAGCCGTTGAAGCATCTCCATGCACTTTTTAATGATGAAAAAAAAATTAATTTAAATTTAAGACCTATTATTCTTTTTTTTCCAATAAAAAAAGTAAAAATAAAAATTGATTGCTGACTCTTGAGATAAAAGAGAAATGTGGGCATGTGGGCGTTGTATTTCAGACACAAACTGCGGGTTCACCCGTGTAGTGAGTGTGAGGAAATCAGTTATAAAACTGCGATAAATTTTTAGGTTTGTGACGTCATCGGAGTCGTCGTTTTCTAGCAAAATTTTTAAAAGTCATAGTGTAAAGCTAGTTTTAAACCTTAAAATGTAAGTCGATTGACGGAAATTGAGGACAATGAGTTTCTTTATTGATGGGTGTAAAATTGACGAAGCGTGATATGAATTGAGTTTTATCGATTTTAAAACCTTTTACGATTGGCAATTTCTACCTGAAGGCAGGGGGAAAAACCTGGACTTACAGGGTTCACTCTTCCTTAAAGGATTACGACGAAACTATTCATCGGATCCTTTTATACATATATGTTTTCGGAAAGAGCTCCTCAAAACCTAAAAAATGACTAACGGTTTTTCTTTGGATAAAAACTTTTTTGACGTTAACTTAAGTTTTTTTATTTAAAGAAAAAAAATTCGGAAAACTGCTCCCTAAACCGTGTGGAGAAAATCAAAATGGCGAGAAAAAGCTTTTGTAAAAAATTATCCGATGATTTTTAGTGCTCAAATATAGGAAACTACATAACTTTTTGGGGGCGCGAAAGTGCAGCAAAATTATTACGTCTAAAATGGTTCCAGAAACCCCCACTGCACAGTAAGCTTCGACGTCCCCCCCGTTATACCCGACACCTTCATATCTTGAATTGCAAATCATCTAAATACTAGTTGAACTGGTTTATTCAGATTGAATCTCGTGCTCACAAAATGAGAGTTCCTTTTTGAATATCAATCGTATCAATTTTTATATTACCTCTTTTTTAAATAAAAAAAGCTTTAATACAGAAAATGAAATATGGAAAAAAACTTATAATTCGATTGTTCTATACCTTTTAGGTCACGTTCGGGAGACAATTGCATTAATCAAGGGCTGCTCTTCAAAGAGATATCTTTCGAGTAAAAAAAATTCTTTTTGCGCCAAAAAGTTAAAATATATTATAACAATAGAGGTTTAAATTAAAGTCAACAGATGTTTCGAAGTTATCTTGACAGTAATGCAATTTCGTCATCGGATATTGTTCACGGTTTCGCTTCATATACAATGCTAATTCATATGATAATCTCCGAACCGTCCCTTCTGAATGGTCTCTGACATTTCTCATTGAAACGGCGACCAGTTTACAAATTGTAATTAGTAATCACTCACGAGGAAGTTGTTGAAACCTGAAACCATTAATCAAATTTTGGTTTTCTGCAGACAATTTCACTAATCATGGCTGCTCTTCAAAGAGACATAAAAAATACAACTCTTTTTGCGCCAAGAAGTACCTAATAATTTAATTACAAAACAACTGCCATTTAACAAACATGACTTATCATGAGGGTTATGTTATTATAACAGACGTAACCTTCCTCTACTCCTGAGAGAGTTACCAACCTAAACCGGAATGAAGTTCTACAGTGTTGATAGGATTAAATTCCGAATAAATGGAAAATCGAAAACCAAATTTTTAATTATGAAAATTGAATTTTTAAATTGGAAATTAGAAAAATGTAATAAACTCTTTGTTTTCAATCTTTTCACAGGTATTTCGTTAAAACAACTGCCATTTAACAAACATGACTTATCATGAGGGTTATGTTATTATAACAGACGTAACCTTCCTCTACTCCTGAGAGAGTTACCAACCTAAACCGGAATGAAGTTCTACAGTGTTGATAGGATTAAATTCCGAATAAATGGAAAATCGAAAACCAAATTTTTAATTATGAAAATTGAATTTTTAAATTGGAAATTAGAAAAATGTAATAAACTCTTTGTTTTCAATCTTTTCACAGGTATTTCGTTAAAACAACTGCCATTTAACAAACATGACTTATCATGAGGGTTATGTTATTATAACAGACGTAACCTTCCTCTACTCCTGAGAGAGTTACCAACCTAAACCGGAATGAAGTTCTACAGTGTTGATAGGATTAAATTCCGAATAAATGGAAAATCGAAAACCAAATTTTTAATTATGAAAATTGAATTTTTAAATTGGAAATTAGAAAAATGTAATAAACTCTTTGTTTTCAATCTTTTCACAGGTATTTCGTTAAAACAACTGCCATTTAACAAACATGACTTATCATGAGGGTTATGTTATTATAACAGACGTAACCTTCCTTTACTATTGAGAGTTACCAACCTAAACCGTAATGAAGTTATACAGTGTTGATAGGATTAAATTCCGAATAAATGGAAAATCGAAAACAAAATTTTTAATTATGAAAATTAAATTTTTAAATTGGAAATTAAAAAATGTAATAAACTCTTTGTTTTCAATCTTTTCAAAGGTATTTCGTCAAGGAAAATTTAGCAGAATATGTGATCGCTCTTCTGTTATAATCGCTCAAAGGCAGGATTATATTTCGGGAATACATTTTATTGAACGAGTTTTTAGTCTAAAGTTAATTTTCAGCTCGTTTTATGTTATAAAAAAAATTTGAATTTCAAAAATTTCGCCGGAGTACCTCGTAATTTTGAATTCCCTCTTTTCCATATTCATACGAAATGGACAAAACTAACAACGTCGTAGTTTAACATTTGTAACCCCAGTTTGAAATAAAGTTTATGGCGAGGAAATACTTGAAAAAATGCAATGTTTTGTTTGTAAAAAAGACGCTTTACGTATACAGGACCTGATTTAAAATTAAGATTTTCAACAGTTGTTGGAAGGGTACTGAGTTGTTTACAGAACGTCTAATATTAAAACGAGATTCATTGAACTTTTCACCGTTTCTTTACTTAAGGCGTTTTTTTTTTCAACATTAAGAAAAAACATTTTTTATTATCAGATTCAGAATTTTTTTTTTCTCAATCAAAAATTAACACAATAAAAGGACCTTTAATTATCTAAAGTAATTTCGTTTAATATTTGACTTCGGAAATTTTTCAATCAAAGGCGGAGAAAAGAATTACCTAATTAGCATTTTATCTAATCCATTTTAGGCACTTATTAGGTTGAATGCTCCTTTTAATTTTCTCAAAAAGAACCTTATTGCTATACCCTCGATGGACAGTTTCAGGAGAGGGCGGGGAGGGGCAAATTTTTGACGTTCTTCATAATTTTTAGGCCCAGAAACCCCCTTTTGGCCCCCACTTTGTCAAATTCACGCCAATTTTTTTGGGGTCCGGTTAACTCGGCGAAAAAGGCGTGAGCTCGGCGACGAGCCCATTTTTTCACTATGTTAACTGGGCGAAACTTTTAATCCCCTCGTTCGCCCAGTTAACGTTTGAGAAAAAAAATACGGGACGTTAGCTGAGCGAAAGAAGTAAAACCTGAAAAAAAACGTGAACTCGACGATGTAGCAGAATTTACTGAGATTTTACAAGAATTTACTCTAAGAAGCACCATTTTTTAACAGATTTTTGGGCGTTTTCTTCGGGTTTATGGGATAAAAAAAGCCCTCTTTTCGACATATTTTTTGGTGTTTTACTCCATTTTTCTGCTTAAAAAAGCCCTCTTTCAACAGGTTTTGGGGCTTTACCTCCATTTTTTCAGGGTTAAATAAGCCCCATTTTCAACAGAATTTTGAGCGTTTTCATCGGTTTTGTGGGGTAAAAAAAAGCCCTCTTTTCGACAGATTTTTCGGCGTAAAAAAGCCCTCTTTCAACAGGTTTTGGGGCTTTACCTCCATTTTTTAGGGTTAAATAAGCCCCATTTTCAACGGAATTTTGAGCTTTTTCATCGGTTTTGTGGGGTAAAAAAGCCCTCTTTTCGACAGATTTTTCGGTGTTATAAAAAAAAAAAAAAAAAAAAAAAAAAAAAAAAAAAAAAAAAAGAGATTTTTCGGTGTTTTCCTCCATTTTTTCGGCGTAAAAAAGCCCTCTTTCAACAGGTTTTGGGGCGTTTAATTTTTGTGGGGTTAAAAGAGCTCCATTTTCAACAGATCTCTCTTCAAGTGAAGAGAGATAATTAATATTAACGTTGTGAATTATTAGTGTTATTTGTAAATATTTTTAATAGATCATTCTTCCAAAAATGCCATTTTGCCGAGTTAACGTTTACTATTTAAAATATCGTTTCGCCTAGTTCACGTACCGCTTTTATATCTATCGCCCAGTTAACTTTTCTTTTTTTGTGTGTGGCTTATGGAACCCAATTAAAAAAAAAGGACCGGATTTGTAACATCGGCCTCTCTCGCCGAGCTAACATGCACCCATTTTTTGTACTCTCTGCCCGTTTTTATTCATAAACAACGTAATGAAAATTAAGCTTAAGGGCATCCCCTGGATTCGAAAAATTTCTCGTTAAAATCCTGTATTAAAGCTAATTAAGCCTTGTTTAAAGTTCCAGCCTCATTTTTAATCAGGTCAAGAGGAAAACAGGGGTTTTTTGGATGGAAATTTAAAATTACGATGTTTTGTAAAATAGTTTCCAAAGAAAATAAACCTGGGAATAAGAAGCCCGTAAGTTATAGAACCAAGATGTGTATTTACGTGATGAAATGGGTTAAGTTGAGGTTAAGAGGATGGCCAAAGTGGGGTGTACGTCAGTTCAATTAATTATAGCGGGCATATTTAGCTGAGGATTATCCGTCAATTTATTTCAGAGGTTTAGTAATTAATCAAAGATTAAATTTTTATAAATTAATTTTTTTTCTGCACATGAATTGAGGCGCTCCGGGTACGAAGGGCGAACTCGACAAAACGTAGTTTCGAGATATTCGCATTTTAAAGTTTTCTGTTAAGGGCGAACTCGACAGAAAAGTCACTCTCTGGAATTTTCGTGAGCGCGAGATTTTAGATTTTACAGAATCATAGAGGAAAGGGTTTTTTAAAAAAATTTTCGAATATTTTTTACGATTATTAATTCACAAAATGTATAATATATTTTTATTTCGTGGCGGTGAGCTGTTCCAAGAGGAGTGGGGCTCCCGGAAAAGGCGTGGGGGTAGTGGACTAGGATACGAGTTCGCCCTTCGTACCCGCTTGGATATCGCAGTTAGAGCTTTGCCGCATTTCGGTTTTTACGTATTTTAAAGGGGAAAAAAGGGCAAACTCAATATAAAAATTACATGGGTGTATTCTTCAAAAGGTCTAGATTCTGAAAATGAAAAAAAAAAAAAAAATTGTCCGATGTCGAGTTCGCCTTTCGTACCCGGAGCGCCTCAATTGATCATTTGCTCCATGATGGAGCGGAAAAGCCACTTCAATCAGGCTGCAAGATTTATTGCGAAAAAGAGTAAACTAAGATTTGTTTGGATTTTCGCCCTTGTGGCATTCCAAGTCGTTTATTTAGGAGAAAAGGTGTTTCGGTTGAAAATATCGGACGAGGGCTTCGTTCCAAAACATCAACCCCCCCCCCCCCCCATCACTAAATCCTTTTGTCTGCCTCTATTTTTCAACATTTTGTGCCAACTTTTTTAAAAATTCCATTCAATCATTCATCGGCTTATCTCCGGGATTTGAACTAACGAAAAACAAAAAAATTGTTATTTTCCTTTTGCGTAAAAAAAAATAAAATAATTTGAGATTTGGTGAAAGCAAAATAACAGACACATTTCTGAGAATTTCAGGATAAAATAAAAAATTCAAAGACAACTAAGGAAGGAAAATGCTAATTTTAATGGTAATAAAATTCAGAAGAGCGGGTCCCTAAAGGTCGAAATCCGCCATGTTTAGAAATCTAAATCCGATTATTTTCGAATGACATTCGTTTATTCAATAGCTTCAGAAATACAAGGAAAAATAGATTTTCGAAAGTATCAAAGTTAGCGGATGTTTGTAAAGTTCTACTTCAATTATCTTAAAAATGAGCGGTTAAGGGTCCATCACTTAATACGGTGCCGTTTTTTCTTTGAAGTTTTGTTCCAATTTTGCAAGAAAACTGTTGGTTTTTTTAAAATTTTGCTTTTTGATTTGGCTTTAGAATACATTTATTTACATAAATACAGAAGACTTTTTTAAAAAATCATAAAAATGTAGAAAATAATTAATCCTAATTTTTATGATTCAAATAATAAAAATTCAATTATCAGTGGGGGTTTCCAGAAACGCGTGGAAAAAGGACATTTTGACCCTCACGAAAACTCAGAATAATTTTCAATTTAGAGAGTATTATAACTTCTTTTTCAGGACGTTAAAAAGTGATAAAAAAGGTGAGAACAATGTTTCAAAAACTAGACTTACTGTGCTGATAATAACATTTCCTTTCGACGTCAAACAATAGGAAGGGGAGAGCGGAGGTTAAAACCCCTCACGACAAAGTTCAGGAGAGAGTTAGAGACCCCTACGTTCTCTTAAATTGCCCCGAGCGAGCTGTCTATAATTGAACTCAAAACCTCTCCAATACTGTCAATATTTATCACGTTCACCCCTCAAGTATACTTACAAAGGTAACCTACGATCTAAATTGGCTACTCGACCTAATTTAAACCGAGAATCGTGGAAGTGGTTTTCGAAAAGGGGAAGCACAACAAAATTCAAACACGTATCTGTTCATAATTACAACATAACGACAAGGAAATTTTGAGAAAAGGTCCCTTAAGGAATGTTTATAAATGCGGGCCTTAATTCGGATTCCTTCAATTTTAAAAGGTTGACAGAGTTCAAAATTGAGTTTCTAAGATAATCTCGTTACTTAAGAAAATGTCATTATTTTCCTCCATTTTGATTTTTTTAAATCGATTTTTAAAATTTCATTAGAAGAGTTTTTATCGTTCTCGAAAGAATGTAATTATTGTGATACCACCGTTCAGAAAACATTTTTTTAAACGCGGCCAAAAAGGACGGCAAAAATAAACTCTTTTCCCTTCGGAAAAAAAAGAAGGGACATAAATAAAAGAGGATTTGTATTAGAAAAAATGCCACTTTTTCATTTCTTTGAGTATATCTCGGAAAATAGCTTGTGAAAGGAAAAAGTCGTGCGAGGGACAAGGGGTTTGGTGCCGCGGGGGTGGAAATATTCAAGAGACGGATCGGAGAGAATTTTTTTTTTAGGGACGAGACCGGAGGGTGAGTTTCTTTCCTAATAAATCTGTTTGTAAGCTCATGACAGGGATGTCCCACTTATATTTCCTGTATACATGAGTTTTGCCATATAAGATGGCTTTTCTTACGTCCTTACATAAGGGCCCGACTTTTCAATATGTGAGAAAATGATGTACGGTAAGCTGAATAAAAATATAAAAAAGACAAACAGGAAAATAGATTACGGAACTTTTAGCCTTAAGGAAAAAAAGTTTTATATTTCAATAAAAAGACATTGCAAAAAATACTGGCTTATAAGCTCCAATTACCTTTAATCCAGTAAAATTAGGGGGGTGATTTTTTTTTTGTGATTTTGATGGAGCAGTTTTGCCAAAAAAAATTTTATTTTGGAAAATAGAAAACTTACTTTTTTCACCTAGTCATTTTGTAGGTTTTGACGAACTCTCTCCAAATACATTTTATTTTAGAAGATCCGCTGAATAGTTTCGTCTTAATCCTTTTAGAAAGATTTGGAGAAAATGGGGCCAGAGATAAGGTGAAAGAAACTAAGCTCTTTCCTCCCTTCCAAAGGAAAAATTTTTTCGGAAAAACTGCTCTCTAAGCCGCGTAGAGATTCCCAAAATAACGAAAATAAGCTTATGTGAAAAAATTTCCGATGATTTTTAGTGCTCAAATATAGGAAACTACTTTTAGGGCCGAAAGTATTGCGATCTTATGTATTTGAAACAAAATGAAAATTGGCTGATTTTTTGAAAAATCTGTAAACTTTCCTTCTAGTTTTTTTTAACTAGTATTTATGGCTTTAAAATTTAAGTTTGCGTGTTTCATTATTTTAAATTAATGGCTTTCCTCTCAAACTACTGCGAGTTATAAACTAGTTAATAACAAATTAATAAGTTTATTTTGACATTATTTCAAATAGTGTTTGAACACATTATTAATTAAACTTTGAGGATTTCACTCAAGCGGATGGTCTCGTGGTCGTCTTAAACTCAAGTATGGAAGTTTCAAACAAGTTCGACTATTACGGTCACGAACTGTTTGGTATTTTGTCATTTAGGGAGAATTACATTTTCTCCACTATGATTGACGGGATTGTGAAATAAAATTCTTAAAAAGTTAAAATGGTAATTGAAAAAACTTTTTCTCATAATTTTAAAAATGAGAAGCCGTTAAAGCTTTCCGGCAGGGGAATTACTTATCTTATATTTTCTTGAGTTGTTTAGGAAAGAAAAAAACTTTTCAGTTTTTACAACAGGGTGTCCGATCTATAAAAAAAAGTGAACTATAAAAACGCTCCCAACATCAATTTTGATCGTACTCTGATGACCAGCCGTAAATCTGAAGCCTTTTTTTCCCTCCTAAAATCGATTAGGCTTTGAAAATAAAACTGCAAATCCTTCAATTAAAATCAGCGCTCTTAAACCTCGGATGCTAGATACTCGGTTTTAAATTTTTCGTTTTATTCAAAGCTTTTGATTATCCATTTTCCCTTGGGAAGGGAGCAAATACGTAATAAAAGTACTGGTTTGAAGAGCTTCCAACGAAAACTTCCTCAAAGAGAAGTATCTGTATAGGAGGGGGAAGTATAACGGAGGGGACGTAAAACGTAGGGGAAGTATATGGGAGGGGAAGCATAACGGAGGGGAAGTATAAGCGAACGAAAGTATAACGGAAGGGGATGTATAAGGGAGGGAAAGTATTAAGGAGAATTTTCCAAGTTCTTTTTTTCGAAAAATTTTCTAATTTTTTTTTTCGAAAAATTTTCTAATTTTTTTTTCGAAAAATTTTCTAAGTTTTTTTGTCAAAAAAAAATGTTTTTTTCGAAAAACTTTCCGGGTTTTCCTTTTTTTTTCGAAAAATTTTCCAAGTTTTCTTTTTCGAAAAATTTTTAAGTGTCAAGGTAGAAATAATGGGCTTTTTGGCCTAGTAATGTGCCTCTCGTAATGGGTAGAAGTACGAAATTTCTCCCTACTAAAAAAACTTGGAACAAATTTTTTTCTTGGCCAAATAAATAAAGTAAAATGAAAAACGGCAAAAATAAGAAATTGAGGAAAAAAGCCGTGGGAAAAATGGTGTCGTTTTTAATTATCCCTTAAGTATCTTTAGACGTACTTATTTTAATCTCGTTTTCTGGCGGTAAAACCTTCATTTTCAACTGGTACTTCATTATCAATTTTGTCCGAATCCTTTATTACTTTTGAAATTCGTTAAAAGCGAGAGAAAAAGAGCGAATCAACTGTGGCTGACTTCAAACAAATTTTTAATTCCATCATGGCTCGGAAGGTGGCAAATTAGAGGTCGCGATGGGGGAAAATCCGATTAATTATCAAACGCTCTGTTAGCTCTGGGCATCAATTCCAATTTCAAATATTAATTAATCTTTTCTTGATAAACGAGACCTATTCAAACTCCCTCGCATTCAAATGCGGTCTAAGTAATTTCGAAACAACTTTTTTTCCCGTCCTACCGGTAAAAAAAAGAAATTCAAATTGGATGGTCCATGGAAGGAGGGAATTGATGTTTATTGATGTCACCATGGTGACTTGGCTGAGTTCGAAAGCGATATATGTAATTAAGTCAGGAAGATTGAGTACTCTGACTTTCGCTACCTCATAGCCTATATCCCGAATCTAATAACTTAAATTCCTTTTTTGGTTTCTCGATGTTTTTGATATAAAATTGTAAGTTCTTGAGATAGAAAACTAATTTAAGTTTTCGACTACGAATTACGTATGTGGAAGCCGAGCGTTTAATAACATTCAAGTGCCCCGGAGCACGGTCGGAATTCAATTTTCGCTTCTTGAAATAGAGAATGTCGGGTAATTCTGGCGACGACATGTTTTGTCTTTCGTTCGGTTTTTTCCCCCTTTTTTTATTTTATCGAGTGGTCTCCTCGGTTATTTTATTAAATTTTTTTCACTTTCAATCTTGGAACTTTTTGCGCCTTAACTAATATTAAATACGAAAACATTGTCGTTTTCATTAAGTTTCTGATGTATTTCCAACCAACAAAGGTCTCTCGCCGTACAAAGAAAGTTTTAAAAACAACAGGTTTTTTGGCTTTCTGCTTCTTTTCGACCGAAAAAAAAATCTTTTTACTTTAGTTTTTGACGGGGAAACCCCATTTTTAAAACATACTAGTGCTCTTCTCTTACTTTCAGCCTCAAAAACCTTTTTTTTTTGGTCATTTGGAAAACCAATTTTTGGCCTTTTTTCCTGGAGTTTACCTCGGATTTTCGATGTGAGGATCCTCTATTCCCTGATTCAAGATTTGTCCGCTCTTTCAGCCAAGAAATTCCCTTTTTAAAGCTTTTCCAAACTCTTTTGAGAAAACTTTTTTTCACCGAATTTTTATGAGTTTAACTAAGTTTTTGGAGTACAAAACCCCATTTTAAACTAATTTTAGAGCAATTTGAAAGTCTTTTGGTCAACAAAACACCCTTTTAAGCGAATTTTACAGCGTCTTGTTCGCCGAGAAATTTATTTTTCAGGCTTTCTTTACATCTGCTCCTCAAAATTTGACGTCCAAAATTTTTTTTCACGTTCTTGGAACTTTTTGCGCCTTAACTTATTAAATACGAAAACATTGTCGTTATTATTAAGTTTCTGATGCATATCCCAGCAGTCACTCGCCATACAGAGAAAGTTTTTAAAAACATCAGGTTTTTTGGCTTTCTACCTCTTTTTGAACGAAAAAACCCTCTTTTTACTTTAGTTTTTGACGGGGAAATCCCATTTTTAAAACATACTAGTGCTCTTCTCTTACTTTCAGCCTCAAAAACTTTTCAGATTTCATGGAGTTTTTTTTTTTTCGGTCTTTAGGCAGACAAACCACTTTTTTGGCCTTTTTTCCGGGAGTTTACCTCGGATTTTCGATGTGAGGATCCTCTATTCCCTGATTCAAGATTTGTCCGCTCTTTCAGCCAAGAAATTCCCTTTTTAAACCTTTTCCAAACTCTTTTGACCGAGAAAACTTTTTTTCACCAAATTTTTAGGAGTTTAACTAAGTTTTTGGAGTACAAAACCCCATTTTAAACTAATTTTAGAGCAATTTGAAAGTCTTTTGGTCAACAAAACACCCTTTTAAGCGAATTTTACAGCGTCTTGTTCGCCGAGAATTTTACTTTTCAGGCTTTCTTTACATCTGCTCCTCAAAATTTGACGTCCAAAATTTTTTTTCACGTTCAATCTTGGAACTTTTTGCGCTTTAACTTATTAAATACGAAAACATTGTCGTTATTATTAAGTTTCTGATGTATATCCAAGCAGTCACTCGCCATACAGAGAAAGTTTTTTAAAACATCAGGTTTTTTGGCTTTCTACCTCTTTTCGAACGAAAAAACCCACTTTTTACTTTAGTTTTTGACGGTGAAACCCCATTTTTAAAACACACTAGTGCTCTTCTCTTACTTTCAGCCTCAAAACTTTTCAGATTTCATGGAGTTTTTTTTTGTCGGTCATCAGGCAGAGAAACCACTTTTTTGGCCTTTTTTCCGGGCGTTTAGCTCGGATTTTCGATGGGAGGATCCTCTACTCCCTGATTCAAGATTTGTACGCTCTTTCAGCCATGAAATTCCCTTTTAAACCTTTTCCGAACTCTTTTGACTGAGAAAACTTTTTTTTACTAAATTTTTAGGAGTTTAACTAAGTTTTTGGAGTACAAAACCCCATTTTAAACTAATTTTAGAGCAATTTGAAAGTCTTTTGGTCGACAAAACACCCTTTTAAGCGAATTTTACAGCGTCAGATTTCTTTGCTTCTGCTCCTCAAAATTTGACGTCCTTGCTGATATATGTAGTTTTGCCATAAAATTCGAATCACTCCGTGATTTTAAACGTTTTAGGGTTTTAATTTTTCGGTGGAAAAAAATTATTCAACTGGAGGTCATTTATTTTATATTTTTCATCCTTTAAAAATTCGTTTTTTTCTGCTTTGACCATCAGAAAAGGGATTTTAAAAAGCTTAAAAGTTAACGAAGTTAAGGATAATTCCATGGAAGTTTCGTACTGCTCCTTTTATCGTAATTATGTATTCAAAGTGGAAGTCAAGAGGATTATAAAGTCCAATAAAGCGGCCACAAAGAGTTTTGAAATCGAATTTGTTTTTATTTTTAATCCTAGAAGTTACGGTCACAGAAAACCATATTGAAAATCTTATATTTTTCCTCATAAAAGGAAACATAAGATGACTCCTCCTGAATCTTTTTCTATTGTACGGGAAACACAATGCTCCACTTAACATCTTGCGCCTTTCCTTTACTTCTTTCGACGAGCAAATACCATCTCATTCGTCTCTCATAGAAAAGGCCACCTCTTCCCACCCATCTCACTTTTCCAAATGGCGTCAATGTACTGGAAATGAAATTTAGACGAAGTCATTTTTCACCCGAAAAGGTTTTCTTGACGTCTAAAATTTCATTTTAAAATTAGCTTTTTGTAAGACTTTTCCAATTGGATTTTTAAAAAAGTTAACGAAAATTCAAACGTTTTTTTTTAATTAATTAGAAGTAGAATCTTTTTGTAAAGTAAATCCTTCTCAATTTGTACCTAAATTAGCTGGTTTCAATTAATTAACAGAGGTGAATCCCAGTGATCGATTTATATGTAGATGACATGAACATCAGAATCAATCAAAATGTCTCATTCGCCAGAAGGGACGGGAAAAAACAATAATTTTTTTTTATTTCCAACTATCGAAAGAATAAACGCCCGGAGGGGAATTCAGTTTTTTTACAGTTGGAAGGGGTTGAAAAGGCGAACGAGGCGATGATGTGAAATGTTTACGGGAGGCTTCCCATGCTGCGGGGGTGACACAGGACCGCTTTCATCCCCCGCTGATTTCCCGCCTATCGATCAGTAAGTGCACTTCCGCTCAGTTGCCTCCTAATGACCCAAACGTCGAATCTAGGCTTTACCAAGATATTCTCTTATACCAAAAAATGAGCATTTAAAACAAAATTTTGCAAGTAAAATTTTTTTTCGGAAGGGAAAATCAAGGAAATGCAGCACTTTAGCTCTTAATCGTAGTTTCCTGTATTTTAGCTCTAAAAAACATGGAAAATTTTTTTACTCAAGCTCATTCTCATTATCTTGGCAATCTCTACGAGGATTAGGGAGCAGATTTTAAAAATATAATTATTTCGGGATCACTGTATTTTTTCTTTGAAGGGCCGTAGGGACTAAACTGTTTAAGGGGATATGAGGGTTTTAAGTTGGTTGCTTTGTACATTTTTCGTTGTGAGCAACGGTTTTCGGTTTTTCCCTTCTATCTTGGAAACCGTCGCTCAAAACGAAAAATGTCCTAAGTAAAAGTTGTAGCTGCGGAAATTTACTACATAAAATATCTTATTAGTTTTTTCCGTCAGAGCAATATTTTAGGAGATATGAAGGTTTTAAGTTTTCAGACAGGCTCTGTAGGATCATTAGTTTTAACCTCATAACTCCTTAAATATTGCTCTTACGCAAATAATGAATTAAAAAATTTTGTAGGAAATCTTTTTACCTACAACTTTTACTTAATACATTTTTTCGTTTTGAGCGACGGTTTCCGAGATAGAAGGGAAAAACCGAAAACCGTTGCTCACAACGAAAAATTTGCAAAGCAACCAACTTAAATACTTCCATATCTCCTAAAGTATTTCTCTGACGGAAAAAACTAATAAAATATTTTATGTAGTAAATTTTTGTACCTACAACTATTACTTAGGTCATTTTTTCGTTTTGAGCGACGGTTTCCGAGATAGAAGGGAAAAACCGAAAACCGTTGTTAACAACGAAAAATTTGCAAAGCAACTCACTTAAAAACCATCATACCTCCTTAAAGTAAATCGTCTTAACTTTCCATCAATGGCTGTAAAAGCGTAATTCATCAAATATTAAGGGAGATACAGCAGCCAACGAAATTCGGGGTGATATTTTAATTTTGTGGAGCAGTGTACTAGATCTACACTTCTGAAAGTCCAGAAAGCCATGATGGTTTAGCATTCATTCGGTCTATTAGTTCCGAAACTGATTTAAAACTCCTGAAGCATGCGCAGAAGGATCTGCACGTCAAATTTGACGGAAAAACGATTTGAACGACGTCAAAAACGATGTCCAAATCCATCTGAGCATGCTCCAGGAGTTTCAAACTACGGTTGGAACAAAGCTATTAATTGAGTTTTTAAAAGTGGGTCTCCTAGACCCCGAAGGGTCAAGTCCTTTATTGATTGGATTAGGGCGTGTCAGGTCTAAAGGTTGTAAATTTAACTGGAGATTTTCTTGTCTATATAAAACCTGTAGAACATCAAATATATAAAGATAGGCTTTTTTTTCGCTCATTCCATTTTCCCTTGATCCCCTCTACATCCACCAAAGCTTGGGCTCCAATCTTTAAGCTTGGGTAATCTCTCCTTTACAAGATCCCTCTGTTAATTGTGTTTGTTTATCAGGCTTCCCGGGCCGCCATCTCTTCCGTTTCACCGGGCCATCGTATTTTCGAAGTTAAGTCCTTGAATTTAATTACGGGCCCCGAAAATCGGTGAGGGGAAAACACCGCTCCGGGTAATTCCCCAACGGAACGAAAAGATTCATTGAAAATCGAACCATCATCCTAATCCTTTAACTTATTTTCTAAAAAACAATAAACCAAAAAGAACATTATTAGTTTCGGCAACTCAAATAGTTAATAAAAGAAGTATCGATTGAAGATCTCACGTGTGGTTTTAACGGCCACTATAGCTCCTGGTAGAGACAAACAAGTCGATTTCCCGAGTAAAAACGTATATAAAACGACTTTTTTTTGTCCGAACCTTCCCATACTTTATCATCTCTTCCCTTATTTTTCAATTAACGATTGTTTTTTTTTTCTCCCTTTTTAATTAGTGTTTGAAAAACATCGACTTTTGATGGTTGTTTCAGTCCGAAGTTGAAAAATAAAAGATCGTTTCTATTCTCATCAGTCATCAACGGATTTCTTTTTCCTTTTAATGTTGTACTACCATCGCACGTTGACGTCAGAATAAAAATAAGGTCTACCAACAGTTGTGCAAAGTTTTGAACGCAAAATTGTTGGGAAAATACAGCTTGAAAAATAAATTATTGCCCTAGTTTCTATGAAATCTTATCCAAATATTTGTCCAACCCATGAACGGGCGATGATGTGATTGCGTGGTGTATGCTCGGAATAAAGTTGTTGCAAATAGATCAGAATAGAATTTTGTTATAAAAACCAAAAAATAGTCAATAAAAATGTTATAAAGACAATTTTTTATTTAATTCAAATTTAGTTTTACAAAATTTCCAAAATTGATAATAAACTTTGATAATTTTTTCTTGGAAGAAATCTGGAACAAAGGATTTTGTTAGGAGAGTTTAAAAGGATTTAGTTCCCAGGGGTGGAGAGTAATGAAATTTCCCATGAGGCTTTACCTGAAGGTTATTTTTATTCTTTGTCGCCTTCGGAATCCCTGGTCGGGGTTGCAGAAGACGTCGAATCTCCAGAGGACGAATCATGGGAGGAAGATTCGTCTGAATCGGACGAATCGTAATCGTCGTCGTCGAGGGCCTCCCCTGTGAAATACAAGACGGCGTGTGGTACGATCCTTTCACGGATGTAATGACCGAGTTCGAAATCTGCCGAAATCAACGCCTGCGCTTCTTCTTCCATTTCGACGTTCGTGTCCTCCGGGATGACGGGTGGGTTGAAAAAGTTGAAAAAAGATTCCGCCTGGACTTGCTTCGAAACGGTCCTCACTGCAGCTCTGGAACGATGTTTCTGTTTCTTTTTGACTGTTGTGACTGTAACATCTTTGTCGTTGTACCATTCGATGGGGCACCCGCGGCATTTGAAGATTTCCGGACCTTCGAAGCTAAACGGTTCATCCTCTTCCGGTGCGCATTTCATTTCGTATTCCTTCGTGAGGACACGATTAGCGAAGTATTCATTCGGCGTGAAATGGAATTCGAGTTTAAAACCCATCGGGTTATCACTCAGTTCAACTTTGATGTCGCTCAAATGCTTCAGAATAGGCTCATCGTGCGGCTGTATCATTTCATTAAGCATAGCGACATTTTTAAAAATAGTGAGCCAAAAATCCGGGATTCCAGGGCCATCTGGTTTAACTTCGCTCGAAAGCTTTTCGGCCAACTCTCCCGTAATTTCCGGATTCGGATCTTCCGGGTAAAGCTCGTCTTCCATAGGCTCATAATGGCCGTTGATGATCTCGCTTCTTTTACGTTAAACGGTTTGTACTCACGATTATAGCGGCATTCCAAGGCGTGGACCTCTTGGAAAAATTTCGCTTCGAGCTCCGCCGTTTTGGCTTGAAGTGTCTTCAACGCGCGAACTCGTCTTTTCACTTTTTCAGGCAAAATTTGCATCATTAGCTGAGAATCGCGGGCGTACATGTCCGGAATCCTTTCCCCCGATACATCCCTTTCTTCCCTCTCACGCGTCACTAAATCGCTTCCAACGTCACCTTCCGAACTCATTTTATTCATTTATAGTTTTTTTTATATCTTTTTAACTTCCACTTGAAACCTACAAGCAAAAACAAAAAATCACGACTTCAAAAAGATGATACAATATTATTTTAACATATGAAGTCCTCAAGGGAACCCAAAAAGAACTTTTCTCTACCCTCCTAATGGACGAAAAAAAATTAAATTATAAAATTTCTATTTTTAATTGGAGTCAGCGGAGGGACCAAACTTTATGACCTCGACGCGATTATTTTCACGCCTCGTCCTCCACAGCCATAATTCAATGAACACCTGCCCCTCCCCCCTTATCTATGGCCACAATCGACCCATTCCATGAAAATAACTTTAGTTTTATGCGTGAAAGTAAATTATAAGTTTTAATTAATACGTACTTTATCGAATTTGAAAATTAAGCAGTCTTCATGATGTTATTCGGAATGATTAGTGGACCACGACACCAATCTAATTTTACAGATTTTTTTTTCTTATTTTTTGTTATATAACTGCAGAAAAATAACATATGAAAATAAAATAATTTTCAAATTAATTTTTTTTTAAACAGCCTTTATAGATTTCCAAGAAACACCAATCTGCAATTTTTAGTGAAAATGCAAACATCATAAAAATCCCGGATTTTCTGGCCTTTTTCTTTTTTCTTTATCCCGAAAATCCTTTACCTAATTTTTCGGCTTTTTAGATTTGAGGCGCTCCGGGTACGAAGGGCGAACTCAACATCGGACAAAATTTTTTTCTTTTCATTTTCAGATTCTAGACCTCTTGGTGAATACACCCAAATAATTTTAATGTTGAGTTCGCCCTTTTTTCCCCCTTTAAATACGTAAAAACCGATATGCGGCAAAGCCCTAACTGCGATATCCGAGCGGGTACGAAGGGCGAACTCCACATCCTAGTCCATAACCCCCACTCCTTTTCCCATTCCAGGGCATGACTTTTCTGTTGAGTTCGCCCGTAACATAAAACTTTAAAATGCGAATATCTCGAAACTACGTTTTGTTGAGTTCGCCCTTCGTACTCGGAGCGCCTCATTTGACGTCCGCTAAAAACACTTTTTACCAACCAAATTTTGGATATTTTTCTCCTTTTTTTTTAATCCAAACAATTGCTTAACTCCAAAACATTTTGGCAAAAAAAAAGTACTAGTTTGAAGAGCTTCCAACGAAAACTTCCTTAAAAAGAAGTAAAAATATAGAAGGGGGAAGTATAAGGGAGGGGAATGTATAAGGGATGGAGAAGTACAAGGAAGGGAAATTATAAGGGAGGGGAAGTATAGAGGGGCGTATAGGAGAGGGGAGTATAAGAGAGGGGTAGTACAAGGAGGGAAGATTAAGATAGGGGAAGTATGACGGAGTGGGAAGTATAACGGAGGTGGAAGTATAAAGGAGGGGAAGTATAAGGGGGGAGTATAAAGTATCAAGGTATAAATCATGGGATTTTTGCCCAAGAGAGGTCCCTCTCGTAAGGCGTGGAAGTCAGAAATTTCTCCCTACTAAAATGATAATTAATGCAAAAAAATGATAGTTTTTTTACCCCGAAAATTGGTAAAAAATATAAAGAGTAATTTTTAAAAATTTGGTGAAAATCGGACCAACCGTTCGGCTGCAGAGAATTTTTTAAAATTTCAAACTGATATATCTCCGCCGTTTTTTCGAAATTCAAAAATCGCCCTCGTTAGTTTCTTGTTCACCAAAGAAAATTTGGTGAAAATCTGGTGAAAATCGGTTGAAAACTTTGTCCGTAAAGTGTTCCGGAAAAAAAATGCTACGGACGGACAGCCGGCTGGCACCACAGACAAAGTTGAGATCGGTAAAGATTAATATTCGATTTGAGCCTCCGAGGTCTGGAAGACCGTTCCCAAAAATTAGACGACGAGGGTATTACAATAACTTCTTTAAGGAAGTTAAAAACTCTTAGAGATACCCAACTAGAAAATAATTAGCTCAAAAATTGTTGAAGAAGTAAAAAAAGTAACTTTTTTCTTTCTTTCTAGATGTGGTGATGGATGAGAAGAAATGGCAATTGTCTTACTTTGTCTAATTTTAAGTATCGCTTCGGGTGAAGAGCTCCTTCTCGGTTATTTGACGGGTTCCCAGCGTAGAGAAGGCGACAAAGAATATTCAAGACCCGGCTTAACCATTTCAGGAGCCATTTCTTTAGCAGTCCACGAAGTCAATGAAGCTCTTTTAAAAAACAACAGCAAACATTCTCTAAGGTAAGAATTTTTTAATCAAAGAATTTAATTTTTCAGCGAAAGTGTTTTCAAAAAATTTAATTTAAACATATCAGCGTGATCAGCCTTACACGAAATATTTAATAATTTTAATAACGGAAGTCTTTTGTAAAAGCTTTGTTTATTAAACTTCCCTCCTTTGAGCGTACATTAGAATTTATAAGATTAACCCAGAATTTAAAGAAAACTCTTCAAAGAAAACAAAAATAATTTTTTCAATGCTTAACCTAAATTAAGAAAAGAAAAGTGAAAAAAAAAATGTCCCCAGTGAAGATTCGAACCTACGACCATTCGATTTCTAGCCCATGGCTCTACCAAATGAGTTTTGCTGTAGAAAAACCGCTAAACTTCAAGGTTTCCCCAATTAGAAAGAGCAACAAATCAGATTTCATTAAGAAGGATCCCAGCAACTTTTTGACAAACATCCAATTAGTGTCATTTGCCGAAGTTCGACTTTTCTGTTTCTCTTTTAAAAAGCTAAAATTAAAGAATTCTGTCAATGAATAATTTTTTAATAAGCAAAATAAAAGGAAAAAGAATTCTTTTGAAAGTTTAGGAAAAAAAAGCTTATTTTAAAATGAGTTTGCTCACGACGAATATCCTTTTAAAACGTAAAAATGTTCCTCGCTTTTCCACCGTACAAATAAGACCTTTTATATGGAGTTTTTCTTTCCAGATTTTCTCTCTAGAACTTTATTTTGAGCCAAAATATTAAAATAATAAAGAAACAAAAAAAAAGGAAATATTTTTTTTAAAGTGTTTTCCCAAAGGGTACTTTTATTGTTGAAACGTGACCAACATAAATCTTGACACGATGCAATAACGAGGCTTTACTGACTCATAAAACCGAATGAATTGTCCCGAGGAAATAAGAAAGACCCTTTTCATCCCTTATTAGCTACTTTTGCCAACTCTCTACTGATTCAAATTACAATAATTTATCTTAGTGAAATAGTAAATTACACACCAAGGGCGGGAAATTTTACGCATGAATCACCCTAGGGAAGGAAATTCCGCTCAGTTTTTACTAAGTTTCTTCTCTTTTCTTTTTCACAGTTTACATACCACCCTTGGGAGTTATTTTCACTTAAGACTTTTGTAGGTTTATTGTGGCGGAAACTATGGGAGAGGAAGCTACTTCTATTAGACAAACTGCTTATTTATGGACGCAAAATATAACAGCATATATAGGACCTCAGGAAACGTGTATCCATGAGGCTCGAATGGCCGCCGCTTTTAACCTACCTATGATCTCATACGTAAGTCCTATTTATAAAAAAAGACATCACCAGGGAACGAAAGTAAACACCTTTATAAGTCAATAACTTGTGTCAGTCAACAGAAGTTTTCTCACTCGTAAAATTTTCTTATTTACAGTTTTGTACTAACTACGAGACTTCAGATAAACGTCTTTTTCCAACTTTCGCAAGGACAAGACCACCGGACACTCAAATTTCAAAATCTGTCGCGGCCGTTCTTCTAGCTTTCAACTGGACACAGGTAAAATTAATTTTTTAAACAAAAAAAAAGTAACTCATACTTTAATTTAGTCCCTAAAAAGGGCCTATCTCCCAACAAAAAAGTAGGGTTAGCGGAAGGGGAATTATTAAGTCTTGATTACTATTCTAAACACGTCTCCCGGATATTTAAAGATTTAAAATCATTATTTGCACACGTACATATTCACAAGATTTAAGGCCTTTTTCCTACAGAAATAATTGTGAATTGGATTTTTTGAGAGGACGAAGTTTAAGAATGTCCAACAAGATCATGTCAAGAAAATTGATTTTAGAAAGTGATAAAAAGTTAGTAGAACACTCCTTTTTAAGAGAAAAAACACGTTTTTCCAAATAGAATTTTAGAAAAAAAGGTTTAAAATAGTTTTTCGTTCTTCCGAAGAGAGTTTCAGGGAATCGTAATTTGCCCTTCCCGTATCCGACTCACCCAAGGTCACTCGAGCCTCGAGTCGGAATCGTTGTACGATCCGACTCACTTCCCGACTCTGAGTAAACGTAAGGTTATATTTTACGAAGGTTATTTTGTTATCTCGTTTAGTTTCGGGTTCGGAAATCAACTTTCTCAACAGATTGGCTAAAATCGAAGAGGGAAATTGATTCTGTACTTTTTGCAAGGATTTTGGAAGTTAAAATTAAAAAACTATGAAGAAACTTGATACCTACGTTAAGTGAAAATTGGCGGGAACGTGTTAGGGATAGGTAATTTTTATGTGCTGTTATAGTTAATCAGATAAACCATGTTTCGACTCTTGAAAATGCTTTAGTGAGAACATTGTGAACTAACTGAGTCGGAACGACTCCCTGAAACTGGGTTATAAAGCTCTAAGAGAAGACCTTTCCCGTTTTGTGAGTCGCATACGGGAAGGGCAAATTACGATTCCCTGAAACTCTCTATTGTTTTACCCTTGACGAGTTTTTAGGGAACCCCTTATGCTCTAATTAATTATGGATCAACACCGCTCTCGACTATATCCGTGATTACGCCGGCCATTTTTCGGGAACACTTCAGGGCCACAGTTTTCAACTGATTTTTACCAAATTTTCACACAATCTTTCTGAATAGTTAAAAAAGAAATTCCCAAGAGCAATTTTCGAATCCCGAAAAAATGGCGGAGATATTATGTCTGTTTAATATTTTAACGGCCGTTTAACTTCGGTCTTTTTCACCCCCCCCCCCCCCCAACTAATGGAATTATGGATAACATTAGGAATTTAGAGAGCAATTTTTGAATCCCGAAAAAAAAAATGGTGGAGATATGTCTGTTTAATATTTAAGCGGTCGTTTAACTTCGGTCTTTTTCACCCCCCCCCCCCCCCCCCCCCGGAAATTAATGGAATTATGGGTAACATTAGGACATTTAATACTTAATTATAAAAATTAGATTCCGTTCATCCTAAAGCATAGAATTTCATGACCATTTATGCTATCAGATGAGGTAAATTGGTTTTACAAACCGTAATTTCAAGCGGTCTAAAACCCTATTTGGCTTCAACACTTTCCCTAACCTCATTTCATAACTCCCATTTATGATATTTAATACAAACATTTGAATTTTTTTTTTTTTTTTTTTTCAATTTTTTACTTCCTTTAAGATTATGATACTCTGACAGTCACTTAAAAAGGGTCTTCCAGACCCCGTAGAAAAAGCGAAAAGTGTCTTAACCTATCATATACCTTTAAAAAAATAAGAAAACTTTTTTAAATAAAATAGGTAATTATTAACAAATTGTAATTCAATTTTTTTTAAATTGCCTTCGTTTTGTATCCTTCGAAATATAGTTTTTTCAAAAGTCAACATAATTCAGAAGCTTTTAAACCCGGCGTCCCTTTTTAAGTTTTCTCTTCGGTATTGAAGATCAAAAGGTTTTTTCCATGTATTTTTTTAATATTTGATTCCTTTTAAATATAACAACGAAGTGAAATAACGAGCGCTTTTGTTTATAACAAAAAGGGAGCGAGTACGTCAAATTAGAAATTCGATCGAAATTCAATTTACGTAATTCCATACTTATTGAAAAATAACTTCTTTGAGAAAGTTAACAAAAAAAAATTTTGTTTGTTCTTTAAATTAAATATTTTAAACTTTCATTTTGCTGAGCCACTCTGTACATCAAACCGCTTCCCAAAGAAATTTCCTTCAATTTCCTTTTTTTTTTTTTTTCATTTTCTTTTCTTTTATTTGTGTATCAATAACTACATTCTAGAAACCCTACAGTATACTAACCAGCAAAGCGCATAGGATATGTTAAGGGGATATGAGGGTTTTAAGTTGGTTGCTTTGTACATATTTCGTTGTGAGCAACGGTTTTCGGTTTTTCCCTTCCATCTTGGAAACCGTCGCTCAAAACGAAAAAATGTCCTAAGTAAAAGTTGTAGCTACGGAAATTTACTACATAAAATAACTTATTAATTTTTTCCGTCAGAGCAATATTTTAGGAGATATGAAGGTTTTAAGTTTTCAGACAGGCTCTGTAGGATTATTAGTTTTAACCTCATAACTCATTAAATATTGCTCTTACGCAAATAATGAATAAAGAAATTTTTGTAGAAAATCTTTTTACCTACAACTTTTACTTAAGACATTTTTTCGTTTTGAGCGATGGTTTCCGAGATAGAAGGGAAAAACCGAAAACCGTTGCTCACAACGAAAAATTTGCAAAGCAACCAACTTAAATACTTCCATATCTCCTAAAGTATTGCTCAGACGGAAAAAACTAATAATATATTTTATGTAGTAAATTTTAGTACCTACAACTTTTACTTATGACATTTTTTCGTTTTGAGCGACGGTTTCCGAGATAGAAGGGAAAAACCGAAAACCGTTGTTAACAACGAAAAATTCGCAAAGCAACTCACTTAAAAACCATCATACCTCCTTAATATGTGTGATGGTTGATTTTTGCCCCTTTTCTCCCCTTTATTCCTCAAACTAAATTTTAAAAATTGCAGGTGACCTTTTTATATCGAAATTCAAGCGATTTGGGGACTGTTGCCGATACGATTATGTCCGTTCTGGATAACTCAGGTGTGTCGATATTATCGACAGAAACTTGGACGACATCTTACCTACACGGATACACAGACAACCCTTTTTCCGAAATGGTCGCCCAGACGTATAAACACACGAGAAGTATTCAAATCCTGTACATAAATCGATAATTTTATCATATTTTACAGTTTACCTGATTCTAGGTCAATATGACGAACACCTCGGACTTTTAGTTGCCATGGAACAATTTAAACTATTTGATAAAGGTATTTTGATACTGGAATTATTTTGTGTGAAAGGTAAATCATTTCGTGACGGAAAAGGTTATTTTTCATTAATGCCATCAACACTGCTTTTGCTATAGCAACTAAATAACCGCATTATAACGCTCCCTTAACCATCAAATAATTAGATCTTGTTTTCCTCCCTTTTTTTAAATGTCAATGAAGTTTTTCGTGAAATTTTAGGTGAATACTGGGTTGTGGGAGTGGATATAGTGCAGTATGATGAAAACGACCCTGGTAAATATTTGAAAGGGCTTCTAGTCGACGAGATACACCCTGCGGCGTTGCGGGCGTACCGCTCTTATCTCGGTGTGACACCTTCACCTCCGACCAATCTCTCCAAATTCGCATCAGAGGTGAACAAATACATGGAACTCCCGCCGTTCAATTTTCCCAACCCTGTCGCATCCCTGGGTGGAGAAAAACAGGTAAAATCTTCACACTAGGTTTAAAATGAAAATAAAAATTTTTTAGATAAGCGAAGAAGCTGCTTATCTATACGATGCTGTCCTTCTTTACGTGAAAGCGGTTCTCGAAGCTTACGAAGCCGGAGAAGACATCCGGAACGGCACAGCGATTATAGAACGCTTAAAATGCCGCCATTATAAAAGTGCGATGGGGTAAGTTAAACAAAACTACCGTGGAGATTGCTTAAGTTTCCGGGTTTCCACCATCAGAATTTTAAATCTTAATATATTCGAAATATCACCATAATTAGATGTATGCAGGTACATGGTTTATATGGACAGCAACGGAGACGCTGAAGGAAACTACACTCTTCTGGCAAGGAGGCAAGTGTCCGGAGAATATGGCCTTTATCCCGTTGGAGGATTCGCTTATCGACAGATGTCAGACAATTTGCCTGTAAGATTCTTTAAAAACCTGAATTTCCGAACCAAACATCCTTCCTTTAGAATGGCATCCTGCTCATCCTAATTTTGCTATCAATTTTTCATCCCCGCCATCATTTTCAATGCGATTGAAAGTAGCCTAGATAGATTCTGTAAAAAATTAAAAAATTTAGGCCCAAAATATCCCACTGCTGCCACCAGTTGTAGAGCGCTGGATCAATGTTAGTTTAACCCATTCAATACGGAGCCGTTTTGGCGTGCTCTGGGCTATGACTGAGTGATATTTTTGAATTCTTTCCCGGTGACTGAAATTTGTTTTTCAGAAAATTAGTTTACTTTCATATGAGGCGCTCCGGGTACGAAGGGCGAACTCGACAAAACGTAGTTTCGAGATATTCGCATTTTAAAGTTTTCTGTTAAGGGCGAACTCGACAGAAAAGTCACTCTCTGGAATTTTCGTGGCGAGATTTTAGATTTTATAGAATCATAGAGGAAAGAGTTTTTTTAAAAATTTTCGAATATTTTTTACGATTATTAATTCACAAAATGTATAATATATTTTATTTCGTCGCGGTGAGCTGTTCCAAGAGGAGTGGGGCTCCCGGAAAAGGAGTGGGGGTAGTGGACTAGGATGCGAGTTCGCCCTTCGTACCCGCTCGGATATCGCAGTTACAGCTTTGCCGCATATCGGTTTTTACGTATTTTAAAGGGGAAAAAAGGGCAAACTCAATATAAAAATTACATGGGTGTATTCTTCAAAAGGTCTAGAATCAGAAAATGAAAAAAAAAAATTTGACCGATGTCGAGTTCGCCCTTCGTACCCGGAGCGCCTCATATTATATTAGCCTAAAAAAATAGTTTTAATATTCTAATTAGTCTAATTCGCTTATTATAGACGAATTAAATAGAGCGCTTAAAAGCGCTCTCAGTCATTCAAAAAATCTGAGGTAAAAACGGCGAATTGGGTTATCTTTATTGGACTCTATTGTATCACGGAGAATCGGTAAAATAACTTTCCTGACCGACTGGAGCGAGAAAATGCCTTTAGAAAAGTACAGGCAAAGAGCGCGTTTTAGCGCGGTCAGTCACTGGCGAAGGGTAGGGAGAGCGCTTAAACGCGCTCTCAGTCATTGGGAAAGGTTCGATGCGCGCGTCTACGCGCTCTCCGTATTGAATGGGTTAATAGATTTTGGAACTTCTTTTTACGAGTTCTTTCAACTACTGGGTTTGCGTACATCGGTTATTATTGAGGTTCGCTGGATTCAATTAGGGGACCGCCCGCTTTTAAGCTTTGTGACACCACAACGCCCTGATTTTGGAACATAATCAACCATCAACTGACTGATTTTGACCCATTTTCTGCCTTTTTACCTTGATAATCAGTAATTGTTTTTAGATAATGATTTTGGAATCGGAAATCGAGTGGATAAACGGACAAGTGCCTATCGCAGTCCCACCATGCGGATTTACCGGGGAAAAGTGTATTAGTAGGTATACCATTTGATAAATTTAACCCAACGCACCTAAAGCCCGGTGAATTCCACGTAAATCCATCAGCGTTAATTTAATTAAATTTCTAAGGTCATACGATCGAGGTAGTTGGCGGAATTGCTGGAGCTTCTCTTGCGCTCTTCATCATTACCGCGTTGATTCTGTATAGAAACTGGAGATATGAGCAAGAGTTGGATAGTTTACTTTGGAAAATCGATTTCAAAGAGATTCAAATGAATGAGGATTATGCGACAAACGAGTTGAAAAGCAACCGGGTAAGATTACTTTCAGAATCTGATTTTCCAAGAATCATTTTGTCCAGATTGAAGACTATTATTGAACAAAACGTCATTTCTTTTTAGATTGCTCATCCAATGATAAGAACAAGTCAGGTTTCTTTGACGTCGAACCCGGACGCAGATTTTCGATATTCGTCTTTATACACGACAATCGCATTTTACAAAGGGCGCGCTTTCGCCATAAAAAGGGTTAATAAAAAGTCTATTGATATAACCCGAAGTATGAAAAAAGAACTGAAGATCGTAAGAACGTTTAAACACAAAAGACCATTGTCCAAATTTTTTTCCAGATGAGAGATTTAAGACATGATAATTTAAACGCATTTATTGGCGCTTGCACTGAACCTCCTAATATTTGCATCGTGACTGAATACTGCAATCGAGGGAGCCTCAAGGTTTGAAATATTTTGAGCATAAAAGAGGGGTTGAATAGACCTTATCTACAGTTCCATTGTTGTTACAAAAAAAGGTGTTTCAAATTTTTCAGGACATTTTGGAAAATGAAGATGTCAAGTTGGATAACATGTTTATTGCTTCACTTGTTGGGGACATTCTGAGAGGTCTGATATACCTACATGATTCAACGTTACGCTTCCATGGGAATTTGAAGTCCTCAAACTGCCTGGTAGATTCCCGATGGGTCGTAAAGCTTTCAGATTTTGGTCTTAGAGAGTTTAAATCCGGCGAAGACGACTTTCATCAGACATGGTCTCTTAAGCATACATGTGATGAAGAAAATAAATGCAAATGCATAGGTGGGTTTTTGATGTTAGACCGTTTGATGAGTTCTTCCGTCAGGTCTTTTGTATAGGTCGCCGGAGTTGCTGAGAGTGACGACCGCGACGCCGGAGCAGGATCCCAAAAAGGCGACGTTTACAGTTTCGGTATCATTTTATACGAAATGCATAGTCGAAAGGGCCGTTTAGCGACAGTACGGGACTCACGCCAAGACAAATCGTCCATCGAGTTATGTTCCCTCCACCAAATTCAGCCCAACCTTTTAGGTACGTTTTAGCTAAATTAAGAAATACCCAAATCCTTTTTTCAGACCTCCTCTCGATCAGCTCGAAGTAAGTTTTGATTACGTCCGAGAATGCTTGGTCGAATGTTGGCACGAAAATCCGGAAGAGAGGCCGGACATGAAGACCATTAGGTCTAAATTACGACCTATGCGAAAGGGAATGTATGTGTTCATCAAAAATTGATTTCTAATAATGAAATTTCTAGGAAACCCAATATTTTTGATAATATGATGGCCATGATGGAAGCTTACGCTAATAATTTAGAAGTTCTGGTCGACGAAAGGACGGATCAGTTGATAGAAGAGAAGAAGAAAACAGAGGCCCTCCTCTTTGAAATGCTGCCACGTTGTGTGGCTGAGCAGCTGCGTCGAGGTCACAAAGTAGAAGCCGAAAGTTTCGACTGCGTCACTATTTATTTCAGCGATATCGTCGGATTTACGTCGATGTCTGCAGAAAGCACGCCACTTCAGGTAATAAACTTAAATCTAGCCAGGGATCTAGAGTTTTCAGAGGCGTTTTTTAGGTCGTGGACTTTTTGAATGACCTTTATACCTGTTTTGACTCTATAATCGTCAATTATGATGTTTACAAAGTTGAGACAATCGGCGACGCTTATATGGTCGTCTCAGGTCTCCCGGTGAGGAATAAAGATCAACATGCAGCAGAAATCGCATCTTTATCTCTCGATATGCTTCATGCAGCCACAAAATTTAAAATAAGACATAGACCAAAAGATAAGCTTAAAATAAGAATCGGCTTGCATTCTGGTAAACTTCAGTTTTTTAAAAACGAAATCTGATGATATTTTTAGGCCCTGTTTGTGCTGGAGTCGTGGGAAAGAAGATGCCGCGGTATTGCCTTTTTGGTGATACGGTCAACACGGCCTCACGTATGGAATCGACAGGGTTGGCGCAAAAAATCCATTGCAGTGCTGCTGTCAAAGAGCTGCTTGATAAGCTGGGAGGTTATATCGTTGAAGAGCGTGGATTAGTAGATCTTAAAGGGAAAGGTGAAGTCAAAACGTATTTCCTGGTTGGCGAAGATTCTTGTTTTAAAGCCCTAAGACGATCAACCCGCGAAGAAAAAGTCCGCGAAAGCCGTCGCCTTCCAAGAAGTTCCCTCAAAGTCCCCAAAGGCCTTTCCCGCGCTGCGAGCTTCGAATCGCCGAAAAAACTCCGTTTTGCCAACCACACAATGGAGTTTAACCCATACCAAAGAACGAAACTCGAATCCATCACTGACAACAGCCCATCCAAACATCTCGAAGTCGATTTCTGCGACCATTTAAGCGTCTCGTGCCCCTGCATCGAAAACATCCAGATTAAAGTAAACGGTGAAAAAATCAACGAAGCCAATAGCGACCCGACTATATTCATCAACGATCAAATAAGGGCTCCATTATTATCTAAATTAGAAAGCCATGTTTGATTAACGTTAAATACATGTATGGTCCCAGCCATACATGTATCATCACACGAGCATTTAGTCTAAAAGAGAAAACCTCCTTTTTCATCAACCAGTGCGATCTGACCACGAAAAGGGGAAGCTTTGGGCCGTTTTCCAATAAAAACTAACAGATTTCAGGACTTCACCATTACGTTCAAAATTGCTTATTGAATCATCAAAATCGAAAAACCATTAAAACTTAAAGTTTTTATTTGATGAAATCTAATATTTATTGCTGAAATCACCAATTTTATCGATTTCAAAAGCCAATTTTAACTTCCTTAATTTTTTTTTATCTACCAAATATGTGATACCATATTATTGAATATTTTATGTCAAATTATTTTAAAAAGTCTGAGTGGTGTGTGTTTTGGGGAAAACAAAAACGTATATTTTAATCAATAAAAAGCAAATTATTGAAGCTAAAGCTTATTTTATTTAAATATTTATAAGTAATTATGCAATAATATATCTTATTTTATAACTAGTTAATGCTGTGAAAAATATTTTTAGAAAACTCTATTTTCATGTGATTAATTTCTTAATTATTGAAATGGCAGAACATAGATTAGGCCCTAAAACTAAATTTTTTAAGTATATATAAGGAGCTAAAGTGGTGGGAGAACAAATTGTTCATTTTTATCCACCACTTTGTGGCCTTTTCCAGCGAGTTCAAATGTGGTGCTCCGGGTACGAAGGGCGAACTCGACATCGGAGAAATTTTTTAAACTTCCTTAAAGAAGTTATTGTGATACCCTCGACGTCGGGTTTTTGGGAAGGGTCCTCCAGTTTTTTTTTTTTTTTTTTTTTTCATTTTCAGATTCTAGACCTCTTGGTGAATACACCCACATAATTTTTATGTTGAGTTCGCCTTTTTTTCCCCTTTAAATACGTAAAAACCGAAACTTTAAAATGCGAATATCTCGAAACTACGTTTTGTCGAGTTCGCCCTTCGTACCCGGAGCGCCTCAAATTTTCGTTCAAAATTCGTCTGTAGGAAAAAAATTCCCTTTAAAATATTTATATTTGTGTTGTTTAATATCTAGTCATTTAGTAAGTTTATGTATTGTAAATAATTAATAAACTATTATTGTGAAGTTATCTATTGGTTCCTGATTTTATAATTTAAGGAGGTGTGGTAGGTGACTTGAAATAAGTTTTGGGTAATATCCGAGCTAGCGCTACTATCTGCACAATTTGGGAGAACGTGCAAAGACGACCTTGAAGTAACTTCTTCCACTTTCCGTGCTAGCGCTATTGTCTTTGCTTAAATGCTGTGGGGGTTTGAAATAAGTTCTTCTCATTGGCGCGAATTTGTAAAGAAATTAGTAAAACTTCAGGAAAAACAGAGTCTTGGTTTTCTCAGTAATAATTCAGGTTGCCAACAATAAAATTAATATTTTAAAGCAAATGGGAAGTTTATGATAATTCGCAAAAGATAGCCAAGTTGTGATTTGTGTGAGACGAAAGCGCGCGGGCGAGAATTAGTTTACAAAAGTCGTTCCATCAACTGTATTTGGCATGTTATTCTCAAAATGAAATGTACCGTAAAAGGCACAAGAGGCTCACACTAAATTTCAATGAGGAAACAAAAATCTAATATAGCAAAAAAATTCCCGATTTCATGATGAAAATGTCCAAAAAAGAGGGAAAAAACAGAAATATATGACACGTCGAAAACCACGAATATTTTACATCACTGATGGATTGATCACTGAAATATTGGAAAAAGAGATAGACTCATCTTTAAATTCTCTCTCCTCCAGAAGGAACTCACTGAAAATTAAAACAAATGTTTTTAAGTTCTGTCATAATTTTAATTTTGATCTACCACCTACATTAGCCCCTAAAAGCTAAATTTGATTATCAAGTATATTTTCCACTTTTGAATCCACCACCGTGAAATGGCCCCTTAAGTCTAAATGGATAAATAATATTACGAATAATATTAATTTAAAATAAAAGGAAATTTTCATACTTAATAGACCTAAAAATACCTGAAACCCGAACCTTGTATAAACAGATTCACGACAGCTTCCGTTAAAAAAATTATCGCATATTTTAATTTTTTGCTTGAGAAAATGAAAGTTTTTTTTCGTTTTTTTAATAATTGGTTTAAATTTAGGGCTCAATTAAAGGAAGGTGTGACTTAAATAAGGAAGCTTCCCTGGAGGGTCGATGACAAAAAATTACTTCAGGGCACCTCTCCTCCATAGCAATAATCTTCAAAATAATTAAAACATTCTCCTTTTTCTCTCAAGTTTTGCCTTACGTAATTTTTTTTTTCTTGATGTTTTCTTCGCCCCCAGGACATCTTTTGAATAACAATGTGCGTATATGAAAAGGCCATTTTCGTGATGGATGAGAAAGTCGGCCACTGAGAAAATCGCCGAACCGTAAATTGGCTAATTATTGAGGGAGTGGGTGGAAGAAGAAAATAAAAAGTTCGGTTTTGTTTGTCACAGCCCCTATTTTGAGAAGGGCTTAATAGACCATTTCGTTTCCCTCAAATTGGCTTCTATGTTTCGCATTTCAATACCAACATGATTTATTCCTTTATTTACGACGAAAATTTGAACACAACATCTTGAAATTCTTGGTAAACTTTTTTTTTCACGCAAAAAAAAACCATCTTTTTACCTCATTGGCTGAGACAGTTGCCCCAAAAAAACGCAGAATTCATTTATGAAAAATTTTACATTTGGATGGAAGATGTTTTATTCAAAACCTTAAAATTTTTAAGTTCTAACTTGTTACAAACAAACCAAATTTCAGATTCTATATTTACCGAAGTCTGGTAAAATTTTTATAGTTTTCGAAAGCCTTGGAAAACTTTGAAACTACTTAAAAGTAACATCTTGGGACTGAAGGTAGAAGACGATAAAATTAACATAGCAGTAACTGAAGATCCTTAGTTAATGTTTAGGTATTTTATATCGATTTTCCTCCAATTTTTTACTGGAATTAGATTTTGTATAATTTTCAAACCGCTGAATCCCCCTCAATACTTGATGCTTGTTTAAAAAAAATTACCATGATTTTAAGAGCTAAAATATAGGAAACTATTAGGGCGAAAGTGCTGCGATCTCTTGGATTTCAAACAAAACGTTCCATAGTTAGGTTAGTTCCCTGTGGTTAGAAAAAATCACAGCAAAACCACACATGAAAATTCTGCCAAGTCAGCTAATATTCAGCCATTATTATTATTATTAAATAAATAAATAAATTATTATAAATATTCATAAAAATGAATTATTAGTTTCCTTAATCGCCCTACAGGTAGTGTATGTCAATTGCTGCTTTGAGCCAACAGGAGTGGATCAGAAATATGGCCTTACAATGGATTTTAGTACAGAGTAGCTTAGTTAATTCCCATTTTTCTGAATTTAGTGAAGGTTTTCGACTAATTAACATATTTTGGTTGTTTGGGTAAACCATTTTGTGGGCTAGCTGCTGAAAATGGAGACTTGTTTATGAATAGGAAGGCCGTAAAGGTAATAAAATGAAGAGGCGTAAGACTTGACGGTTCGGGGGGGGAGGTATTAAGTAGTGGGCGATCTACACGGAGTATATAAACGAATGGGGACGCTGGGGTGAATTTCATTCCGACGTCAGCATGCACCACGCTTACACCCTGCTGGTTATGGCTAGCATCGTCGCCTCGGCTCCGACTTATGCATCAGGTAAAAAAAAGCTAATAAACTTCCACAAGAAAAAATAATAAAAAAGGGAGCAAGACAAAATTTCCTAAAAGTTTACCACAATTCTTGTACCTTTTATTTCATTTGTTTTATTTTTTAAGCGAATAGCCAAAAGAAAAATAAATACACAATATAAAACATGAAGACCCTTCCCCAAAAACCCGACGTCGAGGGTATCGCAATAACTTCTTTAAGGAAGTTAAAAATCTACTTAGATTAGATGAAGTCCCTAATTTAAATGTTCCCTGAAAACCGCCAATCTCATTAATATTTGTGGGATTGAAGAACCCTTAAACTTGGAGAACCTCAAAATCGACAGGTGAAATGCCACCTTCTAAAACTTTAATCAAATTAATGGATACAATAAACGCAATTTATGATGATTAACCTATGATTACGAATTTAGATTCAAGTCGTATAAGACGATTCGTCATAATTAAACTCAACGTCCTCATAATTATTTATGCGCCAATTAATTTAAATTTTAATAGCCACTTATGTTTTATTTTTATTTTTTAATCGGACAAAAGTTTATAACATCGAACGAGTTTAAGCGAATTTTTTGAAAACTTTTCAAAATTTGTTTGAATATGTATATTATTCGGATAAACTTTTTAAATATGAAGGTACCTACGCTTAAAAATTATAAAAGCTTTTTTTTATATTTTACCTCCTTTATTTTCGGACTTATTCTTTTACATTAAAAAGTTATTGAAAAATAGATCTTTTGTTATAAATAAAAAATTATTATTTGCGAAATTTTTACCGAATCTGCATAACTGTTTTAAAAAAAATAAGCGGGAGGAAAAAAAACACTTTTTTACTTATTCTGTTTATTTTATTTTTTTGATGTAACATCAACTTTTATCAATTCTGAGTTACTCTGAGCAGGGTTTAGTGATACCTTCAAAGAACGGTTTTAAAAATTTACTTATCGTTGAAATTTTTCATTTTTGTTAGTTAATTTCCATTTTTTTCTCATGTTTAATTGAAAAACAATTTTCATCGTATTTTCGATGGTTTATTCAAGTTTTTTTCTTTATTTTCTTAAATTGTTCATTTTTTTTTTTCTCGATGTTTTTAGTTTCCCAGAGGTATATTCGAATTTTTTTTTGTTTCATATTTTTAAAGGAAAAGAAAAGAAATTACACATTTTGGTTAATGGATTGAAGAAAAAGAAAGGTGTGAAGAGTGAATGGCATTCTTTTTTACACAAACTTGACTTTCTTACAAAAAAAAGTCTATTCTTTTTCCTTAAAATGGGGGGAAAAAATTAAAAAACCTTCGGAGTAGGTATATTAATTATGGAAAACGGTTCGTTTTACACTGGATATAAAATTTCTTCGTTTTTCACGATGTTATTCTTGTTTTACTAGATTTTCTGTTGTAAAAATTTCATCGGGCGTTTGAGCTTTCTTCTTAAGGAGTTTCGGGTTTTCCTCGATTTTATTGGTTGAGAAAACCCCATTTTATCAGGCAATAGGAGATTAACAACTTTTAAGTTGTTTTTGGTCGATTTTCTGGTCCAGGAATATGGTTTTCGGACCTTTACTGTCTTTAACCTAAAAAAATTTTTAAATCAATACCTTTTGTTCATTTCATAACGTCCAGCTTTGGAATTTTGGACGTTAATCTAAAAAATATGCAAAAATTATCGAAAAAATCCTTTTCGCCCCGAAACTTCTTCCCTCCAGGTATTATGAAGTTAAATGGAGGAACCTTTTCATTAAAATTAATTAAAACTTGAGGTAGGGAAATAGACTTATCTATATGAACACTCGTACGTTTTAAATGATCAAAGTGCCTCTTTCAATTCGAAAATCTGTTAGCCAAAAAGCAGATAAATTGGTGTTCAGTATTCCTGCCTGAAAAACATTTTTTCTTCACGTGATTTCATCCATACACGTTGCAGATTTTTTGCAGGAAGTGCCCAGTTCTAAAAATCTATAATATTCAGGGTGACCGTGTTTTTATGTATATTACATAATAAATTGGATATTGTGCAATCTTCCACCTACATTGAAAACGTATCTGTTCTTTTTTTTCTCTCTCCTCTCACTGGATCTTTCTCCGCTTATAAATTTCGTTAATTAATGTCGAGACGCGGGATTTCCTTCAGAGAATTAACTGGAGTTATGTTCAGACAATGGGAATATCAAAAACAAAAGGGGACGACTTCCATCAATTTTCTGTCAACCCGATGAAGCGTTTATGGTAAACAAATTTATAATTTATGATACCCCTTGTTTATACATTAAATATAAATCAGGGGGGGAGAAAATGAAATATTTTTGAGAAAAACAAAAATTATAATAAAATTTTAACACTAAATTAAACAGAGGTTATGGTTTGATTTTTAAGTAAACCCTTCGAGGGATCAAAGTGTATTAAATTAAAAGCTTTTCAAAAGGTCACTCGTGGCCTTCCGTCGAGTGGTTTTAATTCGCGCGTCTCTTTTGTTTTCAGCCGCGAGGGTTTTCAAAAATTAACAACCGAAAAAAAAGCCCTTCGGACTCCTAACTTAAAAAGTGTTCCCTTTATTTGCTTTTCTACTTGAGGTCAAAGTCTCTTTTTTAGAAAAAAAATTTAAGAACAACATTAGGACAATTTTGAGGCCAAATATCTAATTTTTTTCCTTCATCGGCAGGATAACAAGCTAGTTTTCTCGACTTCGACGAGCACACATGAGAATTCAATTTAATTAAAATCTAAACTTGAGTACTTGAGAAATATTGACTTTTCTTATAGTCCGGAACTCACGTTAGAAACAATCATACAAATTGATTTTTTTCTTTAAAAAAATATTCAAGCCTCCTATAAATTTCCAATTTTGCAAGAAAACTGTTGATTTTTTAAAAAAATTTTCTTTTTGATTTGGCTTTAGAATACTTTAGAAACAAAAGATTTTTTTCGAAAATCAGACAAAACGTCAATTTTGTAATCATAATTTTTATTTAAAAAAATCCATAAAACGAGTTTGCATTAAAATTTAAGAGTGTTTACTAAAGCTAAAAGTTAACAAATTTTTTCCCAAGCCATAGTCATTTTTTTGTAAATTGGGAGCAAATTCAAAAACTTGATAAAATGAAGATTTTTGCTACTTTTACAATAGCTATCTATTAACTAGTAAGTAAGTAAGTAAGTAGTAAGTTGGTAGCTATTTACAATAGCTACTTTTAAGGAGGTATGATGGTTTTTAAGTGAGTTGCTTTGCAAATTTTTCGTTGTTAACAACGGTTTTCGGTTTTTCCCTTCTATCTCGGAAACCGTCGCTCAAAACGAAAAAATGTCCTAAGTAAAAGTTGTAGGTACTGAAATTCACTACATAAAATATCTTATTAGTTTTTACCGTCAGAGCAATACTTTAGGAGATTTGGAAGTATTTAAGTTGGTTGCTTTGCAAATTTTTCATTGTTAACAACGGTTTTTGGTTTTTCCCTTCTATCTCGGAAACCGTCGCTCAAAACGAAAAAACGTCCTAAGTAAAAGTCGTAGCTACAAATTTCCTACAAAAAAGACCTCATTGGTTTTTTTGTCAGAGCAATACTTAAGGAGATATGAGGGTTCTTAAGTGAGTTGCTTTGCAAATTTTTCGTTGTGAGCAACGGTTTTCGGTTTTTCCCTTCTATCTCGGAAACCGTCGCTCAAAACGAAAAAATGTCCTAAGTAAAAGTTGTAGGTACAAAGATTTCCTACAAAAATTTATTCGTTTATTATTTGCGTAAGAGCAATGTTTAAGGAGTTATGAGGTTAAAACTAATAATCCTACAGAGCCTGTCTGAAAACTTAAAACCTTCATATCTCCTAAAATATGGCTCTGACGGAAAAAACCAATAAGATATTTTATGTAGTAAATTTCCGTAGCTACAACTTTTACTTAGGACATTTTTTCGTTTTGTGCGACGGTTTCCAAGATAGAAGGGAAAAACCGAAAACCGTTGCTCACAACGAAAAATGTACAAAGCAACCAACTTAAAACCCTCATATCCCCTTAAGTAAATAACTACTTACTGTGAAGGATTTCCATTTTTCAGGAGGAAAATTGGTCATGTAGCAAAGTTTCCTTTACCTTTTTTTTAATGCGCTATAAGGGCAATTTCTACGTAATCCCTCTTTATCAATCGCCCTCCCATGGAGTGAAAAATTATCCAGTGCAAAATTGAAGATCTCAACTTTCTTAAACCCCTTGATTTGTGAGTAAAATCAGTTTATTTTTAGAAAACGGACAATGTTGCGTCAAAAAGGGGAGACTTATATCGTTTTATAGGTTTAACCTTCCCCTCGTCATAAAAACATGATAATGAAATACAAGTCTTTAACGATCCCCCCTGACCAAAACCTGAAACGATAAAATAGATTTGAGGCGCTCCGGGTACGAAGGGCGAACTCGACATCGGACAAATTTTTTAACTTCCTTAAAGAAGTTATTGTGATACCCTCGACGTCGGGTTTTTGGGGAAGGGTCCTCCAGTTTTTTTTCATTTTCAGATTCTAGACCTCTAGGTGAATACACCCATATAATTTTTATGTTGATTTCGCCATTTTTTCCCCTTTAAATACGTAAAAACCGAAACTTTAAATGCGATTATCTCGAAACTACGTTTTCTCGAGTTCGCCCTTCGTACCCGGAGCGCCTCATTTCCAAATCCGACCCCTCAACATTTCATTTCCCAAAATTTTCCAAAATTAAAAAAAAATGGTTTTTCAATGTTTTAAATTAGGAAAAAATTTGTATTTGGTGATAAAAATTTCTAAAATTATACCTTAAATATTACAATTTGGTCGAATCTTTTATCTCCCATAAATACTTTTGGATTTTCAGAAAAATATATGTATGATCAAAAAAATGTATTAAATAAAAGAAGGAAAAGTAATTTAATTAACGCTTTTTATATAAAAATTTTAATTTAATACCAAACAAACTGAAAAATTGAATGAGTTCATATTTTAAATCCTTTTGAGAATTAATTTTTTTAAGTTAAAATAATTGATTATTTAAAATGAGCCTAATCATTAAACATATTAATTTTTTAAAAAATTGTTAAAATTATATTTATTACTTCCTTTATTGAAATCCTAAAATTGAAAATGCATGCAAATCAAATTTTGCATATTAAGTGCTCCGGCAGGGGTGGTCCTCAAATTAACAAAAGAACTCAACTATTTCGGAATAAACGCGAGGAGCGAATAATTAATTAATACAAAAGACATGATGAAATTTTCATTATGAGGTTTTGTTTTAATCAATTCCTCTCGTATGTTTACTATACTTGAATTAAACGTGTTTTAGGGACTCCCTTTTATCTTCTGACGTGTAAGTCAAAAGGGTATTTAAACGTAACACAATATTAGTATTTTTATACCTCTTTGAGAACGAAAAATTGATCTAAAATTATATTTTTTGACATTTCTAAACTTTTAATAAGTAGAGAAATTGAGGAGTCTTATACACCCCTGAGGGATAGACTAACTAACTTTTTCATTATAACTAGCCTAATTATAGAAAAAATCGTAGAAAACAATTGAGGCGCTCCGGGTACGAAGGGCGAACTCAACAAAACGTAGTTTCGAGATATTCGCATTTTAAAGTTTTATGTTACGGGCGAACTCAACAGAAAAGTCATGCCCTGGAATGGGAAAAGGAGTGGGGTTGTGGACTAGGATGTGGAGTTCGCCCTTCGTACCCAATCGGATATCGCAGTTAGAGCTTTGCCGCATATCGGTTTTTACGTATTTAAAGGGAAAAAAGGGCGAACTCAACATAAAAATTGTATGGGTGTATTCACCAAGAGGTCTAGAATCTGAAAATGAAAAAAAAAAATTTGTCCGATGTTGAGTTCGCCCTTCGTACCCGGAGCGCCTCAATTATAATTTTCTCAAAGTCTAAAAATTATTATTCTAACCCATGGTCAAGGAAGCTTACTCGGTTTTTTCGGCCTTCGCGCAGGAGGAAAGACGAAAGGCGACTTTCGGGAAGGAAACTCGGAGCTCAAATCCTCCCCTCTCAATGACAAAAACTGTGGGAAACTTCAGAGCCATTGTGACACCCTTTCTGGGTAGGTAAAAGAGGCGGTTATTTTAAAACGGAAGGTAAGTAAATTTCAACGAGGAGGTTTGCTAAGGTTGTTGACAAGTCCGACACCTACGGTTTGCGGCAAAGACTAACAACGTTAACTAAGTCAAGGCTCGTCTCATGTGATCATATCCTATGTTTACTAACTGTCTCAGTCGGTAACGCACTTAGGATTAATTCACCTTCTTCAATCTAATTCCGACGGAACCGTTTTAAACTAAATTCCTTTAAAAAGCACTTTCACAAAATCGAATTTCGTATTTCTCTACGCTGTGGAATCTTCAGAATAAGGATTTCCTGGGGGGATTGCTAGTCAGGAACTAACTTTTCAAGCAAATCATTAGCAACCCAACCAAACATCGATCTCCAGAATCCCAAAACAACCCATATTTTTAGGTGTTTCCCTCGTTCTTTTGGCCCTAAAAAAAAGAAAGAAAGAAAATTTCAGCATTGTTCTATGTATTTTGGCCAAAAACCACTATTTTAACTAGATTTTCGAAAATATCCCATGGTTTTTGGACCAAAAAATACCTCAAGAAGATTTGCCAAAATAATATCATTTTTCAAAACTATTATATAAAATGCTTTCTGCTCCTTGTGGCATTCTCCTGTCTCTTAAAAATGAATTTCAAACAATTTTTTTTTGTTCCAGGATCCTGCTTAAGCTACGGCCACTCGTGTTGGGGAGGTAAGCCAAATATTTTACTAAAAAAGAGGACACCACATGAAGAGGTAGAAAATAAAAACCGCCTGATGATACCTATTAGTCCGAAACCGATCAAGAAATATCGATTTTAATCATTCCCTCTCCCGCTACTTTCATACTTTTTTCTAACTTTATAAAAATTATTTGAAAGCTAAAAATGGGAAATTAATAGTGTAGTATTAAAAATGCAAAATACAGAGTAGGTTATGTTTTCATCTACTAATGGAAACGATGGTTTCCGGACCAACTATTAGAGTTCGTTCCACTCCGTAAGTGGTTATCAATTATTTAAAATGTCTTAGCAGTTTGATAAGCAATAAGCAAAGAATAAACTTGAATGCTTAACAATATAAAACGTGGGTTCTTTTTTTTTTTTTTTTTTTTTTTTTTTTTTTATATATTTAGTAACTTCACCTTTTGTGCGCTTTTCAATAAGGGGTGGGAAAATGGTTTAGAGATTGATTGGGGTAATTGTTGAGGTAGTGCTTAACCGGCGGAGGGAGGGTCATTAGACGCCAATCGGAATCCACTTGTTGACCGGATCCGACACCCTTCAAACCCTCCGAAATACGTCGAAGAAATTAATTTGTTTATTTGAGTACTTCCCCCACAGAACTATTTCAAAAAAAAAATTGAATTGGGCAAAGTTATGGAAACTAATCAAAAGTTAAGATGACGTCAGAAACGTTACGTCATTAGTTCGGATTTTTGAGAAGGCCTATAACAACCGAGCGTTTGTATCGTACCTCGGAGGTTAAATAAACAGAAGACTTGATTAAGCGTATTAAGCAAACCGTGGTTAGGACGTAGGTGGTAGGAATCGCTAGGGAGCGCTCAATCAAGAAAATGGATATTCGTTAATTATGTTATACAAAATACACTGATTCTTTAAAAATTTAAAAACCTTCAGGCAGTTTTAATTTTATGTATTTCGCCTTATTATGGGATTTTAGTATTTTCTTAAAACAAATTTAAATAATAAACAGTTAATGCAAATCTAATGTTGATTTTGTGCCTCGGAGGTTAATTTACTCTCAGAAAATTCCAAATATTTCTTTACTTTATAATTCATCTTTTAATCATGTTTTTTGGAAAGAGCTTGTCAAAACCTACAAAATTTCTTCCGGTTAAAAAAAATTTAGTCGAAAAGTTTTACATTGTCCAAAGGAAAAATTTGTCGGAAAAACCATTTTTCTACTCCCTAAAACAAAATACGGATTAATTACTCATTAGAATCGCATCACTTGTTGGCTAAATCGTGAACTACGTGTTTTTTGTTGGTAATAAGGTTAAACTACCAACGGAATTAGATTCTCCACAAAATTTACCATCAGAAACAATGCCAAACTTAAAATTACTCCCTCAACCATGTGAAGATTCCCTAAATAACGAGAATGAGCTTTTTAAAAAAAAATTCCGATGATTTTTAGTGCCAAAATATGGGAAACTACATTTAGGCAACTTCCCTGTCTGATCCGCCGTAGTTTTTTCATTTCGTCGCGTTAGTTATATCATTTTTTATCAATTTTGAGTTTCGCATTGTTTCTGATGGTAAATTTTGTGGAGAATCGAATTCCGTTGGTAGTTTAACCCTATTACCAACAGAAAACGCGTAGTTCACGATTTAGCCAACAGGTGATGCGATTTCAATGAGAAATTAATCCGTATTTTCGCTCTCCTGAAAACCCAGAAAAAATAAGATTGTTAGAACTAACGCGACGATTTAGTGCCTAAGTAGCCCTTGGAGGACTACAAAAAAAACGGTTTAATTGAATTATTTTTGGCGAATAAAATAAAAAAATTAAAAAATCATCAGTTTTCCAAGGACATTTTCCATTCCAGGGATTCATTTCCGGACTAATCATTCATTTTTTTCCCCTCTCGGCATTACCCTGTTGGATTGATTTTGATCTATTGAAAAAAACTGAAGTTTTTCAATAAGTAGTGCGAACAAATAAGTTCGAGACTTCACACTATCTATCCGCAAATCAGGAGACAGCTTGCTCCAGAATCCGGAGTTCATGGGAAGCGCCGCATGGCGCCACTTTCGCGTTTTATCTTCTACTAATACTGAAAAACATCTCCCGGCGGAATAGTCATAAAAGTGAATAAAACTGAAAAAATACCAAAACTGGGATAGTCTGTAGATGGAGGAACGGTTATTCTTCTCTACCTTCCCGCATGTTCTCAGAAAAATTTCATGGATCAATAAATGGAAATCACCTTTTGCTAAACCTAAGATTTCCTTTCTTATTTTCTTTTTTTTTCTTAATTTTCATTTTCTGAACGAACAATAATTGAGCGATTAGGAGATTAAAGTGATTAGTTAATCTGTGGTTTCATTGGTTAACCAATTTAATTATAAATTGTATCTAACTCTAATCGCTAAGTTATTATCAAGAAGTACTCATTTGGGTAATCAAATTTGCTAAATGTATACTGAGAAAAATCAATAAGGAAGTTAATGTTATGATTTCCACTAATGTTTTGAAATGAGGCGCTCCGAATACGAAGGGCGAACTCGACATCGGACAAATTTTTTTTTTTTCATTTTCAGATTCTAGACCTTTTGAAGAATCACCCATGTAATTTTATATTGAGTTTCCCCTTTTTTCCCCTTTAAATACGTAAAAACCGATATGCGGCAAAGCTCTACTCTCAACCTTTTTTATTTAATTTTTTTTTTTTTTTCGAGATTTGGTGATTTTTAAAAAACCCTTTTCTCTATGATTCTATGATGATTCTAAAATCTCGCCACGAAAATTGCAGAGAGTGACTTTTCTGTCGAGTTCGCCCTTAACAGAAAACTTTAAAATGCGAATATCTCGAAACTACGTTTTGTCGAGTTCGCCCTTCGTATTCGAGCGCCTCAAATCTTCTGAATGGGTTGAGTGTTTCACAAATCGGACGGGATGTTCTCGAATTTTTCAAAGGGTCGGATTAATCTCGGGAGTTTCGTGGACGCAACAGGGGGGATGGCGTATAACGGCTATTAGGGGATGATGAAGTTAACTTAATAACAATGACGTTATGGGGAGTAAAGGTTGGGTTTATTGGTGAGTGTCATAACAGGCGAGATATAATCTCCTCTGCTCAGCCATTGTTTAGATCAAGTCTATCCACAGTTTGACGCCTTAGAGGTGGGGAACATCACACGCCACATTTATCGCCTTATTTCAAATTAATTCCTTTATAAAACTTTAAATTTATAAAGATCTAGAAGGCCTTAAAAACTTCTTCATAAAACATGCATCACTTCATTTTTCCCCAGTTAACAAAAAATTAAATCGTAACTTGTGAATAAAACGTTCTGCAAAAAGTTAGACTCGGGAGTAAAAACCCTTTTTTTATAAATAAAAAATCTCTCATGACTATTTTAGAATAAAATCGTTCTTTTGATGAAATAATTTTTTTTCTCTCTGCTCTCGCTGAAAATGGGGGAGGAGAGTTGACTTTTTTATGTTGGTATGACCCTTGAGTACTTCTTATATATATCATATTCATCCCTAAGGAATTTAATGGCTTTTATATTGGACCCCTCTTAAAAGATGGATCCCTCCCAATAAAAAAGTCTGGAATCATGGAACAACCACCTCGGCTCTTTCAGCTTTTGGTATAATATACACTTTTTTCATATCACGTAACTCAATATCAGGATAAAAATTAAAAAAACATAAAATCCACTTCTAAAATATAAAAATTCTTTTTATTGAAAATCTTTTTTTTTAGTTCTAAATTTGCTAAAAGGGAATAATTCAATTAAAAGTGATTTGAAAAAAAAATTAAATCGTAAACGTGTGAATAAACGTTCTGCAAACAGTTAGACTCGAGAGTAAAAACCCTTTTTTTTTTATAAATAAAAAATTCTCTCATGACTATTTTAGAATAAAAATCGTTCTTTTGATGAAATAATTTTTTTTTCTCTCTTGCTCTCGCTGAAAATGGGGGAGGAAAGTTGACTTTTTTATGTTGGTATGACCCTTGAGTACTTCTTTATATATATCATTCATCCCTAAGGAATTTTAATGGCTTTTATATTGGACCCCTCTTAAAAGATGGATCCCTCCCAAATAAAAAAGTCTGGAGCTACCCAGCGGAACTTCATTGCGGCGTGAAGACCCTAACTCGTGATGCGCAGGACAAAAATCTAAAAACCTCATTTATTTTTTAAAAAACAATCATTTTTACTTAACATGGACGGGATAAACTTGGGCGCCATATTTCTCTGACTATAAACATAACCTCTTAAAACCTCATGTGCCACTATGCTCTTTTCCCTTTCTAGGATTTTGGGTTAAATAATAAATAAAACATACACAGCAATTTATTTTTAGACTCATTTTTAACCTACAAAATGGCAAATTCAAAATATTCACATAATAAATTATGCTTTAAAAAAAGGGAAATAGGACGGAAAATTTATAAATATAAAATAATACATATGTTTTTTTTTAATATTGACAAAAAAAATCTTTGGCAGTTTTGACTAATTCATTTTTATTTTTAGCAAAAACAATATCCAAAAATGCTCGACCCAAAGGAGGCGATAATAAACTAAATTCTTTTTCCTTCAATGTTTTTTCTTTCATTCTAAAATTTCAAAAAAAAAAATGACTATTTTGTTAAAATTAGAATAATTATAATAAAATTATTTATTCAGATGCATTGCAAATAAAACATTTTATTCCCTAAAAACCTAGGCAGTATCCGTTCTTAAAACTCACAAAATAGTGCTTATTGTATGTACATATTTTTTTGTGTATTCATGTAATGGTTTTTAGTAAATTTTTTCTTCTTTTTTGGTTTTATAAAAACCGAAATGTAAATAAACTTTTTTTTTAGTTTAAAAAAATGATTTCGATCCTAAAAATGGTTTTATTTTATACCAGTTTTGGAATAATTAATCATGTGATAAGTTTGAAGACTGTGAGCGAAATAATGAGGAGGATATTGAAAGAAATGGTAGATCCTCCGCTCCATCCACATTCCATTTCGTTCTTAAGGATTGAAAGTAAAGGTTTGTTCTGCTTGTTTTACATTTTACATCTCGGACGTCTTCGATAGTATAATCATGAGGGTCGACTTGCCTTTTCCTCTGCCACGTCTCGATCCAACTAAAAAACAAGTTAAAATAATCATTAAAATGGGATTTCCTTTACCCAAGTTTGCAGTCGCAGTTCCATTTATCGCCAGCAAGATGAAGTCGGTTAGAAAAGTGGAACGTGGCCGATTAGGACCTCCAGCATTTGATGGGTTCCCCATTGAAGTCGCTACCTGTCAAATCGACCGTTAAACTTCGTATATTCGACGGAAAAACTCTTGACTGTAAATTCTCCACACTCGTGTTTGTCAATGTAAACTGAACTTCTCACTTTGCACACCCTAAAAAGTAATATTAATTTTGCCTAAATGGCCATTAAAAAATTAATTACAGCTAAAGATTATCAGGTAGCGACTTAAGATCCTTCCCAGAAAGAATGACGTGCGATATTTTTTCCGAAAGCGCTCCACTCATTTCAATTCCAATATTGGTTAGACCGATAACCTAAAAACAAATTTAAAATTTGAACAAAATAACCGTTTTTACCTCAAAATGTAATGTCCTCAAGTGAATCTCTCTTATGTATTTGGGGGCGTTGAAATTTTGAATAAGTTGATAATTGCTCAGTCTCAAAGTTTCAAGGTACTGAAGAGGGACCAAAGCATCCAACTGAAACCAAAGAAATAAAAAAGTTTTTAAAAAAATTTTTTATACAGAAAACTCTTTGAGAGGTAATCGGCGAATGTCTAATTCGACAAGATGAGGAAAATCGGTGAAGCTTGAGTTGCTTAATGTCGAGATTTGGTTTCCAGCAAGGTTAAGCCTTGAAAGCTGAGGAAGATCAGGAACTGACTGAAGAGAATTGTACGAAATATCCAAATCCTTTAAATTTGTCAGATTCGCTTGTAGGTCGAATGGAATATAAGTAATCATGTTTCTCGACATTTTTAAAGTCAGAAGTGACGGCAGCGGTAGTGGTGGAACCTTTAAATTTATATTAAAAAACTAAAAAAATGATGTTAACTAACTTACATAACTTATGGATACATTAGAAATATCTAAATGTTCCAAACAGCGTTCTAATCCGTTGAAATCTTTGCTTCCGATGTGAAGAAAATTGTTGGCAGCAATCAAAGTCTTAAGGTTGGACAGCAGCGAAAAAGAGTTGCCCAAATCAGTCACTTTATTGGATGAAATATCTAAATATCTTAATTTCTAAAAAAGGGAAAAAATAATTATAATAATTTGTGTGGAAAAGAATCTCTTCTTTCTGGGAGGGCAAACTTACGGCAAATCTTGAAAAACTTTCAGGAGAAGGTAAACTAGTTATTTTATTACTCCTTATAAGTTCGACCAAATTGAGGCTGCGGATGGTGAAAATGCTGTCAAAGGGACCCTTATGAGGTTATTATGAGACAAATCGGCGCGCTGATGAGAGATTGAGGTGAAATGATGGAATCAAATAAAAGATGAAGCTTGTTGTATGAAAGGTCGATATGTCTGACGCTAGACAACGAATGAAAGAGCCCAATCGGAATCGACTTGAGGTTATTGTGCGACAAGATGATAACCTAAAAAATAAATTATAAAAAATCAAACAATTTTTTCGACAGTTTTTCTCACATGCAACGTTCCGCGAGGAATGTTTGTCTCAAAGCACTAAAGCATAAAGAAACAACAATTTTTCTTGATTATTTTTTAAATAATCATGTACCTGGATGTTTTTAAGCTGCGCAAAGCATCGAATTCAATCTCCATCATTTGATTGTGACTCATCAAGAAGCTAAATGTGGCATTTCCGGGGAAAAGGTCTCGTGTGGCATTCGGCAGTACATTATGCGACATAAAGCTGGGCAAGACTATGTTGGACCGGTATAAAATAACTTTTGTCCACACTTGAATATTATTGTGGGACATATCCAATACCTAAAAAGACATTTTTAAGAAAAAACTTATTTCAAAAATTTCTTACTTTGACGTCTGTAAAAATTAAAAATCTTCCTCCATTAAATGACGAATTTCCTTGTAAAATATGCATTAAATTGTGGCTGACGTTGACGGTCAATGTTGATAGCATTCCAACCTAAAAGAGGACATTGAAGAAAATAACCTGTAAACAAACTAACCTGATCTAGACATGCAAAATTGAAATAAGTCAGTGAATTAAAGGCGAGGTCTATAGTAGACAGAGCTGGAAGATTTTGAAAAACTTCAGGAGGTAAATGATGAATTTTATTCCCTCTCAAGTAAATCGAGTCGATTTTATTTAGATTGACAAACGATCCAGATTCAACGGTTACAATCGCATTGTCCGATAAATTGATCTCGACGAGTTCGTCCAACTCGTGAAAAGTGTGTGCGAGACAATTTTAGGTATGCTGTTAAACGAAAGGTTGATCTCCTTCAAATTTTTATGTACCCCTGCCTAAAAATAAACGTTTTTCATTTCCCTTCATAATTATACACTTTTTAAATAAATACCTGCCTTGAAAATCCCTTTAGGAATGTTGCCGATACTGTTGTTGAGCGTGAAGAATTTCCAAGCTTGATAGAAACTGTATTTCATTCGGGAGTTTAAACAAATTATTGTGATTCAACTTTAAAGTTTTTAATTCGCTCAAATTTTTCAGCATACCTCGAGGAATGCTATTAATTGATTTTTCAAACGCATGAGTTAAAATTAAATTTTCCAAAGAATGCGAAATCTAAAATAAAATAGTAAGTCACATAATAACCTAGAAAAACTAACCTCATTTAGACATTTGGAATCTATTTTACTTATATAGTCTGTCAAATCTAGAGTTTTGATTCCTCGCACAAATTTAAAAGTATTAGGTTCCAAAGATTTTAAATTCCCATCTGTTATCCGTAGGGTTTCAAGCTCGACAGAGAACTGGTCAAAATCAATCGGAGCCAAATTCGGTTGATGAAGATTCGATGCAGACAAAGATTGTAAATGAACCAGCCTGAAAATGATATTAAAATAACGCATTTTACTTTTTACATACTTTGGTAATTTTTCCCATCTAACGGACTGTTAGTTTTCCCAGTCAAATGCAATTCAATAAGCTGAACATCCTGATTTGAATTTTCTGGAGGTTTCATCCACTCTACATCCTTCAAGTTATTATAATCCAAATTCAGACTCCTTAAATTATCATATTTCTAAAAATAAAAAATAAAATTTGGTTTCATTAAGATAAGACGGACAAGAAATAGAGGGAAGGTGAATGCCGTTATGTTCCCAGTCAAGTCCAGGTTTTGAAGCGAATTCTCAAGTCCGTTGAAAGACTCATCGTCGATTGAGCTCAGTTTGCAGTTTGCTAGATTCAAATCCAAAATTCTACATCCTTGAAAAGCATTTGGCTGAAAATTATTATTAGCATAAGAAAACACTATTAGTAGCTCACTTGTATGTTAGCTATTGGGTTCCCTTCAAATGAAGTATGATTGGCAACTTCAAAATTTATCATCGACTGTTTTACTAGCTCTTCAATCATATTATGCTCCAAATAAAGTATGTCCAAAAACAACTTAACCTGAGATGCTGGGTCTGCCAGACTCCTCAGTTTATTTTTATTCAAATTCAAGATTGTAACATCCTAAAATTTTAAAATAATTAATAAATAACCAAAGATTCAATTACTTTAAATTCGCTAGTTGTTTGTAGCTTATAAATTCGATAAGGTTGTCCGATAAGTCCAGATATTTTAATTTAGATGGAGGAGGAGTGAAAACTCCAGGATCTAAAGTCAATATTGCATTTCCACGAATGTCCAGAGTTTCTAAAACTTGAAGGTTAGAAAAGACTCCTGGAGGTAATTTGAAATATCGTTTTCAGCCAAAATAAGATTTTGAAGAGAAGCTGCTACTCCTTTCAGTTGTTCTTGTACCACAGTTGTTATGCATTTCCTATTTCATAAAATTGTAGAAATCTTAAACATTTTTGTATAAAACCTGTTAGATTTAAAGTCTTAAGCTTGTAAAGATGGCGTATGGCGTTTCCAGGTACAGATGATAGTTGACATTGCGTTATATGGATTTCCCATAAAGACCTTTCTAAACCAGTCAAAGCTTCTTCGTGCATATAATAAATTGGGTTATTATTATCCTTAGTTTGTACAGACCTAAAATTAAATTATTAATTAAACTAAATTGATGTACTAGCATACCAGTTCCGAAGAAAAGATTTGGCGGCAGATAGCTTAAATCGTTGTTTATGATCAGAGTGAATAGCTTCGATGTATTTAATGATGGAATGTGGGCAGGTGTGTCTTTACATTCCACATGTCCTAAATGCGAAGATGTCGATGAACATGAGCAGTATGGGTCGAATTGACAAACAGACGCTTGAGCATAAGCCAGCCACAGCATTAATAGTACTGAGGTCATCATTATTGTAAAACTAATGTGCATTATATTCTCTAAATTCTAAAAAAAAAGAAATCAATGTAATTGATACAGTAAAGATGTCTGACTTCCTATGTCAGTTGATACTCTTGTACACTTCCTGTGGAAATGTCACTATTGGTCTTCTTTATTTTTTTATTGGCATCAAATAATAATAACAGGATAAAACTAATTTTAAGGGATCGGATTTTATTGATTTTTTTCTACAAGAATCTTTATTCTGGCCTCTCTCAGAGGCCATGACATTGTGGCAAAACTTTCCTGTACTCAAGAAAACAAAACAATTGAATAATTATTTTGGTGAATTGAAGCTTTTTTTGTAGTTTAAAATCGAACGTTCACAACGATTCACTTTTAAGACCAGGGTTGTGGTCAACAGCCAACGCTTGTTGACCACAACCCTGAAAAGAACAAAAAAAATATTTTTCTAAATAAAAACATTTCATTTTGAATCTAAATTGGGTAGAAAACTGCAGATACTAATTAAAAATGGTATTTCTAGGCAAGAAGAAAATGCACGAAAACCAAAAAAATCAGGAAAACCACATTGATAAATATGGTATTTTTAGTCAATAGACAGCATAAAACCCCTTTAAGGGGTGTTTCTAAGGCAAAAAACCGTGGAAAATTACCTAAAATCCAATAAAAAGAATATTTCTAAGCTAAATAACGGTAAAAACTTTAGAAACCGTCTAAAAATGGCATTTCTAGGCCCAAACGCCATAAAAAAACCAAATTTTTGGGCTTTTATTTAAAAGCCAAAAAGAATGAGGAGAAAAAAAATTTGGCCTAAATACCTTTAAAACCTTACAATTAACAAGGTAGAAATAATGGGATTTTCACCCATGGGAGGTCCCTCTTGTAGCAGGTGGAAGTATCAAATTTCTCCCTACTAAAATAATAATTAATGTAAAAAATGATTTTTTACACCAAAAATTCTTAAAAATACACGGAGTAATTGGTAAAAATTTGGTGAAAATCGAACCAACGGTTCGGCCGCAGCGAATTTTTTAAAATTTCAAACTAAGTTGTCAACTCTAAAAAAGATTTTATTAAAACCACGACTGGTTTCGGCTTATGAAAAAGCCATCTTCAGGTGGCTATAATAAAAAACGAAAACATTTAACATCAATTGACATAAAGTAATCATTTTGACCAACCAGGTCCAGGGATGAGGAACACAAAAAGGTGATTGGTTTTAAATAACCAATCAATAACCAATTTGGTTTTTGAAACCAATCACCTTTTGCGTTTGGTTTTAAATAACCAATTTGATTTTAAACCAATCACCTTTTTGCGTTCCTCATCCCGCCATTTTTTCGAAAGTCAAAAATCGCCCTCGTTAGTTTCTTTTTCACTGACTTAAGAAAATTTGGTGAAAATCGGTTGAAAACTGTGGCTGAAAAGTGCTCCGAAAAATAATAAAGACGGACGGACGGCACCACAGACAAAGTTGAGATCGGTAAAGATCAATATTCGATTTGACCCTCCGGGGTCTGGAAGACCCTTCCCCAAAAACCTAACGTGGAGGGTATCACAAACTTCTTTAAGGAAGTTAAAACCACAAAGGCGAAAAACTACCATAAATGGTTTTTCTCGGGTGAAAAATTGTGGAACATCCCAAAAATCCGATGAAAAAGAAAAAAAAAAAATTCTAACAAAATTGAGGTGAAAAAAAGCTCCTGCAAATTTTTCTACGCTCTACCAATAAAAGAAAATATAAAAGATTCTTTGGTCATTGAATAAAAGAAATAAAAGGATAACAAAAAGAAATAAAGAAAAAATTATGACTGAAACTTAAATGAGTAATTAATTAAGAAAGACCTTAATTGCACTCCAAGTTGCCCTTTGACACTGAATATTACCATTGTCCTTAAGGCTATACAAGGTAAAAAAAATAATATTAAATACCTTTTATGATGAATTATCCACTCACCATAATTTTTTATTTTTTAACTTTATGGTGGAAAAGAAGACAAGTTAGGTAACTGGAAAGGATAAAGAGTTTGGAACCCTACACCAAGCGAAGCAAGGCTTCTTATAATTGGATTCACTATCCACGACTCCCTCATCCCTCCCACTATCACTTCTGCCCTCCCTACATTCAGCTTCTCTTCATACACCTACTTCTTTCACTTAAAAGACAATAAGGAAAACGCATATTTTTTAAGTCGAGAGTCATTCAAGGCAAAATTTAAAACTTTGACTCTATTCAAATTATGCCTGAGGTTTTTAGAAATAGGTTAAGTTGAAACTTACTCTACCAATAGGGTCAAAGCAGCAGTTAACTTGCAAGAAAAACTATTGGTTAATTGTAGAAACTAACTTCATGAATTGATTCAAGAACAATGTCGCTTTAGAAACCATTCTTAAGACAAAGTGGTCTACAAATAAGATATCCAGTGTATCTTACTCTTGTATAGAAAGCTCCTCTCCTTTTTTTAGGAAGTTCCAATCTAATAACGCCAATTCTTTATGCAATAAAACATTTGAAAAAGACGAGAGAAAAAAAAGTATATAAAACAGGTCTATGATTGGGGACTCGGTTACAAATAGGATAAAAAGTTCATAAAATATATCAAATGAGGAAATAACTTGATTCTTTTGACAAGGTAGCCATTATCAGAAACAACATTCCTTTACTATTGTGGATACTTTTATTACCTTATCGAACTGATTTTTTAAAAATCGTACAAAAAATTATGATTTTCTCAAAAAATTGTAAAAAAAATTATTATTTTACAAAAATTGGTTAGGTAAATATTTATGATTTTCTCAAAAAATCTTATTTTTACAAAAATTAGTTAGGTGAAAATTTATGATTTTCTCAAAAATGTAAAAAAAATCATTATTTTTACAAAAATTGTTAGGTGAAAATTTATGATTTTCTCAAAAAATCATTATTTTTACAAAATTAGTTAGATAAAAATTTATGATTTTCTCAAAAAATTATTTAAAAAATTATTTATACAAAATTGGTTAGGTAAAAATTTATATTTTCTCAAAAAATCATTTAAAAAATCGTTATTTTACAAAAATTGGTTAGAAATTTATGATTTTCTCAAAAATCATTATTTTTACAAAAATTAGTTAGGTGAAAATTGATTTTCTCAAAAAATTGTAAAAAAAATCATTATTTTTACAAAAATTGGTTAGATGAAAATTTATGATTTTCTCAAAAAATCATTATTTTTACAAAAATTAGTTAGGTAAAAATTTATGATTTTCTCAAAAAATTATAAAAAAATCATTATTTTATACAAAATTGGTAGGTAAAAATTTATGATTTCTCAAAATCATTAAAAAATCATTATTTTACAAAAAGGTGAAAATTTATGATTTTCTCAAAAAATCATTATTTTTACAAAAATTTTTAGGTGAAAATTTATGATTTTCTCAAAAAATTGTAAAAAAAATCATTATTTTTACAAAAATGGTTAGGTGAAAATTTATGATTTTCTCAAATAATCATAAAATATAAGATTTTCTTTAAAAATCATGCCCAGCACCACAGATAACCTTATGAATTTTTCTTTCCAATACTGGCCATTTCCAATCATTCATTGGAGGGTATCATAAGCTTCGCTTCTGAGGAAGATAAAAAATTCTGGCATCTAAATAAAACCCCTTATAAAAATTTTTCATTGTCTCATAGATTATAGAAAATAAAAGGAAATAGTGAACAAAAAAATTACTAATAAACTATTTATTGGAAAAATTTGAATAAAATTTATAATTTTTTAAAAATTTATCATGTTTGTTTTAAATCGAGCACAATTTTGGTTTCAATTTCAACATTATTCTTGATGTCTTCATCCGAAAGTTTGATATCATACTCCTCATTTTTCTGTCACAAAAACGACATGGACTTTTCTTGTTTGGAGTAAATTTCCTATAACAGCTTTTTAAAAAAGATTAGTTGAGAAAGAAAAAACAATTGTTTTTACTGATGGTATTTGTGAAGAGCGTGGCGGGCTTTTGAAATCAATATTGATTCGTCTGTTTCAAGTTTAAATGAAATAACGAAGGCATGTGGAACCCAGGCTGAAACTAAAGGTTCTAAAATTTTAGGTACAAGCTGAAGTGATATTGTAGGAGCTCCGCCGTCCGACTGCATTTTGTGTGTAGGCTGCAAATGCAAAAAGTTAATTGAATTTTTAAAAATATCGTTACCATATTTTCATCGGGGATATAAAAGTCGGAAACGGCAGCAGCAAGATAAAGCATGGCCTTGTTCCCAAATGGGCTTAGTGCAGCACATGATTCTTTAAGAAGCCAAAGATACTCAGTTAGAGACGTATAGCCAATTTTTAAAAAACGATTTTTGGCGTTTTTGTAATCTTTGACAACTGACAATAAATCATTCATCTTCTCAGGCAGAACTAAAATAATTAGAAAATAGATTATAAAGGTCTTGTTTTATCCGTAAAAATTGGGGTATTACAATAACTTCCTTTGAGAAAGTTAATAAAACATTTTAAAAAACATTAAACAAAAAAAAATCATAAGTAAGCATTTGTCCCATTTTTACCACTTTCCCAAAATTCTCAGTTTTTGTGAAAGATCCATGGGTAAGCAAGATTGTTAGCTTTGTTCCAACAAGTTTGAAACTCCTGGAGCATGCGCAAAAGGACGTCAAATCTGACGTCGCTCAAATTGTTTGTCGTCAAATCCTTCTGCGCATGCTCCAGGAGTTTCAGTTTGAAGAAAGCTATTATTTGAAGAGCACACATTCGACAGAAAAGACAGCTTACATTTTTAATACCTTCAATCTTTTCAACGCCATTTTCTTCTTTTATATCAACCATATCCAGAAAACCGTCAAAATGTCGCAGAAAAGGTTCAATCGACTTAATCCTAAAACATAAAAATTAATAGATTTATAAAAATATTTTTACCGATATAAAAATATGACGAAATATCCATTTTTTAAAAAATATTCTGTCGACGCAGATCCTCGAGTACCCGCGCTGAAATTGTCCAGATGACGCACCGCATGCTTTTCAAGAGGAACCGTCGTCCCTCCTGACTGTAACATTAATAATAAAATAATTAATTCATATTAATAATTAAAAGTTACAACCCTAGGACACCCAAAAGCATTGATCTTCCATTTTTTCTTAATTCTTTAAAGACAAAAAATTACTAAATTTTTTTTTTCCAGGCTCAGTATTAGGTAAACTAATGCATCCAGCTGATTAACTTCCGTCTAGATAGAAACCACCAATTTAATTTTTAAATGACAATTAAAACTTACAGTGACTAGGACGATTTTTTATCAGTTATGTTTCGACAGAAATTTAAGATTTGTTGCTTTTTTTAATTAGATCCTCGTTTGGCTTGATATTTGCGAAAAACTGCTCCCAAGAAGGCATTTTGTTTTGTAGAAGGCTTATACGAAAATTTTTACTCGCTTGTCATAAATGATATTATCAATCAGTTATCTCACGCGTTATCAGTTATGATAAGAACACTACTCCGCTGTATCGATTTTGTTAAAATCGATTCTAGGTGTATTTTTTCCCTCTCTTTTAAAACTTCGAATGCAAATAAACTTTTGAGTTAAGGTGGTTTTGGGGTCCAAAAGGTGAGAAATGTATACAAAATTTTTTGATTCTGCGACTCTGCACCCATTGCAATAGGTAGATTCTGAAAGAAATCTAGTATCTACCATGAAACTTGGGAGAAAATGGCGACGCTAATGTTGGTCACATTTTTACGTAATCGAGGCCTTCCTCGACCTCACATGTTTATTCATGTTTTAAATTTGTTTGACCAAATTCTATACACAACATGAAATAATCAACTGATGTTACATTTTTAAACTTATTGAGAAATTCAAAAGTGAATAGTAAAATTTTAAAATGAATTCCATGAAATCCTACGCTTCTTCGGGGGAGTTATCATCTTTGGAGGATTTGACCGACTCTTTGCATCGTGGTGCCAACAAAGTTTACGAGTTAGCACAACTTTTGCAGCTTTCACTCGATAAAATACAGTCGATTATATCAAAAGTATGTATAAATAGACTGTGATTTAAGTTGGAATTTTAGATAAATGATCCTCATGCCAAAGTGAAGCTTTTTGACGACGAATGCGAGATAATCCAAGCTCAACTTTCTTCCTACGACGATTCTTTTTTCGCGGCGAAAAACTTCATAACTACATACATCAAAAAGCTTGATACGATCCTTTCCGTTTTGACTCCGACCATCAAATGGATACCTGAAGTCCAGACCGCGATGGATGGTATATAAAGACGGGTCGACCCCTTGGTCTTTTAGTTTGGTCCATTCTGGCGAAAACCTTAAATCGATAGCATCATTACTGAGGTATAATGCTCAATAGTGTAGTTGAGTTATTTTTTTGATTTTAGACAGCATTTTGCGAATAATACTCTACAGCCTTTGAGCAATGTCGCTGAAGGAGATTTATCTGCTGTTATGACAGAAGGGTTTTGTTTCGAGGGGTCGTTCTAAACATATTGCCCGGCGAAAGGTAATCAAAGCGCTAATGTCCTTGGAGGCGCTGCTGTCGCCCGTAATATCTTACAAGGATGATGTCGGATCCTGCCTAAACTCAGTCCCTGCTGTATTATTAAAAAACTTATTTTAGAGTGAGAGTGTTGAATGTTGACAATAACCACCAAAAATATTGAAGAAGGATTCTATTTGATCTAACTGAAGACTTGATTGAAATACCTGCACAGTGCATACGTTGTTGTCTTAGATCATTGGTAGGTAAATTATAGTGATCAAAATGATTTATTTTCGAGACAGAATAGTGAAGATGAAAACTATGGCATGAAGAGTTGAACCACATTTTCAAGTCGAATCTGAGCGAATGTAAGCTTTCGGTGAACGTCATTGACCGCATAGATACTCTTCCTCCCCAATTCGTGGTGGACGTATTCGGACGTAACGAGTCTTACGAGGCGGCCGCCGATTTCGGTTCGTGGATCTCCCGCCATGTCCTCCCCGAATTGAAAGATTGAAAGGGAAGACGGATTCGAGCGACGTCCTCAGCCTCATGCGCGACGACGCGTTGGACCCGTTCCACGCGGTCGAAGACTCTGAAAGCCCGGACCATGACAAACCGGTCAAAGTTACTTCTGACCCTCTTCAACCGAACAAGCGATCTCGATGTTAGGTACTATGATAGATATTCATCAAAAGGCGAACCCAATTTTATGCCTCCTATAAAAGTAGACCTAAACCGCTCTGAAATATCGAAAGATGCAGGTAAATAAATAAACATTTTTAAAACAAATTCGTTCATCATATGCTTATAAAAATCCTCTTCATCCAAAATTCATTATTCTGTAAATAGAATTCTTTTCAGAATCAAACGCGGACGTTCAAAACGTACCGCACGAAAACCACGAACTTGGTAACGCCATACCGATTAAAGACAGCAGAATCTCTCAAGAAGATACAAGCGTTTGCCAGTTTTATATGAAGAACCGATATTGTTGGAAACCCCGCAAACCCTCCCCAATTTGAAAAAAATAAAAAGTTTCGGTGTTTTTTCTCATTGCTCCTGAAATCTTCTTTAACTGCGTTTCAAGGTCACAAGGGGAGTTTCGCAAAAAAAAAAATTAGAGATTAGTGGGATAAGACTGACCCGCGACGATACAGTGCAAAAACTGACCTCACAAAGTTAAAATGATCACCAAATTTTATTATTTTCATGTTTGCTTTATGCAATCGGGGCAACAGAAAATGAAGGTATTTTCTTTTATTATGATTTTTTAAAATATACGAACTTTATAGAAATGACTCCGGAAAAGCTGAACAGCTTATTTGACTCTCTATTTCTACAGCAGATGAAAGGGCTGCAAAATTTGACCTTTGAATATAAGGACGATTTGTACAAACTTTTTGATAAAATATGGAGACACTGAGTAAGTATTTTGCTTTGCAAGTCTGCTCATGTATTTTAGTTTGAACGTGATGCTTAAACAGAAGAAAAACTATTTTGCTGATAACATCATTACGTCATGACAAGGAATGCGACAAAGGAGATTTCATCGTTGGCGGGACTGCAGAATTTTTCAACCGCAAAGAGTCTGGAAATATTGAAGTTGTTGGAACTGTTGGAGGGGAAAAGGTTAACCAGAAGGAACATTATGTAAGTTTTGCTTTACTTTGACGACTTTCATTTGAATTTAGTCTTACATGGGACAAGTTGAACCTCATTGGAGCAGAGTTCAACCGAACTGCGGATACCTTCAGCCGAGGGACGGTTGCTTTCTACTGCAAGAATCCCGCCGTGAAAATACTGGGAGCCGAAATCTCAACGAAAAAGTCGACAAAAAGGAATGTACAAAGCCATTTATGAGTCTGTCGAAAAAAATTGGAAGGAGGACATCAAAATTATTTATCCCGAAGATCGCCACTTTTTTAGCGATCTCATGCCTTTTGAAGGCTGCTCAATTTGATTTTTATTTGCATAAAAGATTTTAAAATAAAATATTATTATCTTTCCAATAACCTTAAACTCCTAACCTGCTCGGCATTTTCACGAAAGAAAAATATTGCTTAAGCATTTTACAATACAAATACTTACTGAATACAAATACTTACTTTTGATTCCAGTTGTTCATAGCCATTAGCCATTATCTGATAAGATATTTTACACAAAATGAATATGCCGGATAAACGGATTTCATTTTTAAAAATGACTCGCTTTCCTTTTTTTCTTCTTTTTGTTGTCACAATAGAATTGAGGCTTTCAATTCGGTGAGTTTTATTTATGTTTATTGAATAAAATGAGTGGACATATGAGGCGCTCCGGGTACGAAGGGCGAACTCAACAAAACGTAGTTTCGAGATATTCGCATTTTAAAGTTTTATGTTACGGGCGAACTCAACAGAAAAGTCATGCCCTGGAATGGGAAAAGGAGCGGGGTTGTGGACTAGGATGTGGAGTTCGCCCTTCGTACCCGCTCGATATAGCAGTTAGAGCTTTGCCGCATATCGGTTTTTACGTATTTAAAGGGGAAAAAAGGGCGAAATCAACATAAAAATTATATGGGTGTATTCACCAAGAGGTCTAGAATCTGAAAATGAAAAAAAAAATTGTCCGATGATGAGTTCGCCCTTCGTACCCGGAGCGCCTCATATAAATTTCTGGGCACACCGACAGAAAACGAGAGTGCTGCCTGCTGCCTGTGGAGGAAACGAATTAAAAGTGTTTTTTTCTTTGCAGGCTAGCTTGAACAGATATAAAGCTGCCGTAGTGGAGTACCGTCCTTTATGGGACAGCAATATTCGCCGAGCGAAAACATTTTGTTGAACGCTCTGAAGTACAGCGAAATTATTGGTGTGGCAGCAAAGTATGAGGTAAAAAGGCCATTGAGCCCTGGAAATACATCCGATAGTTTGGAGTATTCTTCCTAAAGAAACTGGCATAATTTTTTTCAGACAGACATAATAGTGTTTCCTGCAAATGGGCTCACGGGTTATAACCTCTCAGGAACCCTAACCCCAAAACAAGTAAACGCAGAAGACAACTCAAGATGAAGTCTCAATTTTATTAAAAATAAAGCAAAAGAATAACCCCTTTTTCAGGTGCTTCAAATAATATCGGATGCAGCCCTAAAGAACTTAATGTACGTAGTCATCAATTTGTTGAAAACATCAACATGAGTATCTACACCACGAATTTTATTTTTGACCGAAGCGGAACGATCATATCACGATACAGGAAATTCAATACGAACCGCGATAATGCCGATATTGTCACCTTTGATACGGACTTTGGTGTAAAATTCGGAACTTTTGTTGATCTCGACATATTAGAATCGCTTCCGATGGAAATGGTGCGACAGGGCATACGAGATTTCGTCTATCCACAGCTTGGTTTAACGAATTTCCTTTTCTTTCAGGTAATTTTGATTTAAAAGATTTTTTTATTCTTTATAGCAATCCAAGCTCAGTGGAGTTGGTCGTATGGGAACGACGTGAATCTTTTGGCGGCGAACCTCAATGACATTGAACGGGGAAGCTGTGGCAGCGGCATACACAGAGGAAGAAAAAAATCTTTATCAAAACAAACGATTTTCAAAGGATCTTTCATGATAATTGGGAACATTCCTATAGGTAGGGTGACAAAATTTGCGAGAAGAAAAAAATTTCTTTCTAGGATCTGATGAGGCTTTGACGGATGATGATGTCATAGTATATTTGGAAGTACCAAAGGAAGGAACATTCGTCGCCAAGAAAGACAACATAAATATTTACAAAACTCAACTTTTAAACATCTCCTCGTCAAAAGAACCATTTTTGAAAACGGAACAGAAGTCGGTACAAGGCGCGAACTAACACAAAACTAAAATCTGTAAAAAAGATTTCTGCTGTTTTTTCGAGGTCAATTCCACATCCTATTTTTTACAAGAACCAACCCCCAACAACAAAACAAACTTCAATTTTCGCTACCGATTTCTTATTTTCAATGACAAACGTAGTTTTCTCATGTCCATTTCGGGCTGCAGCTTGCGCGATCGCGCCGTGCATCAATGAGTCAAAATCAAGCTGCTTCAATTTCCCACATGAAAACGAACATTTCCAAATAATAATTGAAGATAAAATTTACTATTTAAATTCCACAGTATTCGAACATAAACATCACTGCTACATTTTACAAGAAGCAGTGATTCTTCCAAATACTCGAATCTTCACAATCGTATTTCGGGACGGTGCCAGATCCAGATAAGTTTGTTTTTACGTCGAGCGAAAAAATCGATGGAATACAAGCGAGTTTAGTTTTCAATTCGAAAAACCTTATCTCTATTGGCCTTTGGGGTCGCATTTTTGGAGACAAGTCAACAACAAACATCACTTATTATTTAATGGGTGGATCTTTTCTTATGTTTTGTATTTTTATATCAATGGTCTGCTCATGTAGAAGATATAAGCCAAAAAGAGTACTTAAATCTGCAAAAAATCCAACTTCCGGCTTCAAGTGTCCTTCGGAGACAACAACAGATCGAATGAATGAACATGTATGTAATAAGTCTTAAGTGTACCTAATAAAGTAAATGAACATGATATAAATTTTAATATTCCTTAACTGCATACTAAGCAACGAAGCGTGTAGGATGTGCGAGATGATTTTTGCCCTGGATACATAAAAAAGAAAATTTTTTGAGTATGTGAGGAGAATAAAAGGGAGCGTTTAATGAAAAGAGGGGACTAGGAGAAATGTCTCGTGAAAGGCTTCTGGACAGTCGGGTTTAAGTGGTCATGAAGTGCACATGGATCCTTCTTTTGGCGCTAGTGAGTACGACCTCCTGCTCCATTTTCGTCCCGCGCCCAGAGCCGCCGAAAAGCTCCGATGAACGTTTCCATGGTGAAGTGGTCGTTGCGTCCGCTCCGATTTCCGTCAAAGGTCCTCCGAAAGGTTTTCCGCTCACGAGGAACGAAAGAGCCTCAAAGATGAATCGCGTGGTATGAAAAAGATGTTTAAGAAATACTGGCCGTATCTTCTCGTACCCACTATGATGAGTATGGGCTACGCACCGTTTACTCTCTTCTCAAAATGTTCGTCATGAAAGCCATGATGATCAACATGATGGCTCTCAACGCAGCGATCTTTCTCACCCTCAGAAATATGGTCTTCGGGCCCAGAATGGGACACACATCCGCTACTACAATTTCGGCTACAAAAAACGTCACCACTTCAGATAAGCTCAAAGTACCTTCACCATTTGCCAAATTTTTAAGTGAAAAGAAATAAACTGATGTGTTCCAAAACTATTGTGGCTGTGTTATGTTCATAATTTATTGTTAATAGTCAATTCTGTCATCTCAGGTTTGTAAAATATAAATTAATTTTTGTATTTATTCTTATTCCATTGACTTCCTCTGTCTCGGGAGCTACTCGACCAATCAATCATTTAGAAAGGACTTAAAAGGGGGATTTCGAACTTTGGTTAAAAGGAAAAAGTCTTTTTTGACAAAAGAAACGTAAAAACGACAACGGCCTCTTTGATATCAAAAAGTACGATAGCCGAGGGTCGGTGACTACACTTTCTGAACTCGGCCTTATTAAAAAATAGGAGACCACTTTCTCGATTGAAACTCCCTTTCAAAGATCATCGTTTAAGGACCTATTATGCCGGTTACGGCTTTATAAACAAATAGGCAATTATGATAGCTATTCATCGGATCATTATTATCGGTAAGACAACTTATGTAGTCTTGCGAATCAGGACCTAACTGGAAAAAGGTCCGAAAATTTTGGCCCTAAAAGCCCGGTTTGGTGCTTTTTACAACTTTCTTTTGAAGTCGAGAAAAAAAATTCTTCGGACAAAGTACTCCCTACATGGTAGGAATGTTGACGCCCTTTCGACCTCTCTGGCCTACTGACCATTTTCTCACTGCCCAAATCCGGAATCCCACAAGAAGAAATTTAAATAAGATGGACGCGAGAAAATAACGTTTCTTTTCACAAGGTAATCGAAGAAAGTATTAAATCACGTAATAAAGCATGAAAGTGCATCATTGAACATGACATCACAGTTTGATGATCCTCCGTGACCGTAAAATTGCACAACATTATAACTATTCAAAAAGTGGTCCTCCGGGGAAGCGTTTATTTATAACAAAAACGAGGTAATTTTTTTTCCAAATATTTTACTAGGCAATCATTCAAGGGGATATGAGGGTTTTAAGTTGGTTGCTTTGTACATATTTCGTTGTAAGCAACGGTTTTCTGTTTTCCTTCTATCTTGGAAACCGTCGCTTAAAACGAAAAAATGTCCTAATAAAGTTGTAGCTACGGAAATTTACTATATAAAATATCTTATTGGTTTTTTCCGTCAGAGCAATATTTTAGGAGATATGAAGGTTTTAAGTTTTCAGACAGGCTCTGTAGGATTATTAGTTTTAACCTCATAACTCCTTAATATTGCACTTACGCAAATAATAAATAAACAAATTTTTGTAGGAAATCTTTGTACCTACAACTTTTACTTAGGACATTTTTCGTTTGAGCGACGGTTCCGAATAGAAGGGAAAAACCGAAACCGTTGTTAACAACGAAAAATTTGCAAAGCCAACTTAAATACTTCCATATCTCCTAAAGTATTGCTCTGACGGAAAAACTAATAAAATTTTATGTAGTAATTTCAGTACCTACAACTTTTTTGGACATTTTTTCGTTTTGAGTGACGGTTTCCGAAATAGAAGGGAAAAACCGAAAACCGTTGTTAACAACGAAAATTTGCAAAGCAACTCACTTAAAAACCATCATACTCCTTAATAACTAAACAAAAATGGTCCTCCGGGCCGGAAGTATTTATTACAACAAAACAAGGTAAAATATTTTTTTCCACGATATTTACTAGGTAATCATTCATTTTATTAGGCTCTGAAAACAATGGAGCTTTCACTTAAAATAAATATCAAGTCATCGAAATTAAGTTCACACGAATGTCGGTAACCGTTCTAACGTTATAATGTGAGATTTTTAACAACCAATTAAAAATAACTGAGGTCACTTTTCTAAATTTTCGGGGGAAAAAAAGAACTTTGATTTGACCCGTTATTATCTTAAAAATTCATTTTTATTTTATAAAAGAAAGGGAATGAGGGCACTAGTTTACATGCGTGGAGCCGTTCCTTAAAATCTTTTAAAAATTTATTACTTCTCCACTTTCATTTGATTATAACAACAAATCGTATGAAAGTAACATTAAAAGTTTACAAGTCGGTTGAATACTTCAAAGAGCCGAAAAAAGTTGTTTAAATGTGGGTCATGCTTAGGAATTGACGTTTTTTCCATCGATGTCCTTTTCTTCTAAAAAGAAGAAAAAAAACGGTGACCTCAAATCGAGAAAATCGTAGTGCTAGGTCTTGCGCCAATAACTATGAACAAGCATTAATTATTTTTAATTAACTGGGCATTTTCGATGTGCTATGAAGCGTCTTTTTATTCACAAAATTGGCATAACGTTTCGCTCCGCAGGCATTCGTTGTGGTTTCAATGTGTCACTTTTAATTTTTGTCTGTAGGAAAAATGCCCATGAAGGAAAATGATCTAGTTTCTCCATTATTTCACTGAGTTTCCTTTGTCACTAAAAGAAATGGTTTGAGGGAACAGGGGAAAAAATGTGATTGATTCGTCGCCATAGTTACGATGATAGCCTTCTTTATTTGGTAGATCAGTTTTTATTTTGCTGTCGTATATTTTTGAATTTTAAAATGAAGAGATTAGTTGTCGAAGATAAAGAGGGACGTCGGAGTAAAGTGATTGTGTTCAACCACTGCCAATGGCAGAAAATTCAAGGTCGCGTTTCGAAGACTGTCGACCAAGCGATTGAAGCTGCTGCAGCCGCGATGGAACGAGAAGACCGCCGCCTTAAATCGAAAGAGATGGCAGATTCATGGGAAAACACGTTTGTGGTAAACATTTTATTTACACGGATTTTAGAACGGTTTTAAAAGAGTTCAGTTGGTCAGCTACGAAATTTGGTATTGAAGTTTCAGGAGAAATAATGAACATCAATCTATTATTTAGTGAATTTCATGAAGCTTCGGACTTTTCTGATAATACTGTTAACAATAACAAAACAGTGAGGATTTTTTTTAGGTTAGGCAGTTGAGGTTATACTAGAATAACCTGAAAATGATTTTGGCAAATCAGCCTGCTCCACTTTTAAGCCATTGAGCGCCATTCTATGTTTTAGAATCTTCGCAAAAAAGATTTCAACTAAGACAGGAGAGGATGTCAGCCGAAGAAGCAGAAATCGCTGAAAAATACAGGGCGATGAAAAGAGAGCAAGAGGAGATTCGAAAAGAAATCAAACGAAAAGCAAGAGAAATCCTTTTCGAACAAAGGGACTCGACGAAAATGCTCCGAAGCGCTCAGAATTTAAGCCAAGTACATCTTAAACATAATAAACGACTCAATGTATCCCTTTTAAGGTCTACAAAGAACGCGAAGCACAAATAGAGTTTGAAAAAACTCTAAAAGAAAAGGCGAAAGAAGAAGAAAAGAGAAGTTAAAAGAATCTATAAAGATATCGAGCTCTTTAAAGAAGAGGAAGAGACCAAAAAAAAAATATTAGGAGAAAAAAGAAAAAAGAAGAAATGCTATACTGTAAATCTAAAAGCGAACTTATTTTCAGAAACATCAAGCATTCATTTTATTTTTAGGATGAAAGAAATAGAGGAAAGAAAAAAAGAACAAAAAGAGAAAATATTGGCCGAAGAAAAAGAAGAACTTCATTAATGAAAGCTGAAATTGAACAAATAAATGAAAAAGAGGAGGTATTAAAAAGTTTTAATTTTGAATTTTATTCTGTTTTTAGCTTGAAAGGAAGAAAAACCTTTGTATTCAGTACATGGAAGACGGAATTCGTAACTATAGAAAATATGAAGCTGAGAAACTTCTTGAAGAAAAGAAGAAGATCAAGCGATTGCGATTATAGCTCGAGGAAAGGCGGTTATCGCTGAAAAAAGGAAACAAAGAGAGGAAGAGGTATTTTCTTTAAATGTTGCTTTTATTTAACTTAGGGTTTTAGAAACTTAAGCAATCGATCGAAAGAAAACGCGAAATCGCAGAAAACTTGTCATAGACCTCAGTCAAAAGGAAAACAAAGAAGAAGAAATTTACGAAAAAGCAGTCGCAGAAAAAGACGCTATGTAAATTGTTAAAAATTTAAACATTTTTAAATAATTTTTAGATGGGAGTCCAACGAGAAGAAAAGAAAAGAGAGAGAAGAAAGGCTTAGAAAAGAAAGGATTGAAGCGTATATGGCATATTTGAGTGAGGACGCCGAAAATAAAGCTCAAGAACACGAACTTTTCAAATGGGCCGTCCTACAGCGCCTTCATAATCAAGAAGTTACTAAAATCTCGACCAAGAATTAAAAAGAAAAAAACTCAAAAGATTTTTACTCTGTCAAGAAACCAATCGGCAGTTAACAGTAAGTTAAGATCATAATTTCAATTTTAAATATTTCCTTTAGAAAGAATTCAATGAAAAGATGGCGAAGGAACGACAAGAAGATGTCGACGCTGTTAAACGAGCGATCGATTTGTGGCTTTTAGACGACAAAGAATTTTAGAATTCGCAGAAAGACTAAAAAAAGAATGCAAAGAGAAAGAAATGACGGTTTACCCCATCGATGCTGTCATTCATGTATTTCTTATTTCCTATTTTCTGCTTAATTAAGCCTTTTTATAGAAATACAAAGTCGATAATGGACTAATGAGGAGAAAAAGAGGCGTTGGATTGGTCGAAGTCGCTCCAGTTTATCCGCATGATGTAGAACCTGAAAGGGCTCCGCCGAAAAACAAAGCGGCCATCGCACGGTTAAGAGCGATGGAGCGAAAAGCCGAAATCAAAGAGAACGACCCAAAGATAAAACTTATCGAAAAAAAGCTGAATGAATGCTTGTGCGTCAAGCCAGGTCTGAACGGATTAGACGTTGAAATTAAAAATAATAAATTTTATTGTACAAACAAAAATTAAACACCTATCTTCTCTAATTTTTCATGTTCATCTTCTCTCGACGCATCTAATAAGGCCTTCTGAATAGTTAGGTGCAATTTTCGTTTGATAGTCATCGAAGAAAATGTCTTCATTTCATGATATAAAAACTGGCTAAAATTATAATCTTCGTCTATCATTTGCTCCAAGTTGATAACAGCGTTTTCAAAGGTCGCCTCACTGCAGATCACTCGCTGAAAGAAAAAAAAATTGTTTTATTTTCAGAAAGAATTCTGCAGAACTTACTTCTTCAGTGGTATTTTCTTTGTAAAGGTTTTGTAAGTTTCTAACGTTTTCATCTTCCCATGGAGCCTCCCCTTCATCTACCTACAAGAAAAGAGAATAATAAAATTGGGGGATGCATGCAGCTCACCGTATGGAATTCGGTGACATAAGTCGATGGAGGGCCACATTGTATCTTACTTAGTTCAATCACTCTTTTCAATTCTTCCTCGTTTTCTTTTTTTAATAACCTCCTTAAAAAAAATGAAAAATCATGTTAATGACAGGAAAAAGTTGAATATTTCAAGTAAGATGGAAAGAAGCAGAAGCGCAGGGAAAGTTTTAGGGATCCTCGCCAAAAAGAATATATGACAGGAACGGTGAACTGACCCAACCAACAAAATAAGTCCTGAGCGACCCGATATATCCTGATAAAGCGATGCCGCCAAGGGGAGCTTTGAAAACGGAAGCACTTGGGGGGGGGGGGGGGCTAGCTCATTGCTCATCCGCATCAGGGGAAGTCGAAATAACTTTTTCATGCTGATGCAGAAGGATTTTTGCAAGGCGGTGTGTTTTTGAGGATTTATGAAATATGAAACTTTAAATCAGACCATAGGAACTAACCAAACTGACCTAGACTCAACCAACGCAAAGGACTAAACCGACCTAACATACCGCCAAGAGGAGCTTTAAAAACGGAAGTACTGGGGGGAAAGCTAGCTCATTGGCAGGCGGGGAAGTTTATATAACTTTTTCAGGCTGATACAGAAGGATTTTTGAGAGGCGGGGTATATTCTGAGGACTTATAAAATTTAAACTTACCTTATCAGATTATGCCTATGAAGGTTATCAATAAGATATTTTTTCCTTCTTTTCGCAGAAGGTCGAAGATTTTTACCCTTCCCGTATCTGTCTTTTATTCTCATGATAGTAAAAGCAAAAGAAAGTTAACTTGAAAAATACTGTCGACTGACAAGAGTGATAACTGATAAGACTTATCAATAGACTAACGTCAGCGCGTAGGTTACGCCAGGGAGCCAGAATCCAAATTATCCAAAACAAAGAACGAATTCTTCCAACCTCCTTGGATTTTCCACTGTACCACAAAATAAAAGAAGTCAAACTATTGGGGCGACTAGTTTTCCCCATTTCCATTGGTTTTAGGTTAATAATATTATTTGTGAATTATGATTTTTGCCCATCCAAAATAATCAAGAAGAAAAATCAAATCTATTCTAGCATCAAACAACCAAAATTATTAACAATATAGATACCAAAAATTATTACTTACCTTTTCTTTGACTGTCCCTTCCAAATATTTGATATCCGATTTTTTCTTTTCGCATTCAAACATAAATGATTTTTTCCTTTTGTGCTAATTCTCATTTTGAGACCGACGTATAATAAGAGGATCACAATCACAAAAAGAAAAAAAAAGTGTCACAATGCAATAGTGAATAGAAGACAAAAAAGTTTCGATATTGATAAACGGTAAGAAATACCGCGCTCAGGGGTCCTAACTCCAAGCGCGGTACACCCCACCCCATTCTTGCTACCCGCCCTGCAGAGTTGGGCATTATTTTTATTCGTAAATACGAATACGATTCTATTTTTACGACTCCTATTTGCGAATACAAATACAAATTTATTTGTATTCGCACTTTTGAATAAATATACATTTGTATTTACAAAATCACAGCAGAGAAATAAGAATATATTCGTATTTGTTAGTTCGAATACGTATATTTTCGTATTCGCAGGCAAAAATACAAATAAATTCGTATTTGCAGGAAAAAAATACAAATGAATTCGTATTCGTAGGGAAAAAATACAAATAACTCCGTATTTACACGAAAAAAAATACGAATATATTCATATTTGAAGCAAAAAATACGCAAATACATATTCGTATTCAGGATAAAAAATATAAATACATCCGTATTTACTGAAAAAAAATACGATTACAATTTTTTTTCGTGTAAATACGAATATATTCGTATTTTTTTTTTTCGTGTAAATACGAATATATTCGTTTTTTTTTCTTGTAAATACGAATATATTCGTATTTTTTTTTTCGTGTAAATACGAATATATTCGTATTTTTTCGTGTAAATACGAATATATTCGTATTTTTTTTTTCGTGTAAATACGAATATATTCGTATTTTTTTTTTCGTGTAAATACGAATATATTCGTATTTTTTTTCGTGTAAATAAAAATATATTCGTATTTTTTTCGTGTAAATACGAATATATTCGTATTTTTTTTTCGTGTAAATACGAATTTATATGTATTCTTTCCTGCGAATACGAATTTATTTATATTTTTGCCTGCGAATACGAATGTAACCGTATTCGAACTATTGAGTATAAATATATTCTTATTTCTCTGCTGTGATTTTGTAAATACAAATGTATTTTTATTCAAAAGTGCGAATACAAATAAATTTGTATTTGTATTCGCAAATAGCAGTCGTAAAAATATAATAGTATTCGTATTTATGAATAAAATAATGCCCAACTCTACCGCCCTGTTCCATATTTTTGTCATAGGGAGTTCTGGTATTCATAAACAGCTCATAATTTTTTGTTTCTCTAATAAATTTTCGATAAGTACCTATCAACTTTTACAGAAAAATATAAAAATAAAAATATACCTAAATGTATGCACAAATTATTGACGACGCCGACGACGGTATTAAATTTGGGATTGCGAGAAACATCCCTTGATAGTTTCAATTAAAAAACGAAAAGTAAAAAAATTTCCGAGAGTCAAGATGTTGAAATGTAGAGGAGTGAGGAAGGAATCATAGACGGTGGACGGCTTGCATTTTTCCTTTGAAGTTTGCCGATTCTACGGTTTCGGACGCGAGTTTTCAACCGATTTGAAATTTGAAAACAGATTTGGATTCTGTAATTTTTAATGATATCTGGTGCTTAGAGACATTTTTGAATTTTTAATTAAGAAAAATTTTCCGAGAAAATTTTCCGTTTTCCGGCCGGAAAAATTATAATTTTGCTGACTGCAGCTATTCAAAATGTTAAATAAATCACTTTTCAAAATTAAAATCGGATGATATTTGACAGAGCTAGATGGGCCTAAAATTTGAACTTCTCTCTCTCTCTAATGCTATCTTCCCTCTCTGTCGGATGCCTGCTTCCACTTTCCCCTTAAGAGTCGTCCGTACAATAATAATTATTAAATAATTAATTAATTAAATTTATTAGTAATTCATTTAGACTTACGTTCGTTTTCTGCGAATTTTCTATCTTATGGCGCTTAAACACAATTTATAGACAAACGTTGAAAAACGCATATTTAGATGCAAAAACAGACGACTGATGAGTGATGACTCAGATGACTGATGTAAACAATAAGTGGATGGTAAGGAAGGGTGGCACACCTGTCGTCGCCTTAAAGCTTATTTAATGGTTCAATGGTTGTAGTTCCACGAAATCCTTATTTTCAATGTACAACATTAGAAAATGGCACCAATTTTCATGGGGTTTCCTTATTATTGAGCCAATAAACAAAAAACTGTTAAGAGGCTCATACTCTTAAACGTTTTTCCCATAGATATCCTTTTTTCTCTGATTTGTAGGCCCATATTTGTAAATCTTAAAGAACCTTTTTCTTAAAATTTCCTTGGTATATATTTATGAAACTACCTTGAAATGATCTCTTCAAATAAAAGGAACCCTTCTGGTTTCTCTCAGTTTTTTCGAGGTAGCTGTTGAGGAACCTTAAGTTCTTGAACAAAGGGCTCTCATTGGTTGAAAATCCTTCCTTCAATTTATACCTTGTTTAAGAACGTTTCTTGAAGTGATCTCTTCCTTCAATAAAGGAGTCCTTCCGATTTCCCTCCTTTTAAGGTAGCTGTTGAGGAACCTTAAGGATTTCTTGAACGGAAGGCTGTCATTGGCTGATTTTCACTTAAATCCTCGCTTAAGTTGAGAAACTTAAAAAGGAATTTCAAGGTATCCTTTTGTTTAAGGAAAGGAGAATTGTAGGATCACTAGGAAAGGAGGTGAAATTTATGATGTAGAACACAAAAGAGCTTGATGCAGGCAGACATTCAAACTAAAAATTAATCAATTTTATGGTAAAAAAAAAAACTTAATACAAAAATTAAACAGCCATCTTCTCTAATTTTTCATGTTCATCTTGTCTAAATGCATCTAATAAAGCCTTCTGAATAGTTAAGTGCAATTTTCTCTTAATACTCGTCGAAGAAAAAGTCTTCATTTCATGATATAATAATTGGCTGAGATTATAGTCTTCATCCACCATTTGCTCCAAATTGATCACAGTATTTTCTAAGTTCGTCACATCGCAGATCACTTGCTGAAAGAAAAAAATTAATGTTTTAGTTATCAGAAAGCAGAGATGGGCAAAATCTTAATCATGAATATGATTAAGATTTTTAATCATAGGAATATTTTTCTATGATTAAGAATAAGATTAAAATCATAATCACAGAGATGATTAAGAATAAAATCTTAATCACAGAGATGATTAAGAATAAAATCTTAATCACAGGAAATCTGTGATTAATCACAGGAAGTCTGTGATTAAACTCTTAATCACAGGAAATCTGTGATTAATCACAGGAAGTCTGTGATTAATCATAGGAAAATAGCGATTAATCATTGGAATTTGGGATTAATCATTGGAATTTGGGATTAATCATTGGAATTTGGGATTAATTAAGGAAAATAATGATTAATCATTGGAATTTGGGATTAATTAAGGAAATAATGATTAATCATTGGAATTTGGGATTAATTAAGGAAAATAATGATTAATCATTGGAATTTGGGATTAATTAAGGAAAATAATGATTAATCATTGGAATTTGGGATTAATTAAGGAAAATCACAGACTTCCTAAGAGTTTATTCTTAATCATCTCTGTGATTAAGATTTTATTCTTTATCATCTCTGTGATTAAGATTTTATTCTTTATCATCTCTGTGATTAAGATTTTATTCTTTATCATCTCTGTGATTAAGATTTTAATCTTATTCTTAATCACAGAAAAATATTCCTATGATTAAAAATCTTAATCATATTCATGATTAAGATTTTGCCCATCTCTGTCAGAAAGAATGCTGCAGAACTTACTTCTTCAATGGTGTTTTCTTTGTAAAAGTTTTGTAAGTTACTAAAGTTTTCATCTTCCTCTTCCAAAGGAGTTTCCACTTCATCTGCCTACAAGAAAAATGAGAAAATTGGGGGGGGGGGGAATGCTTGGAGCTCACCATACTGAATTCGGTGACATAAGTCGATGGAGGACCAAATTCTACCTTACTTAATTCAATCGCTTTTTTTAATTCTTCTTTTTCTTGTTTTTGCAACATCCTCCTTGAAACATAAAAGAAAAATTATGTTAATAACAGGCAAAAGTAGCTTTCTTCTACTTTTTCTCCCATCTTTGTTTCATTATACGACTTCTTGTTTTCCTTTTCCTGTAGTACACTTTTCTTTTTTTTACCCCATTCGTATTTATTGGGTCGAAGAATTCCATGATAAATAAAGTAATGGTTTAGGTAGTTAAAAATGTCAACAAAGTAAGGTTCCTTTCATTTTCAACATATCAGAAGGTTATATTTACTGTGTAGGTTCGCTGGTCAGCTGTGCCAACTCTGATGATATCCCTGAATTTATTTAATTATGAATATTTCTATTCCTCAATAAGTGGAGAAAAACGGATGGCCCACTCTAGTTGACCTACCCTGTATAATAATATTCATACTCGCATTCATAAGATCTAGCTTTATGAATACTCCCAACAATTTAACTTACTTTTTATATTTCCTCCTCTTTTCTTTCTCCATGCACTCAAACAAAGTTTGTTTTTCCCCTTTTTCGAGATACGCATCATAGAATAAAAAGACAACAAAAACAATACGCACCAGTTGGATGGTTATATTTACAAATTAGGTTTATTCATCAGTTACACCAACTTTGATGCTCAGCATTAAACGGGTCGTTTTTAATATTTTCAAAAGGAATGACCAAAATCGTTTTTTCTTCACATAAATTGCGAATGGACTTCAGAAAGCGCCAAAAAAAATAGTTTTCCTGAAAAGAAAAGGCAACACTGCCAAACTCGAACGTGACAACATGGCCTATCTCAGCTGTTTCATTTCAGATAAACACAACCCGTAAGTATATTATTTTGATGTTTCGAGTGTTCATTTTGTATTTTTCAGATGGAACAGGAGAAAGAGCGAAAAATAGCAGAAAATGATGGGTCACTGGAGAAAGTTTCTCGGATTTGATGGAATGTCCTGTGGAGAAAAATGATGCTTCTAAAGCCAGATGGAAACGGGAAGAGGCCAAGCGGAAGAGATGTCACGGTGAATCATATTTAGGATTCAGAAGATTGGACAAAAATAAGACAAACAAGATTTCCCAAGATGTTCCAAAATCCGCCGTTTCTATTGGTCCTCCGTGTACGTCGAAATTATGCAAAAGGGCGATCAACGCCCGTTTCTGTTCGACAATAGCGGAACCGGATCGTGTATGGCTTTTCCACCAATTTTGGAATTTGCCCGATTGGGAAGAAAAAAAGAAATACATCGCTTCTCTCATCGATGTCAAAAAGCCAAAACAGCGTACGAAAAAAGATGCAGATATGAAATCCAGACGGGAAAACAGTTTCGTTTACCACCTAAAATAGGTGGAAAAAATGTGGCTGTTTGTAAGCAACTGTTTGAAAGTACTTTCGGTCTTAAATGGTCCACAATTCGCAACTGGATCAAAAAATACAAAGATATCGGCCCAAGAGACCATCAAGATTCATTTTCTCCTGCAGAACTCGTTGTAATTTCTCAATTATCAACTTTTTTTTTCAAACATTCTTTTTAGGCGATTTCCTTAGACTTGTCTGACGAGGAAGAGAACTCAAGAAAAAAAGACCAAAATAGTGTTAGTACAATTTGGCTTACGTTCAGGAGAAACTTAATATTATTTGTAGAATCGTAGTGAAATTCCTGGGACGTACGTTACCAACGTTTTAACCAAATTCGGAAGAATGCAGGGAAATGACGATTTTAAATTTTGTCAATTTATGTACCACGAAATGAAGAATTTATCGCCCGATGTCAAAAGAGACTTGCAGAGGTTCATGCAACGCGCTTTATTCCAAGCGATCGAACGGGACCGAAACTTTTCTTCCTAGGCAATTTGCCTTTTTTGTTTCAACCTCTGTGATTTTTTATAAATATATTTATATTTAAAAAAATATTTTAACCCCTATTTCCAAGCTTGCAGTAGAGTACATGAGACATATTGGGGCCTCCAGAGTTCTGATTCCTTTTCTACCCGACCGCAACCGCAACGTTGTCAGCTTGTGAAGGAAAACCCAGGTAGCTTCTCTCTTTCTGCTACAAAAGAAACAGTGTTCAATTATCAATTAGCATTTAACTATCGCAAGGTATAAGTTAAGCGCATTTACCTGCTCTCCTACCTATTTTTCATTCCTTTTTACCTGCATTCGGTCGGCCTATTCCTAGGCATCCTGCTTTTTATCCCCACAGGTATTATTTACCGTGATTTCCGTAAAATAAGACAGTTAACTTACCTGAGAAAACAACGATTTAACCGCTACCTGTGGCATTTTTGAAGGAACTAACTTAATGAATCGATTCAAGCTAAAATTTCTTTTTGGTATTATGCTATTTTTCAAAAATAAACAGGAACTAATTAAATAAAATTTGAATGTTTGTATATTTCCAGTACACTTAAGAAAAATACCTTGAATTCTATGTTACAATCAATTTTTTACAACAAAAATTGTACATGAGACTGATTTTCTTTTCTTACTATAAACTACTTCGATTTAAAAAAATTTTTAATTTAAAATGAAGGAACATTGTAATTTCTTTATTTGTTTAAACTAACTTAGGTACAAATAGTTTAGGAAAAAAAATAATTTAAAAACAAAATATTGGAGAAATGTCCAAAAACTTTTAAAAAGTTTTTCACGTGGAAGATTAGGGGAAATGGAGAGTTTTTAGAATGGGTGGTACAGTTGCGCGGTTCGCCCTAGCTAAATAATTTTGATGAGATTCTTCGAGTTCGATTGGGTCTTTCCGAGGTGAGATATCCAAGTCGCTAATATCCGGTAAAAAGAATTCGATTTCGTCATCATGTGACTCTACCTTTAAAGGAGTTTTTCTGCCAGACATATCGTCGAAAGAAATGGGACTAGCGGCGTAACTATCACAGTCATTTGAAGTCTTAAATTTACAGGATTCTTCAGAAATATTGAAGTCGGCTCCATTTTTCTCATCACTAGACTTTACTGTTCCTTCATCTGATGAAATCGAGGGTCGCCGTTTTTCACAGTCAGAACTAATTTCTGACATGGAGTTTCTGTCTCCTTCGCCTGAAGAACGCCTCTCTAAGGACATCTTCTTCTTTTTTCTTCGATTGTTGCTAGCTATCAAATCAGTCATATCAACGGTATCTGAGTCTTCAATAGATGAACTTAGTCTTCTTTTTCTAATCAAAGAATCGCTCTCTAATGAAGAGCACAGACCGTTTTCGGAAGGCACATTCCCATTTATATATTTGGTTCTCAATTCTATCGACAGCATCTATCGATTTAACTAAACTTTCTTCTTGATCAATTGTCTCATCTCTATGTAAATCCGTCAAACTATTCTCATTATGAAAATAATGAGTTCCGTTATCGACCTGTAGTTTGTTCACGTTAGGAGGCATTTTCTCTACACCATTGCTCTCTACATCGTTGGTTATTTTACTTCTTTCGTTGAATGTACAATTTTCCTCAATTAAATTACCTATTTTATTTGAATCAGTTCCGGAATTATCAGAAACGTGATCATTGTTGGAGGTTCCATCGTCCGCTCCTGTTTCTTCACGGGCTACCGAATTTTTGCTGGATGAACAGATGCTTTCATTATCGAATTGTTCCGTCACATTTTTATCCATTTCTGATGCGTCGAGCTTTCCTCGTTGGGAATAATTCTTTTATCGACTTCTGCTCCTTCGTCTTGTTCCATCGACGGTGCCGGACTGAATTCAGATGACAGACTAACCCGATCGCATTCGCTTTCCGCCAATTCTTCGATATATTTCAGACGTTCACTTTCTGGGAGTTTGAGCATAGGGACGAAGCAATATTCAACGTTCCAACGCGTTAGCTTCGATTTAATTCGAGGATTTAATGCGTTATGCATACGTTTCAAATTACCTATCACTCGCCCTAATGTTTGTACTCTAGCTCTTTTCCTCCTCCTTGGTACCTCACAAATGACTTGAGGAGGTGGAAGAGGTTCCGCAGTCGGTTTAATTCCATCTTGTAACTCTTCCAACGTCTTAGCTCTTACTTCTATTTTAGTTTTTAGAGAAGCCGTTGACCTCTTATTGAGGATTTGTTCCAATTCTTTGTCGCACTGCTTAGAATATTCTTCGAATGACGGAAGCAGTTTATTCGCAACGAAAATTGCAGTGACAAGGTCGTTTTGATAGTCGGCGGAGACGGTACGCGCCATCTTTAAATTTAACCACGGCTTATGAAGAATCGCTTTCACGTTTTCATGTAGTGTTTTCGAGGCCGGGGCCATAGCAGGCGGACGCGAAGCTCTGAAACAGACATATTTAAAATAAAAAAAATGCTTCAACATTTTATAAATTTTTTTTTCAACATTCAAGATAAATTGGAAGCAGATGAAGGGAAAGGAAATAACGTCAGATAAGTTCCCCCAGATCGATAGCATTCCCGCTTTGGCTCTCAACTCTCGAGAGACACAACTACGGTTCACAACGATCCCTTTCACCCTAGGCGATGGTATTCTTTAGAATTCAAATAAAAATGTTGAATTTTCTAGAATTGAAACTTAAAGCGTTTAATTATGTTGAAATTAAAAGCAACGTAGGTATTATTCTAACGTCCATCTAATACATAATAGCTAATAGTCATAAGTGTCATTACTCAATAGGAACCGGCAATGAAGAGTTCTCTGGCCTTCATAATAAAGTGCACTCTGATGACGTAAATAATATAGATTACAATATTTTAAACAACTTAGGTTCCTTTTTACTCAAACACTACCGTACTAAATTGGGCTTCAGGATACACTAAGAAGCCAGGAGATACAAAACAGCGATGTCCTGGTCAACATTTGACATACAGGAAAACCTAGGAAGAACGTATTCGCAATGAATCTTCACTTATGACTGACTTTTGAGTATCTCAGTTAGTATCGCTTTGACTAAAAAAGATAAGGAAGAATAGAGATAAGACAAAAGATGCCCTGAAGTTGGTCCTGTTTATCCCATACCAAAGGACTTATCTTATTTAAATCCGTTTATCAGCTTATCAGAATTGGAATAATGATTATAAATAACATTGAGCAGTTATGAGTTCTGCATTGGCTTCCAGATATCGCAATATATTGAGTCATACGATGGCATTTTAGAAAGTACGCAAGTTAAGAGGGGGAAAGTTGAAGAGTGGGGGAACAAGGATATAGATCAATGTTTGGCCGTTATAACGCTTCCACGTGGAGAGGAAATAATTGAATTTTTTTAACTGCTTTTTCATAAAAAGATGATTACTCCGTTGGTACCAAAATTTACAGTAGCCAGGAAAGCACCATATAATTAATGGTAATTACATAACGTCATAAGTTCATATTTTTTATGTTAAGAATAAGTTAAATTAATGTTTGAAAGTATCATGAAGAAATAGGTCGAAAGGAATGGAACTCAAAAGAGAAACCCGGGATAAAATAAAGTTGGTGAATTGAGAGAGAGAAAACCCGGTTGCCACACGGCTCTACGGTGCACGAAGGCCAAAGTGGGTCGTTGACTCTCTCACTCTAGTTATATCTCTCTCGTTCCCCCGAGTCGGGTGGGCGGGAATGTGATGGGGCCAGACTAAAAGCGTACGGGAGTGAGAGAGAGGGCCGACAGAAAAGAGAGAGAGGAGAGGCTGTTTGCTTTGGAATGAAAACGGGTGGGGGACGACGGTTGGAAAGCGAGGGGGAATAATAATGAAGGTTACCGATGGTATTTCCGTGCCTTGTGGCGTCCAACTTCTTCATGTATAAAATTGAAAAATACCCAACTGTAATTGCCAAATAACATCAATTAAGTTCTCTAATTAAATTAATTCTTATTGTAAGAATGTTACTACGTAATATCCGATAAATAATAATAACACGCAAAACAGAAATGACCAAACGCGCATGCGCCAAATGTAACCAAAGCTAAACCAAGAGAGAAGTAAACTTTGCAACAGCGCATGCGCTAGCCAGTGCTGAAGAGGTTAAGAAACCTAGAAAGCTATTGGGAGTTGGAATTCATAATCCACTTGAGTTTTCTTTTTTTGGTATTTCATATGAACATATCCAACCAATTTTATAAAAACTATTTATTATCGATTTCGAGCTCCACCGAAGCTCCTTATCAAGCCTGCCACAAAATATGAATTATTACAAACGCCGCGTTAGATCTAATCTCATTTTTTATCAATTTTGAGTTCGGCATTGTTTCTGATGGTAAATTTTGTGGTGAATCGAATTCCGTTGGTAATTTAACTCTATTACCAACAGAAAACGCGTAGTTCACGATTTAGCCAACAGATGCATTGATTCCAATGGGAAATTAATCAGTATTTTTACCCTCCTGAAAACCTAGGAAAAATGAGATAGCCGGTGTTAGAACTAACGTTTTTTAAGAAAAAAGTTCATATCCCCAAAAAGAAAACTATTGCAACACCAACCTCAAAAAGAAGATAGAATTAATAATCCACTGTATTGGGGATTTGAGATTAGTCAATCACCGATGCACAAAAGATTATAATGTCCCATTAAGGCAGCAGGTAGAAAAGAAAAAAATACAAGTATAAAAGGAAAGAGAGAGAAAATCTACCAAAAAGGTTAATGGTATAAGCAGGGACAAACCCAATAGAGGCTTCTCTAACTGCCAGATGAAACCTTGCAAACGTGGAACCTATTAGAGTTTATTCTTTGAAAATGTTAATATAAAACTGAGAAAATATATACTGCATAATTAGCAAATAGATAATGCTACAGTTATCTTCTTATCAGTGTAAAAAGTAATGAGTTAAAAAATGATTTAGATGATAATATCAAAGGGGACACATTCCGCACCAAACAGAAATCAAGAGTCCAGGAAGCATGCGCAGTGCGACCAAGGCAGTAGAAGGCCACAATTACGAAAAAGAGTGGGCAATTAACTTTCTTCCAAATTAATTAATCTGAAACATGATCTGATTATTATGAATACCTTTTCAATTCAGACTGGAATAGAGGCGTTGTTCTTGGAGGAATGTTGACAGGCCCAGGTATATTATAGTTATTGAATTGTAATGTTCGGAAGTTAAACGGAGTACCCTCCATATACTGCATGGGATATTTAACGTCATTCATGTTCATAATAATAGTGAAGTTAATAGAAAAGGAAACTGGGGACCCTTTAAGGTCATGTGCGCACGAAGCTTCGATCAGAACTGGCTGGCGGAATGAGTAGACCGAGGCCGAGCGGTTGGCACATTCGCACCAACCAAGAGCGGATACCGGTTGGGGGGTTGGGTGGATGCCAAGGAGGGGATGCCGGCAGGGAATAGAGAAAGGCCCCCTTTCGGATTACAATCTACTGACGGGCGCCCACATTGAACACCTAACAAGGCGAACAACCTTCACTAACACGGTCGATCCTCACGTTTTAAAGTATCACCGCATAAACTTTTTCATTACTAAACTAAAAAAGTATTATCACCACAATACTATACAACTGCCAATGCCCATTATATTATAACATTGCGCAGTATCAAAAGTTACATCTTTTCACACAGAAGCTACAACAAATGAATTGCGATTGCGCAACGCGGTGCCCCCTCCAATCATTAATTTTAATGAGTGGTTACTTAACCAACCGCCATTCAAGGCCTTCCCCTAATACTAATCATAGACAACGAAGAACAATATAATAAAAAATACTGTCATAATCTCAACATCGGGTCTTATGACTCTTTTGGTATGAGGGGATGAAATCAACTTTATTTAACTAATATTATAATGTCGTCAGAAGGATTCTCCATATCTTTTATTATAATTACAAATTACTCTTACTCTTAAGGAGGGAGGATAATCCGATATTCAATAGGAGGAGACACAGACTGACCAATTTTCAGGGGTTCCTTGCTTCGGGGTCCCACTTTTCAGGCCCCCTCTCCGTCCTCTTTTTCCGTGGGAACCTCCTGACTTGGTCGTAAATTTCATGACACTCCTTGTTTTTGACACAATTTCAGGAAATAACCCACTTCAAAAAGACGTACGCAGTGACAGAAACAAAACTCGTCACTTTACGCCCGCTGAGAGGGAGGCTTCAGGGCTCCAGATGTGGAGACACCCTCTTTCAAGGCGCCCCTAACTATTAGCAGTTCCTAGGTTCAATTTAAAATTTGAAGTTTGAAAATTCGAAAAATAAACAACTTTCAAACTACCCATTTAAAATTTGAAGTTTGAAAATTCGAAAAATAAACAACTTTCAAATTTCTACCCATTTAAAATTTGAAGTTTGAAAATTCGAAAAATAAACAACTTTCAAATTTCTACCCATTTAAAATTTGAAGTTTGAAAATTCGAAAAATAAACAACTTTCAAATTTCTACCCGTAACAATACCTACTTAATATATAATTTTTTTTTTCGAGCAATAAGATAAGAATATGTTAGTCCGGTGTGGTCCCGATTCGGCGCGTCCCATTTCAGCGCCCAAGGGTCAAAAGCAGTTGAACATAAAATATCTGTAGCTCACCATAATGCGTTTCGACATAATGCAATCGCGAAAATAGGCTTTCTCTTTGACTGTCCCTAGTTTATGGTGAGATGTATTATGCCCAAACGACAGAAACAGTTTTATGGCGAAACAACAAGTTATATCTAATTTTACACACAACAATTCTACTTTTACAACAAGTTATTTCCTTTATGTTCAACTGCGTTATATTAATACGACAAATTTTATGTCAAAGAACAAAAGTTAAATCTCCTCTTTATGGTGAGATGTATTCTATTTTCATTATGTTGAGTTGCGGATTTTTTATGGTGAACGGTAACTCGCGATTTCTGCTATTTTATGGTCAAATGCATTATGTCGATACGTATACACTCTTTTATTTCGTACGGGTATTGATAAAAATGAAAACATCCTTTCTAGTAGGAGGCGCCGAAGTGGGAGAAAAGTTGTTTTTATTTAATGTCATTAATCCTTCGGGCGCAGATTATCAAAAGCGCAAATCCACCATATTAAGGAGATTAACTCCATTTGCTCTTTCGAAACTATCAAAATAGCAAATGAGGGCTTGATACGTACATTTGGCAACACTGTATCTCTCACTGTTTTTATAAAAGTGAATTTGGTACCTATAATTCGTAAAAAAAATGCCTCAAAATGCAGCATGCAACGTTGCCAGGGCAGTTTTTGCGCTTATGAATAATGCGTCCATTTGCTCATTTGACGAGCCCATTTCAGTATTTGCGCTTATGATAATCTGCCAATCTGGCACTGAAAAAGATCTTACAGGTAATAATCCCATCACGCGCCCAACTGGGACGCGCTGAATCGGTACCAAACAAGTACATACCTGATAAATTATGGAAAGGTTAGTTTTTTAATTTCTTTCTTTCAGAACTCTTCAATTAATTGCTTCTAATGAGAAATTTAAAAATTTATTGCATTGATTTTTTTAATTAGGTCTAAGTTTAAATTACCCTTAGATTTTTTTTCCTGGAAAAATTAGAATTTTATGCCGGATTCCGCTGAAACTTCTAAGGAATCTAGAATTGAGGGAAGGTTGATAACTGATGATAAGATAAATGAATTTTTAAGAAAAGCAAGGTCGCCTTGACCTAGGCCCTTACTGACCTCTAAGCCCTTCTTGTAAAAATTTATTAGTTAGCCCTTTTAAAAAGTACCTACCCTAGAGAGAGAAAATCACAACAACTTCTTTAAGGAAGTTAAAAAATTGCTGATAAGGATTAACGATTTTTGGCGCGTAAACAGAACAACATGATTTGTTTTTCGTTGTAGTACAAAATTTGTGATGTGTATAATTTTAATATTAAAAAAACTAAAACAGCAGTGAATTCTCTAGGAAATTTCAAATTCTCAATAACGATTACTAAATAGCAATGATTTTATTGTTTTGTTTAGAAAATGGGTACGCAGAACACCAGAACACGAGTGCGATCGCGGAAACAGGTCTAGAGTCCAACGAAAAGATAAAACAGTCTTACCGTTTAATCACAATCTTGAGATCGGACGATCCGGATTTTTCAACGACCAAATCATCGAATTCGTCGATCAACCCATGCTCGCCAAATGAATCAAGCGAAGACTCAACATGTGAAGACATCAGAGAGGAACTGGGAAGCGTTAAGTCCAATGGGTGGGGGATGATATTGAAACTTGTCGACGTCTCAGATATGAATGGATAACTCATCAAAATGTCCGAAGTGTAAACAAGACATTAGAGATTCGAGGAATCAACAAACTGCTTAGGCTTAGCAGTTTTTATGATGATTCTTGGTATTTTTAACTCCTTGATAATTATTGTAGCTTTCATTTTCAAGCAAACTTAATTTTCTTAAGTTATTGATTTACCCTCGCTAGTCGGGTTTTTTGGAAGGTTCTTCCGTTGGGTTAAATTGACCGATCTCTGTCTGTGGTGCCGGCCGACCGGCTCCCCGAAACGTTTTTCCGAAACACTATTTTCAAACGATTTTCAACAAATTTTCAGACCATCTACCTAAATATTTAAACAAGATATTAAAGAGGCGATTTTTGAATTTCGAAAAAATTGATATGACCGTTCAAAATTTTAACAACTGCCTTTGGTCCCATTTTCACCAAATTTTTACCAAATAATACTCCTTTTTGGCGTTTTAAAAAAGGAAAAAAAGCTTCGCATAGTATGTATTTTTAAAAAAATCCTTGGAGGAGGGAAAAATTAACCCCCTCGTCTTATCAAACGAGCTCTCCCTGCGAGAGAAAAAAATTAACACCCCGATAACCAAACTAGCTTTCTGAGCTTTCCATGCGAGAAGAAAAAAAAATTCCCCCTTTGTGTTATCAAACGAGCTCTCCTTGCGAGAGGAAAAAAATTAACCCCGAATTACAACGAGCTCTCCGTGCGGGAGGAAAAAATTAACCCCGAATTACAACGAGCTCTCCGTGCGGAGGAAAAAATTAACCTCCGTATTACAACGAGCTTTCCATTCGAGAAAAAAAAATTCCCCTTTTGTGTTATCAAACGAGCTCTCCCTGCGAGAGGAAAAAATTAACCCCGAATTACAACGAGCTTTCCATTCGAGAGAAAAAAATAACCCCCTCGTGTTATCAAACGAGCTTTCCATGCGAGAAGAAAAAAAATTCCCCTTTGTGTTATCAAACGAGCTCTCCCTGCGAGAGGAAAAAAATTAACCCGAATTACAACGAGCTTTCCATTCGAGAGAAAAAATAACCCCCTTGTTATCAAATGAGCTCTCCCTGCAAGAGAAAAAAATTAACCCCCTAGTGTTATCAAACGAGCTCTCCCTGCGAGAGGAAAAAAATTCACCCCGAATTACAACGAGCTTTCCATTCGAGAGAAAAAAATAACCCCCTTGTTATCAAATGAGCTCTCCCTGCAAGAGAAAAAAAATTAACCCCCTAGTGTTATCAAACGAGCTCTCCCTGCGAGAGGAAAAAAATTAACCCCGAATTACAACGAGCTTTCCATTCGAGAGAAAAAAATAACCCCCTTGTTATCAAATGAGCTCTCCCTGCAAGAGAAAAAAATTAACCCCCTAGTGTTATCAAACGAGCTCTCCCTGCGAGAGGAAAAAAATTCACCCCCTCGTGTTATCATACGAGCTCTGCCTGTGAGAGGGAAAAAATTAACCGCGGATTACCAAATGAGCTCTCCCTGCGAGAGGAAAAAAATTAACCCCCTGGTGTTATCAAACGAGCTCTCCCTGCAAGAGAAAAAATTAACCCCAATTGCAACGAGCTTTCCATTCGAGAGAGAAAAAAAAATAAGCCCCTCGTGTTATCAAACGAGCTCTCCCTGCGAGAGGAAAAAAATTAACCCCTAGTGTTATCAAACGAGCTCTCCCTCCGAGAGGAAAAAAATTAACCCCCTAGTGTTATCAAACGAGCTCTCCCTGCGAGAGGAAAAAAATTAACCCCGAATTACAACGAGCTTTCCATTCGAGAGAAAAAAAATAACCCCCTCGTGTTATCAAACGAGCTCTCCCTGCGAGAGGAAAAAATTAACTCCCTGGTGTTATCAAACGAGCTCTCCCTGCAAGAGAAAAAAATTAACCCCAATTGCAACGAGCTTTCCATTCGAGAGAAAAAAAAAAATAAGCCCCTCGTGTTATCAAACGAGCTCTCCCTGCGAGAGGAAAAAATTAACCCCCTAGTGTTATCAAACGAGCTCTCCCTGCGAGAGGAAAAAAATTAACCCCCTAGTGTTATCAAACGAGCTCTCCCTGCGAGAGGAAAAAAATTAACCCCGAATTACAACGAGCTTTCCATTCGAGAGAAAAAAAATAACCCCCTCGTGTTATCAAACGAGCTCTCCCTGCGAGAGGAAAAAAATTAACCCCCAATTACAACGAGCTTTCCATTCGAGAGAAAAAAATAACCCCCTAGTTATATCAAACGAGCTCTCCCTGCGAGAGGAAAAAATTAACCCCCTAGTGTTATCAAACGAGCTCTCCCTGCGAGAGGAAAAAAATTAACCCCGAATTACAACGAGCTTTCCATTCGAGAGAAAAAAAATAAGCCCCTCGTGTTATCAAACGAGCTCTCCCTGCGAGAAGAAAAAATTAACCCCCAATTACAACGAGCTTTCCATTCGAGAGGAAAAAAATTTCCCCCATTCGTGTTATCAAACGAGCTCTCCCTGCGAGAGGAAAAAAATTAACCCCGGATTACCAAACTAGAGGAAAAATTAACTCCAAGAATCAATTTACTACCAAATTTCAAATAGAAGCAGCTCAACAATGGAACCGCTATTTGGGACAACCCCTAAGCGATTAATAATTAATAAATTATAAACATTATAAACATTTTTTATTCAAGTTTACACACTTACCCAAAGAAAGGATATGTTCCTTGCTTAAATCTGAACACAGAACAAAATATGACTAACCAATCCACTTTGTTTATAATCAAATCGTAAAAACAAGTACTTATGTACTATCTATTGGGTTATCATCAAACTAAAACGCCAGTGGCGCGAAGAGTTTTTTAAAAACTCCAGTTAACCAAGAAAAAACCTTTCCAAAATACACATCCAAGACTGAAAAAAAAAAGCATTTCCTTGGAAACGAGTGAAAAATTGTAAATTGTGATCGGTAAATTGTTATCATGTGCTCATTTTACTGAAAATGTTCGATTTGAGTGGTTTATATTGGATATTTTACTGGCAGATAAGATCTTTCGTGAAGTGGGTTCTGAGGAAGACGACCAAATTATGTGAACTGCAGAGGATTTGCTATGGTAAACCTGTCGGTTTTCCCCGTAGTTCAGGGATCGAATATTCCTTGTATTATTCCAAAAATGAGCATTTGCAGAATATGATAAAAGTTCTTAATGATGCAGCGGCGAATCGGATGATATCAGGCCGCGGGCAGAAACTGATTTTGGAACGGTCGGTTAAGACTGTTCTTATTGTGAAAAAAATCAATCCGGATATTCATAGGCAGTTTATAACGTCTTTTACTAGATGCTTAGAGCACATTTGGGGATATCAGCAACTTTATTCTGAAGTGGAAGATTTGAGGTTGAAGCAATTTGATTCGTCTTTGCCTGAACATGAAGACAAGCTGACCAAATTGTGGGCGGCTCTATGCCCAGATACTATTTTAGAAGCCAGAATTACAAAACAATGGCAAGACATAGGCTTTCAAGGGGACGATCCGAAAACCGATTTTCGCGGTATGGGACTTTTAGGATTAGAAAATCTATTGTTTTTCGCTCAAGAATATACCGCGGCTGCCAGACATGTTCTATCGCATTCCCTTCATCCGACTTACGGCTACGCTTTCGCCATCGTCGGAATCAACCTGACCAGCCTCGCATACCACATTTTAAAAGACGGCGCTGCGAAAACTCATATTTACAACGTCTCCAAATCTATGCCTTCTATGAGAGCTTTCCATCAGTTTTACTGTTACCTTTATTACGAATTCGACAAATTTTGGATAGAAGCGAAACCCAAAGATGTTATGCAGTTTAGTTTTATTAGAGATCAATTCGAAGTCAACATACGAAATCTTCTACAAAACCCGACGACTACTTTCAACACGAATTTCGTCGTCGACTTAATTTAGTCATTTAAGTTTGACTGATTTCACTTCACATTGTGATATTTATTATACAATTTTGAACAGCACATCCTTGATTTCCCTAGAATGCTTTCACATACAGCTAGAATAGACCTTCCGTTTTTTCTCCAAGGTTTTTGACCAAAAAAATGTTGAATGCGAACACCCTTAGAATTTCGCAGGAAATCGATCTCCGCAAAATTTTTTGGGGTTTTTGCGTTAAACATTTTTTCGTCAGGTCGAAAGTCTTGAAGATAAACGCCTAGGGTGTTTATTGTCGTTTATTACCTCAGAAAACCTTAAAAATCTTGTGTAATGTGTGTTTTTTGGACGAAAAACGCTCAAAAATTCTGTTTTATGTATGTTTTTTTTACTTGATTTTGACCTAAAAATCTGGCTCAAAATTATTCTGATGAAAATGCTTAATTATATGCTGCTGACCTGCTTAAAATTGCACAATTGACAATAAACTTGCTTATGTTTTAGTATCTAATTTTAAAGATACTTACGTTTCAGTGACATTCTCGTTGATTCTCAAAGTTCCTTTTCTCTAGTGAAACCAGTTTAAGTTGAGAACTAATTTTGTTTTCCGCCCCCCCTTTTCTTTTATAATCCTATCAACTTTCAGAATTGTAAATAAGCATGTAATTTGTAAACAATGCGGAAAAAAACTCGCCAGCGATTTGTTTATTGATCTCTTAGAACAAATATAGATAAATTTGTTTTTTAGGTATTTTTTGTGCAATGATCTTATATTTTGTTATTATTTAAATTTTTTTTTGTCAATTAAGGGGCTTGGTTTGATTTTTTAGTACAAATTTCTTGTCATAAATAAATTTTATACCAATTAAAGCATTTTTAAAATTTATTTTCCTTCAATTAGACCTTAATTTAAATTAAAAGTCTCTGTCGGCACTGCAGACAAAAAGACCAATGGTCATTTGGACCCACAGGATCTTGAAGGCCCTTTTTACAACGGTACAAATTAATTACATTATAACAATTAACCCGTTTTTAAAATTTATATTCCTTCAATTAGACCTTAATTTAAGTAAAAAGTCTCTGCCGGCACTGCACACAAAAAGACCAATGGTCATTTGGACCCACGGGATCTTGAAGACCCATTTTCAAAATGGGCCCTTTTTACAACGGTATAAATTAATTTATACCAATTAACGCGTTTTTAAAATTTATATTCCTTCAATTTGATCTTAATTTAAATAAAAATTCTCTGCCGGCACTGCAGACAAAAAGACCAATGGTCTTTTGGACCCACAGGATATTGAAGACCCCTTTTTCAAAATGGGCCCTTTTCACAACGGTATAAATTAATTTATACCAATTAACACGTTTTTAAAATTGATTTTCCTTCAATTAGACCTTAATTTAAGTAAAAAGTATCTGCCGGCACTGCAGACAACAAGACCAATGGTCTTTTGGACCCACAGGATCTTGAAGACCCATTTTCAAAATGGGCCCTTTTTACAACGGTATAAATTAATTTATACCAATTAACGCGTTTTTAAAATTTATATTCCTTCAATTTGATCTTAATTTAAATAAAAATTCTCTGCCGGCACTGCAGACAAAAAGACCAATGGTCATTTGGACCCACAGGATCTTGAAGACCCAATTTCATGGGCCCTTTTTACAACGGTAGGTATAAATTATACCAATTAACGCGTTTTAAAAATTTATTTTCCTTCAATTTGACCTCAATTTAAATAAAAAGTCTCTGCCATCACTGCAGACAAAAAGACCAATGGTCTTTTGGACCCACAGGATATTGAAGACCCCTTTTTCAAAATGGGCCCTTTTCACAACGGTATAAATTAATTTATACCAATTAACACGTTTTTAAAATTGATTTTCCTTCAATTAGACCTTAATTTAAGTAAAAAGTATCTGCCGGCACTGCAGACAACAAGACCAATGGTCTTTTGGACCCACAGGATGTTGAAGACCCATTTTCAAAATGGGCCCTTTTTACAACGGTATAAATTAATTTATACCAATTAACGCGTTTTTAAAATTTATATTCCTTCAATTTGATCTTAATTTAAATAAAAATTCTCTGCCGGCACTGCAGACAAAAAGACCAATGGTCATTTGGACCCACGGGATCTTGAAGACCCATTTTCAAAATGGGCCCTTTTTACAACGGTATAAATTAATTTTATACCAATTAACGCGTTTTTAAAATTTATATTCCTTCAATTAAACCTTAATTTAAATAAAAAATCACTGCAGGCAAAAAGACCAATGGTCATTTGGACCCACAGGATCTTGAAGACCCATTTTCAAAATGGGCCCTTTTTACAACGGTATAAATTATTAATTTATACCAATTAACGCGTTTTTAAAATTTATTTTCCTTCAATTAGACCTTAATTTAAATGAAAAGTCTCTACCGGCACTGCAGACAAAAAGACCAATGGTCATTTGGACCCACAGGATATTGAAGACCCCTTTTTCAAAATGGGCCCTTTTTACAACGGTATTAATTAAAATTTATACCAATTAACGCGTTTTTAAAATATATTTTCCTTCAATTAGACCTTAATTTAAATAAAAAGTCTATGCCAGCACTGCTGACAAAAGACCAATGGTCATTTGGACCCCCCAGGATCTTGAAAACCCATTTTCAAAATGGGCCCTTTCTACAACGGTATAAGGCGCCCCTCCATAATTAATTATTTTCTATTTAAAATTTTTTTTCCATATTAAAAATCAAGAAGGTATGATTTAATTGTGATTATACAATTTTTATTAAAAATCGTGGTGAAAAATCGAAATTCTATCGATTCTACATAAATCGATAACTTTCCGTTACTGAATCAAAAAAAGAAACGACATGAAAAAGTGAAACTGATAATCTTTTAAAACGTTCTATTTTATTTTATCTAAATGTCTATTTCATCTGTATGTAAAGAATTGTTGGATAATCAAAATGTTAAAAAAGCTTTTGAAATACTCAGGGTAAATATATTTCTTCGTTTTTCTTTAATTAAATTAAATTTTTAGGTCTTGTCGTCGGAAAAAGACTTGAAGCCTATTTACTACCTGAGAGTCTTTCATTGTCTTTATAAAATAGTTTTGAAAAGAAATGTTCAAAAGGGTTATTATGACTACAAAGAGGTTTATCAGTTGACTGATGTTTGCTGTAAAAGTCTGCTGTGCGCTGAAAAAAGCGATGTCAAGCGCTATGATGTCATGCTTCGCCTCTATCATATCCACAAATACCTTTTTTTGGTACCTAATTTATAAACTTTCTTATTTTTCGTAATATCTTCATTTTTCAGTCAGAACCATCTTTATCTAGAGAAATTTGTAAATTCTACCTTGCATTCGATGGAAAATTTGACCGCGAGGAAAACCTGATTTTAGATAACTTAATTTTCGACTATTCAAAACACATCGTTGATATCAGCCCAGATGAAATAATTGGGAATGAGTGGATCTCAATTTTTATAAAACTCTTCCATCTTCAAAATTCGAAGCCTTCAAGGCTCTTTCGTTGTCTCTCCACGATTTTATCCAAAGCGAAAAACGACATAAATCTCTATTTGTCCCTTTCGGAGCATTTTTGGAAGATACTAATCGATTTCTTCACCACGAAATTCACATGTGGGCCAAACGATTACGTCGACTTTTTGCAATTTTTGGACCTATCGATCGCTTTCAGTAAAGACTTTTTGTACAACGTAAAATTTGATTTGATCATCGATTGTATAAATCGTTTTGAAAACTGTACCTGTCGCCGCGAAGGATTTTCCGTTTTAAAAAATTTTATTGAATTCTTTAATGATAAAAATGACTTATCTTCCTTAAAATCACTTCTGGACAACAATTATCCACCTGAAGACTATGCAATTTTTTCAATTTCTAACTTCCTTTTTTACAAATATGCTTTAAAATCGAACAATATTAAGCCTGAAGATGGAATCAAAATATGCGTTTCATTGGCCAAAATTATGGACAACCGTCAACCCAAAAAACGATGCAACGATTTCACAATTTTGATCCAAACGACAAACTCTTTCATATCAGAAACGAAATCCATCGCATTCAACGATGTACAAACTATATTTAGGTCTTATCTTAATGATATTCATGAAAATTTACACAACGCAAGTAAGTACAGCTTTGTTTCTTTTAATTTTAAACTTTTTTTTAGTACACTGGACTTGCCATGTAACATGGATATACTTCAAGAATAACATGCACAAAGAAAGCGGTGATTTGTCATTGATGCTTTTGAAATTCATTCTTCAACAAAAGGAATTGCCGAGCAATACAGAAGTAAGATAATTTAAAAAAAAAGATATTTATTTATTTTTTTCTTTTTAAGGTTCTTATGAAGAATACATTTTTGAAATATCTTTGTGACAGTTTGGTCGCTTCAGGGCGAAGCTCTATGGCACAAATGGCGCTTATAGCGATGGCGGTCGTCCATAAAAATTTAGAAAATGCTGCTTTGATAGTTACGCTAAATTGAAAGCTTCAGACTCTTCTGATATTGACCTGGTATTTTTAACCTAATTTTTATTTTAAGTGCATGCTGTAATGACCATGGGTCTTTTTGACCCAGAGGGGTCTGGTGGACCCCATGGGACCAGGGAGAAAAAATTTTGGTCACAGCAACCTAACTTTTAACTTAAGGAGGTATGATGGTTCTTAAGTGAGTTGCTTTGCAAATTTTTCGTTGTGAGCAACGGTTTTCAGTTTTTTCCTTCTATCTCGGAAACCGTCGCTCAAAACGAAAAAATGTCCTAACTAAAAGTTGTAGGTACAAAGATTTCCTACAAAATTTATTTATTTATTATTTGTTACGTTTTGAGCGACGGTTTCCAAGATAGAAGGGAAAAACCGAAAACCGTTGCTCACAACGAAATATGTACAAAGCAACCAACTTAAAACCCTCATATCCCCTTAAAAAATGGAAGATTTTTCGCAAAGATCCCATTTTTGGAGTGTATTTTAAATTTTGGATGGAAAAAAAAAGCTCCAAAAAAATCGTCAAATTTTTGGAGTGGTGGGCCACCCTCAAAATTGAAGTGCCCAAAAATTTCAAAAAATTTGGGCTGTTTGGACCTAAAGATTCATATTTATTAAATTTTTTAGGTATCTACTGCTGCTGAAATAGTCAACAAGTACAGCGAGATAATGCAAAAAGAATTTTCTCCTTTCAAAATTATCATTGTTGATTTTGACCACTTATTATTTTTAGAAGCGAAATCTTACGCTTCTGTTGGGTAAGTTATTATTTTATCTCTTCCACTTCTATTTATTTCTTTTTAGAGGTGTTCAAAAACAATCTCTTATTTCGTTATGTGAAGCTGCGCGAAAAATCAAAAATTTAAAAATCTATTCGTCCATTATGATATGCCTGATTGACGCCATTTCTTCAAATAATCTAACATTACTAGATGAATTTGAAAAATATCTAACATCCTGCATTCCGTCGCTGGAAAAAAATCTTAAAAATAGTGATCACAATTTATTACTTGGAAGCATTTACTATCAACTTGTCAAATGCGAAATTTTCAAACTTCGCGTTAAAACCGAAGTAAGCCTTAATTAAATAAGAAACTTTTTAATACAGTATTTTTAGGCGGAAGTTGCTAATCTGAGTGCGAACATAAACCAAACCAAGCGAATCACAAGAGCCGATCAACCTGACGAATTAGACGATACTTCATTCGCTCCAGCCTGCACTTACCTTCAATTTGACGTCCACGCTCCTTTTTTTGAAAAACTAGATAAAGCATTTTTTACTGGAAATCTTCTCTTCAAAATGTAAAAAATCAAATTTTCGCTGTAATCGTCTCATATTTTTTGCAGATTGAAATCAGCGAAATGACTTATTTAGCTCTATCTCACATTGAATCCATCGGATATCTTTACAGACTTTATAAGTTCAAAGAAAAAGAATTTATGGCTTGGAAATTACTTTATGAATTCGCAAATAAAATTGATTCTCCAGAGCATAAAACTATTGGTAACTTAATTAATTAATTATTTTAAATCCTTTTTTTAGCACTTTCTTCAATTTTGGAAATCAAATCATCCCTCTCTGAAAAAGTGAAAGAAATGAAAAAATATTTTGAAGAAAAAGAGTTACCAAAAAACTCTCATTTGAAGCATTTATTTTATTTAAGTCTGGCGAAAAACGCTTATTTTAAAAACCAAGTAAAAATTTATTTTTAGCATCACAAATAGACTAAAATTTATCTTTTTTAAGGTTAAAGAAAGTCTGGATATTTTAAAAGAAATCGACATAAGTTCATTGAAAAACAAACATTTAATTACGATCCAATATAATATTTTGTTGTCGCTTGTTGAAAATTCGTCTGAAGATAAAGTAGCTAAGATTTTCGTTGAATTTCGAAAAATTTTGCATTTATTTAAATTTGGAAAATACCGTACGTTTTTAATATTTTTTTCCATAAAAGTAATTTTTTTAATATTTAGAGTCTTTCGGAGAAGCTTGTAATCTTCAATGTATATTTTTCGACACTGCCATCCTTTTGGGTAAAATATTCTCCAAAGCGTACAATGTCCGATATGCAAGGTCTGTATTAAAAGAAGAACTCGTCGTCGCTCAAAAATTAGCGGTGCCGCTACGAGTCTGCGACTTTTTGATCGAACTTGGCCATACGGATATGTGTTGCTGGAATTCGTCGGATTGCGATTTTAAAATAAAGATTGTCCAGTATGTTCTAAATTTGAAAGAAATCGATATTGAAGTTCATGGAAATCAACGTCCAAGTTCTCCAACGCTCAAAGAAAAATTACGTTTACAACCTCATTTTTTGTCAGTTCCCAACTGCTCATGCATTTACTGCTCCAACATCAATTATAAAATGGAAGCACTTCACGTTCTAACTCTCAGCGCTTCAAGTTTATTATCTAAATCAACCAAAACTGTCAATGAAGTTTTCAAATGTGAGTTTATTTCCTTATATTTTTATTGTTTTATAATTTTTTTCAGTGGGGGAGAAAATAATAAAGCATCTTGAGATGAGGAACCAATTTTAGTGCCTTTAAATGAATCTAAAATTGATTTTTATCAAGTTATGTGTTTTGCAAACATGGAAAATATGGAAAAGGCCTTAAAATACCATTCTATCTTGTCAGATTTATCGAAATCTAGTGGACATTCTAAAATGTTCACACTTTTTCTTGGAAATCAAATACTTTGGCGTCAATCGTACAAAAGGGTTAAAAATCCAAAAGGTATATTTTTATCAAATTTTTCAAGTTTATCATGTTTTTTGTAGTGAATAAGAAAATACGAGTTTCGTCAAGTTTTTGTGGTGATAAGACTCCAGAGAAGCAGATGTTACCGAAAAAGACGCCGATTTTGAGGGAGAAATTCGCTGTATCGAACATCGAAGTTACGCCTCGTGTGAAATGTCGTGCATTGCTTTTTGAATCTGATGATGAAGATGATCATGATATAACGAAATCGATGAAAAAATTGGAAATTACTCCTAGAGTGAAAAGTACCAAGAAACGAATGACTTCTGCTCAAGTTTATTGTGATGGAAGCACGCCGGAAAACACGTCTTGTTTCGCTGTACCTTCATCGACCACTGTGAAAAAAACGAAAGCTACGAAAACACCCAGGACGGTTTCAAAAATACCTAAAACTCCATCATCAAAAACTCCAAAGAGAAAACAGCTAACTTTCCAATCTGATGACGAATCTGAGGATTCCGTCGTTAAAGTACAATCGAAAACTTATTCCAAGAAAACCACAACGAATATTTCGCTGGCTCACCAAAGAGTTCAAAATACCACTACATTAACTCCTAAAGCAAAAACAAATGAAAAATCCAATATTCCTACTCCTCAAAAATCAAAAAATCAAGGTACTCCTCAAAAATCAAAAAATCAAGGAACTCCTCAAGAAAAAAGAATGACACGGTCTACTAACAAGTTTAGATTTTAATTGTCTAATTACTCCGTCATAGATTAATTTGTTTTCATATTAATGAGGGTAATTAATTTGTTAATAATAAAATTATAAAGACAAATATCTTTTATTTATAAAACTTTTGATTCTGGAAACCCAATTTTTTTTTAGGAAGGAGGCTTTATGCCGATTCTTCTCTATTTCTTCTATTTCTAATCAGTTTTTGAGCATAAAAACGTCAGGAAAAAACATGTTTACAACAAAAAATGAAAACTTTAATTAACAAGACAACCTCAACATTCTAACCTAAAAGTGGGAAGAGTTGCATAAATTCCAACAGATATCAGTGGTGGTCTTTTGCCTTTTGTTGGAGTGCACTTAAGTATGTCTTTTAGATTTCAGAGAGTCCTGAATTTCGCACATAGTCATCCCTTTTGTATTCGGTATAAAAATTAAAATACCAACCCCTCCCAAAATCACTATCGCACTCACCAAACAGAAAAAACCCCAAATTCCTATCAAATTGGTCAAATCTGCAAATATTTTCATAACCGCAAAACCGACTAGATAGCTCATCACTCCACATATTGCCATAGCGACACTTTTTATTTCAGGTAGGAACATTTCACTTGTGACAGCCCATGCAAGAGGTCCCAATCCTATAAAATAATTAAAAAATGAAAAATTTTAAACAAACTTACCGTTACAGAAGAAAATTATGTAAGATAAAAGACTCATCAAAGGTAAAAAGTCGAGCTTGGAGACAATTTCATAGTGTCCATGCTCTAAATAAAAATAAAAAGATAGAAACCCCTTTTAAAAAAATTAGTTTTATGTTCTATTATTTAACTTACAACTGAGATTCCTGTTCCCAAGCAAGCCACAACAAGAACTGGCTTCAAACCAAATATTCTGACCAAATACGGTAAAGGAAATGAAGCTAAAAGTTGAGTCAATCCTACAGCCATTGAAGCATATTCGGGCGCAAGTTTCATTTTAGTTTTAGCAAATATATCTTGTGTGTAAGCCATTATTGGCCATAAGCGCTCAACTGTTGAAGTGCGAGTATAAACAGGCTGATTGAGAATCCTTTCATTGGTCCACGTTTCGTCAAAAGAATTTTATAGTCGGCCAAAATTTTTTCTTCTTAAACACACTATTCTAAAAATCAAAGTTAGTATCATTTTATATTTATCATTTACCTCTATGTCTTTTAATTCGTTTTTAACTTGTTCTCTTTTTAAGTCACCGCGGTACCAGCATAAAGAATCGACTGCTCTCTCTTTATGACCTGAAAGGACTAAATAAACTGGACTCTCAGGTAAAAAGTAAAATAAAAACATAAATAAGACTATCATCGACCATGATATAAGAATGAGGGCTAAATAGCTGACGTATGGCCCTGTACAATATTCTATTAGGCTTCCTATAGCTATAAACATCTTCATTAAAGATCCCAACGACCCTCTTCTTTTAACCTAAAAAAAAATTAATTTAAAACACAAAAAATAAAATAATTACATCAGAAATTTCTGAAACAAATATAGAAATTCCGGCGAATGATCCTCCTAGTCCGACCCCTCCAATGATCCTTCCGATGCATATACTGTAGAAATTCTGCGATGCGCTTAATATTAACCAGGAAGCAAATATGAAAGATGCAACAAAATATTGTACGTTTTCTTCCTATTCGGTCGTTGAAGATACCAATGATGATAGGACCGAACGCAGCCCCAAAATTGAAAAGGGATCCAACCCATGGCTCTTCACTTGGAGAAAGAACATGATTTTTCCTTAATAAAGGAAACGTCGGAGAAGTCCATGCACTTATGCACCCACATGAAATATAGATTGTGCTTGCTAAAATAAAATTTAAAACTCTGATGAATATATGAATCTTACTAATAACTCCGGACATATAAATTCGGAATGAAGAAGCTTTAGCATCTTGTGTAACTCCATCACTCATGGTCAACAGCAAATAATTGAATGAAGTTTACAAATTTTAATCTCTATTATGTAATTTTTTTCGTGTATTTAAAAGGGCCACTTCAAATTTTTTTAAAAGTCTGAGTACATATTTGCATGGCAATACAAGGTTTGTCAAAAGAAAAAAAAAAAAGAACTTCCTTTAAGTATGGCAATGTTATAATTTTTCTGGACGTCATGAGTTTTGGAAAAACGAAATTGAAATGTTGACTGGGGAAAGGTGACCGATGGGTTCGATTATCTCATTTTTGTTAAGTCAACTTTTTAATCATCTAATTTATATGCAAGGCACCTTAATATTTTGTGGAGAATTGATAGGTATTATCGGTTTTTTCCATACACGGTTCTCCAAAGCAATGGGACCTTTTTTAAAAACTTTCAAAAGTTCCTTTTGGCTTAAAAACATCAGTATAGATCCTTGAATTTGTGATAGTTGGGATTCTTGGGCAAAATTGAGCGAAGTTTAAAAAAATTAAATTAAATGAGTCTCTAAGTCAATTGGTACGAATTTTAGGGGAAAATTCTAAACTCCCATTTTTTGCCCAAACCCATCTCATTTTAACTTCCTTAAAGAAGTTATTGTGATACCCTACACGTCGGGTTTTTGGGGAAAGGTCTTCCAGACCCCGGACAAATCGAATATTGATCTTTACCGATTAACTTTGTCTGTGCGGCCGGCCGGCCGTCCGTAGCATTTTTTTCCGGAACACTTTACATCCACAGTTTTCAACCGATTTTCACCAAATTTTCACACAAATTTCTTTAGCCGGTGAAGAAGAATGTAACGAGGGCGATTTTTGAATTTCGAAAAAATGGCGGAGATATGTCTGTTTGGAATTTTAAAAAATTCGCTGCGGCCGAACCGTTGGTCCGATTTTTCCAAATTTTCACCAATTACTCCTTATATTTTTAAAGAATTTTCGGTGTAAAAAAATTGCCACTTTTTAATAATTATTTTTTATTGTAGGGAGAAATTTCATATCTACCCATTACGAGAGGCACATCCCTAGGCCAAAGAGCCCATTATTTCTACCTTGACACTTAAAAAAAATTCGAAAAAAAAAAGAACTTACAAAATTCAGAAAAAAAACGCAAATTTAAAAAAGAAAACCCGGAAAATTTTCAAAAAAAATTCGGAAAATTTTTTGAAAAAAAAACTAGGAAAATTTTTCAATAAAAAAAAACTCGAAAAATTTTTCAAAAAAACACTAGAAAATTTCTTGAAAAAATTTTCGAAAAAAAAAAAGAAAACTTGGAAAGTTTTTGAAAAAAACTTCCTCCTCCGTTATACTTCCCCTTATATACCCTCCTTTATTCTTCCCCTCCTATATTTTACTTCTCTTTAAGGAAGTTTTCGTCGGAAGCTCTTCAAACCAGTACTTTTAGCAATTCGCCTTAACAAAATTGTTCATATAAAAAATAATTTGAGAGCTAAAATTAGGGATTTGACGTCGTGAATTCATAGTTATGCCATAGAATAAAGACCAAGTGGTCTTTATTTTGGTCTTTATTGGTCTTTATTCTATGGTTATGCCAGGAAAACCTGGAAATTTGATAAAAATGAAATTTCTATGCCAAAGAGCCAGGAAAATACCCTATATACCACAGAGTAATATAATATATTATGTACTATCGTACTATGTACTATGTAAGTAATGTACTATGCTATATACTATCGAAAAAGAGGGAGATGAAAAGTTTTAAGTATCAAGGTAGAAAAATAGAAGTTTTCTCCTAGCTATAGGGGAGTGGGCTTGAACATCCTGAATTTCTACTTCAAAAATTGTAATAATTGATTATATTCTATTTATTATAGCAAGTATTTTGCAATAAGGTGGTGATAAGACTGTACAAATTTTAGGCAGACAAATCATATTTTTGGAAAAAGTTTTCTTTGTGCAAATAATGCAAATACAGTGGATTATGGAGGTAGGAATATAATACTCCTATATATAATAATAATATTTCTACCTCTATGCAGTAGATTTTTGACAATTTTTCAATTAAATAAAAGAGGTAAATTTTGTGTTTGTTTTGGCAATAATTGGCCGCTCTTTCCTGCAACCACCTGAGAGGGAGAGTCGCCGATTTATCTAAGATTCTTATTTTTCTTTTAAAATGAATTAGATTTACGTCGTTTTCTAGTCAGCGGACGAGTCAGACAAAAATGGAATTTAATCTGGATGATTTCGAAGATGAAGGGGAGGAGAGCGGATGGGAAAGTCAGATGAGCGGTCGGAACTGCATCGTTTTTCTAGTCGATTTCACTGAGAAAATGTTCCAAGTTGATGAAGATAAGAAGATTCATTGTTTTAAGCAGAGTATTGAGGTGAAAATTAATAAGTTTTAAGCAATTAAATGGACATATGGGAACTATCGGTAGCTAGAATGCTGGGACATTGTGGACATTGACAGCTTTAGGCTTTCGATTATCCTCAGAGCATTTGGGCCTAGTAGTTCCTTTCTATTGCTAAGGATGGTTAGGGTTAGCTCTCCGGAGTAGCCAATGCCTTCGGCAGCAAATCGTCGTTGAAGATGCAGCATATAGACTTCAGATTTCAGATACACACATTTTTGGTTGAACTGCTTTCAGATGAGGTTTTTACAAAACTAAGATAACTGACCGACGTAGATTTTGCTTCTTATCCAATAAAAATCACTTTTGCCCAAAATGCAAGTTAGCACATGCTGCATCTTCAACGATAAAATGTCCATTTTACATTTAGGAACGCAGGATTTTAATGGCCATCTTTTATATGAGTTATTTTGTTTCAGTGCTGCAAAAACGCTCTCCTCCACATCTGCCGCAAAGAAACCAACGATCTGACTGCAATCATCCTCTATGGCACCAAAAAAAAAGAAGGAAGATATGCTAAAGACAATACAGTTTTATTACAGCCATTGGGCGAACCCACAATCCAAAAGATAAATGAACTTTCTCAAATAATCGAAGGTTGATTATTTTAGTACAAAATATTTGTCTATTTTTTAATTTTAGATGAAGGAAAGGAGCTCGAAAATAAACATGGACATTGTGACAAATAAATTAGACGATGCATTATTGTATTGTCAATCTGTCATTAATAACAGGTAAAAATTCAATAATGGTTTTTATTCTCATTTTTATTTTAGTGGTCCAAAAATTTATTCCAAAAATATGGTTATATTTACAAATGAAGATAATCCTCATGGGAGGACGCCGGAGTTTGAATTTCGAGCTCGAAAACAAGCCGAAGATTATTACAGACACGAAATCGAAATTGAAGTCGTCGGCTTAGGAAATTTCGACTCCTCAAAATTTTATAAAGAATTAATTTTGATGTCGAGAGGTGAACTTTTGAGGGATTGGGAAGGGCGAGATCCTGTCAAAAATATTAAAGAGATCGAAATCGAAATGCAAAAGTAAATTTTAATTTTCATAAAAGTTTGAAATTTATTTTTATTTTTAGGTTGACCGATAAGTTTACGAGAAGGTTAAGCTTTTTAAATATGGGCGAATTCGATGGCGGGAAATATCAACTTCAAATTTCACTTTATAAATTATTCTCGTCAGTATCTAAAAATTTTGTTTCCCCATTATCAGAGTAGGGCATAATCGTGATAATTACGAGTACAATCATATTTTATTTATAATTAATAATTTTTGTTTAAGGAGGTATGATGGTTTTTAAGCGAGTTGCTTTGCAAATTTTTCGTTGTTAACAACGTTTTTCGGGTTTTCCCTTCTATCTCGGAAACCGTCGCTCAAAACAAAAAATGTCCTAAGTAAAAGTTGTAGGTACTGAAATTTACTACATAAAATATTTATTAGTTTTTTCCGTCAGAGCAATACGTTGGTTGCTTTGCAAATTTTTTGTTGTGAGCAACGGTTTTCGGTTTTTCCCTTCTATCTCGGAAACCGTCGCTCAAAACGAAAAATGTCCTAAGTAAAAGTTGTAGGTACAAAGATTTCCTACAAAAATTTCTTTATTCATTATTTGCGTAAGAGCAATATTTAAGGAGTAATGAGGTTAAAACTAGTAATCTTACAGAGCCTGTCTGAAAACTTAAAACCTTCATATCTCCTAAAGTAGTGCTCTGACGGAAAAAACCAATAAGATATTTTATGTAGTAAATTTCCGTAGCTACAACTTTTACTTAAAACAGTTTTTCGTTTTGAGCGACGGTTTCCAAGATAGAAGGGAAAAACCGAAAACCGTTGCTCACAATGAAAAATGTACAAAGCAACCAACTTAAAACCCTCATATCCCCTTAAAAAAATCTGCAATTTCCTCAAAAAATTATGATTTTTTGATAATGATGATTTTTAATTTTTCCTACTCATTTTTAAAAAATTACGATTTCTAAAATAAATTATTGCCCTACTCTGCCCTATATTTTCCACAGGTTTAAGTCAGAGTGCTTACTCACTGACCCACATTTTTTTAATTCCTGTACATTATTTTAGAGAACCAAAGAAATTTAGAAAATTTAAAACTACTGAATTAAACACAGAGACGCAAAACGATGAAGAGATTTTCGCTGATAGTGAGGAAATTCGTCGACTTTGCGAATCCGATGCTAATAAAATAGCTAATAAAGTATTTATCATAAAAATTTTTATAAATAAAAAATTTTGATTTTCAGAATGGGTTTAATTCTGACGTCCGACTTGTTCCTGTCATCGGGCAAAAAGAAGTCGAAATAAGCAAGGTGATGAAAAAAATTTTTGTTTTTTTAAATTTTAATTTTTAGTCAGAATTGAAGGCTTTAATGACCAAAAAACCAAGAGGATTTGAAATAATTGGATTTAAAAAGACTGAAGACATTCCTTTATATTATTCTGTCGCTGAACCTTATTTTGTAGAACCTTATGGCAAAGATGAAAGTAATGTAAAATTTGATTTTTTTTTTTTTTAATATTTTCAATTTTTAGATAATCTTAAAGTTTTTACTCATTTGATGAGGCGATGTTTGGAAAAAGGAGTTTCAATTTTATGTTGGTTTTCATTAACTGTGGCATCTCGTCCAGTAATCTGCGCTTTGCATCCTACAGAAGAAGCGACGTATGCTAAAAACCGTGAACATCCTCCCGGTTTTGTTGTTACAAGATTGCCCTTTTCTGGTCAGAAATTTGTTTAAAAATGTTAAAAATTAATTTTTTCTGTGTAGAAATGTTGCTGGAACCGGATGAAGTCGAAGATAATGGACAGCCGAGCGAGGAGCAGTTGAAAGCAGCTTTGGAAATCGTGAAAAAAACAACGATTCCATATACGGTTGATATGTTTAGCGATCATGAAAGGCAAAGTAGAATAATGATGATAGAATCGCTCGCTTTTGAACATGAAGATGTCCCCGAAGTCTACGACGATACGATATCGACTTGGAAGACATAAACGAGCGTCTTGGTTCGCTCTGCGATGAATTTTTAAACTGTTCTCACATCAAAGAAGAAACTTCCTCTGCAAAAAGATCTGGGGGCGAATTAAATTCGGGAAAACCCAAACTTCAAAAACTCGACAGTCCTCTCCTCATGGTCAAAAACGGCCTTGTAAGTTTTTTTGTTCTTCTTTTTTAAAAATTTTAATAAAATTTAATTTTTAGGCTAACAAATTGACTGTTGCACAATTGAAGGATCTATTGAAGGCTGAAGGGATCAAATCGTTGTCAGCCATGAATAAGCCAACTTTGGTGAAAATTGCGAATGAAAGATTTGGCGTTTCTTAATTTATTGTTAATTTGGCTATTTTGTCCATTAAACTTTTTTTTTCTAAGTGTACCACTTCGATTCCTCCTGAATAACTGAGATTGTCCAAATTTTAACTTCCTTAAAGAAGTTATTGTGATACCCTCCACGTCGGGTTTTGGGGTCAAATCCGTAGTATTTTTTTTCCGGAAGATTTTACGGCCACAGTTTTCATCCGATTTTCACCAAATTTTCACACAAATTTCTTTAGCCGGTGAAGAAGAATGTAACGAGGGCGATTTTTGAATTTCGAAAAAATGGCGGAGATATGTCTGTTTGAAATTTTAAAAAATTTGCTGCGGCCGAACTGTTATCCGATTTTCACCAAATTTTCACCAATTACTCCTTATATTTTTTAAAATTTTTGGTGTAAAAAATTGCCACTTTTTAATTATTATTTTTTTTTTAGTAGGGAGAAATTTCGTACTTCTTCCAATTACGAGAGGCACATCCATAGGCCAAAGAGCCAATTATTTCTACCTTGACACTTGAAAAATTGTCAAAAAAAAGAACTTAAAAAATTAAAAAAAAAAAAAAAAAAAAAAAAAAAAAAAAAAAAAAAAAAAAAAAAAAAAAAAAAAAAAGGAAAACCCGGAAAATTTTTGGAAAAAAACTTAGAAAATTTTTGGAAAAAAAAATGGGAAATTTTTTCAAATAAAAATGGGAAAATTTTTCAAATAAAAATAAAAAAAACTAGGAAAATTTTTTGAAAAAAAAAATTAAAACTTCCCCCTTCCTTGTTCTTCCCCTCCCGTCGTTATACTTTCGTTCCCTTATACTTCTCCCTCCGTTATACTTCTCCCTCCGTTATACTTCCCCTCCGTTATACTTCCCCTTCACATATACTTCCCCCCTATATTATCACTTCTCTTAAGGAAGTTTTCGTAGGAAGCTCTTCAAACCAGTATTTTTCATGGCCTTAGCGATATTGAAAGATCTGTAAACCTGCTACAATTTGAACAGAAGATTATGGAAAACCCCAAATTTTGGGTTCTTCTCAATCAGCGAAGAAGCCAGTTTTTTTGGCTTAACCTACCAGATAAACCCCGATTTTCTGGAGTTTTCCTCTGTCTTAAACCTAGAAAACAATTTTTTTGACCTAGAAACCTCTTTCCAAAGAGATATTTTGGGTTTCCTCAATATTTAAGCCGAAAAACACTCTTTTTATCAAGTTTTTTTGCTTTTGCCAACATCTTTAGACTAATAAAATCGGAATTTCAGAAACTTTCCTTTGCCTTCAACTGAGGAACCCCTTGTCCAGCGTTTTCCTCGACTTTTTGGCCTTAAAATCCTCTTTTTGACGGATTTTGAAAGTTAGCAAGAAAATGAAACAATTTTCAGAAGGTTGAATTTGTAAAATCCTTTTCAGTCTAGCATTTGAAGCCCCAATTCCTAAATCTACAATTTTTATGACATTTTTTAGATTTTGGCCAAAAATCCATAAGTTTCAGAGAAATAGATGATAGCCATTGAGAAATAATTGTTCAAATAACAATCAAATCTAGACTTCCGTTTAAACAGATATCAGATAACGATTTATCAGCAGTCAGCAAATTGATAAGTGAGAGCCTGAGAGGTTTCAGATGCGGAGGGGTTTCCTCATCCACAAAAAAAAGCTTCACTTCATTTACATAGTTATGTAATCTCTTACAAAAGGGCCTTCCTAGTACTTAGCTCTTGAGGAACAAACATCTAAAATGTCCAAGTAAGTCAAAATAAGAACATGAAGAAAAATAATTACTGTTCCAGGGAGTTGCTGTTGATATTTTTATATGACTGCGAACTCTGCAAAAGTGAAGAAGATGACCCTCAAGATGCAATTGTGTACTTTTATCCTACTTGGGTCAACAGCGAGCAAAGGCATGCACTCTGCAGTCAACTTATGGGTGTCACGCAGTTTTTTTCGAGCGTCTTCTCCGTCCCGAGCATCATATCGCTTCAAAGCGGGAAGTTTTCCGTTCGAAGATGGGACGCTTCGCATTAGTAAGCATCTTTGTATTCTGCTGTCGCTAATGCTTTTTTAGGTCGTCGGTACCGATCGTAATATACCAGACATGGTTTTAAAAACGAGATCTGAAACTTTATTCAAATTATAAGCTTTTTCACTACGATATCGACTTACTTCAGTCAACGCTTTCCGAAGAGGACGACTGCCTCACTGATCGCTTTTCCCAGCTTCTTCAAGTTATCTCCCCATATTGCAGTTCGCTACCAACACTTTCGGCAACATCCCAACCTTAAAAATTCCAAAGGTATTAATTTTTCAATTCAATTATTTATTTTCTATCATTTTTTTAGAGTTCTAGCACTATTTATTTAGAAGCAGTTCAAACTCTTCAGTCATTTCAAAGCATAGAAGGAGTTTTAGGTGGTGCCTTGCTGTATCAAAATAAGTAAGAAAGTAACATATTTTAATTTTTTAATTTTAGAAATTTTTTTAGAGTTGTTGCTACCCAACTTAGCTACAGTTTGACTAAGCAGATAGTAGTTTCAGACCCTTATAGAATTAAGGTAAAATTTTTTTGTTTCTAATTTGATTTTATGATAAATTTTTAGTTGCCGGCGCAAAATGTGACGACGCCGTTTCATTTGCCGATGGGAGTACAACTTCTGGTTGTTTATGTTGAGTCTTCCGAAGTAAAAAAGTTAAGAAATGAAGTTAAGGAATTACATTGGGACTTAAAGAGATTCAAACATGGCGGAAAGAAAATGAAACAAATGGAAAAACGCTAAAAGGAACTAAAGAAGGCGTTGTTTCTGGTATGAAAAGGGACATTTCTCGAATTTTCACCGCGGTTCCTGAAGAGCCGAGCGAAGCGGAAAACGTCGAAGTTCCCGATTTGGTGAAAGATGCCGTCAGGGCGAGACAGTTGGCAAGAATGGAAAATATCGTTCCGGCTAATTTCGTTTTGACGAATTCTCCACCTCAAAAAAGGGTTTCGCAGACTGCAGAAGATATTAAAACCACAAACATTCCAATCAGGTAAAAGCTTTTCCTTGGTGATCCATCCCCTCCCTTCGATTACGATTAACGATCATCCATCTACTTCAAGTTTCAACTTGAACTTTCTTTTTTTCTTACCTAATAAAATATTACCCTTTGTGGTGAATGAAGTAGAGGTTTTAGATACTACAGTTTGGGTCTACCACCGATAAAGCCCGACTGGTGCGATTCTCCCAAAGAAGAGAAAAAACCGACGAAAATCCGACCATATTACAACACGATATGCGACCCGAAATACCCTCTTTTTAAACTCGATGGACTACCCGCTTCCTTCCCGCTGTACAACTCAAGACTCGCTGGTCATTACGAGAAGCTCAAAACTGCCGAAAACACCAAAAAAAGCAGTAAGTTTCAAAGAAAAAAAAAATCAAAATTACTAACTTACTAAATTACTAACTTGTTTTTTTGAAAAAAGGGCCGAGGCCAAAAAGTATAGCGTTAAAGATGGATGAAAAGCCAAAACCAGTACAAAAAGCAAAAAGGCAATTTTCATTGCCTTTAAATACTAACCCAGGTACCCTGCATGCACTGTTTTTTAACGCATGCCAAACTTTTCCTGCATTTTAAAACTATTTGCATACTTGTTCCCTTTCGTTCAACCTTGAAAAACTGAGTTTATTTTTAGATACGAATCCTCTCCAAGCCTCTAGAGGAATTCCGTTGACTCCATTGATGGCCAAACTATCTTTATTAGCTCAGGAAGAAATTAATTAGAGACACCATTATCGCAGAAACCGAAACCTTTAAAAACTCCTGCAAAAACACCAGCAAATATCAAAACACCATTTGAACTATCGAACATCAAAACACCATTTGAACTATCAAACATAGAAGATAAAACAGAAGAAACGATGAACTTGTACAATTAGTACTGTACGTTTTTGGACATAATAATACATCTATGGTGCTTCTTATTGAAAATTCCGTCTCGACTAATCCTGAAGATATTCATTCCTTGGTATGTTATAATTTAAAAATGTTATTCTATGTTTTTTTAGTGGGAAAAGGGGGTCAATAGTTTGAAAAAAGTGGAAGAAAGGCTATATAAATGTTTGGACCACATGCCAGAAAGTGTGGCTGGAGAATATAGTTATGCGGTAGTGGATCCAAATTGGGGACCTATCGAAAGAGGTGGTGCTTATCAGCCTCATCAATTAGAACTTCTGACGACCCTTCATTTTACTTTATCTCAGCAGCCTACTATCACAGATATCCTCGTCAGGTAAACTCAAAAGTTTAAAAAACTAAATAATTTGTTTTTTAGAGGGGAAGATACTGTTTCATATGGATATCAATGTGGCCAAACTCAGGTATTTTATCAGCAAAATTCCGCTCCTTATTCAGGTGTTCCGACCCCAGCGACGTCATGGGTGTCATACCAACAAAAGCGAAAAGAACGTTGGAGCGAGACCATGGAATCGTACTTTTATAAAAACCTTATTTTAACTCGAGTGCCAAAACTAGTCGTAGTATTTTTTATTTTATTTTACAGTATTATGTGCTATTTGGCTTTTTTATAGATTTTATCTATTGTGATTTTATTCATTCCTTTATTTCAAGTTTTAAAAGTGTGCTTTCATTGTTGTATTATTTACATATCTAAAAATAAAAAAATTATTTTTTCTAATATTTCTAAACTTCCTTTCCGATGCAGGGTCTCGAAAAAGGTCCTCCAGAACCCATAGATTCAATATAAAAATGTTGAGCTTTTTTGAAGTTTGCAAAAATGGCGGAGTTCCTCTAGTTTTTCTCACCGATTGACGAAAATATACTGAAGAAATTAAATTAAAAGACTTTAACCTCACAAAGTGTGTGGACGTGATTTTAATTGACCTTGAACCTGTTTAAACGTGTCATGAACGCTGAAGTGGAGGCGGGAAAAATTTCAAAATCGTTAAGCCCGGTCACGTGTCAAAATGGCGTCTTTTTTCTTCCATTTTCCAGCTGTAACTCATTGACCTTTTCAGTTTTCGATCCGTTTTTCGACTCCCGCTTGTTTTCCCCCTTTTGTCGCCATTTTTTGTTTAAATTTAAATTTTATTTAACATAATAAAAAAAAAGATTCTTTTAATTTCCCTTTAAAATGAACTTATTTCGTTTCCTCATAAGAAAAGCCCAACTTCAAAAACCGTTTTTGTTTTCCTTCCTTAGCAACATTTCCCAACATCTAATTTTTTGTTTGTTTTGATTATTTTCCCCCACAAAAATTTTATTTCCCTTTTTCTTTTTAATTTAAAACAAAAATGTTTTCTCGTTATATTTTTTCCATAAACCATGTTTCTGATATTTAAACCTGTGTTAAGCAGGTAAATATAATCGCGTGATTCGTTAACGATTGTTTAATATCTGTTGATTGATCTTTTGATTTTTGTGAGGCTAGTTTTGTACAAAAAACTAGTTTTGCTTTATTTTTTAGATTAGTATAGTCAAATTAAATGTAGTTTTTATTTATTTTATGTTAAATAAAGGCTTTTTTAACTGGCTTAAGTGGTCCCATATGGAACATTGATATAGTAGGCAGCTTTTTTGTTTATAAAGCTTCAATTTTAAATTTTTTTTCTTTTTGAAAAGGCATGAATTTAGCACAGATTGAAGATTGAAGATGCTGCTCGGATATTCAGGTACATTGCACTCGATTGTGTAATTTGGCTGCGAATCTTCGGGAGAAGAAGAATAAAATGCTTGCAATTTTTGTCGCACGTCTGTAGACGATTAGAAATAAATGTTTGGCTTTTTTGTCGCTGCTTATTTTACAAAATATCCTACATCGATACAGCATCAAACAATTGAAGAGTTCTTCTTCCATACTGCACCGAAGCTCCTGCAATAAATGATGATAAAGTTTGCATGATGAAGTTTGTGTAAGGCTTTTTGAAAAAATTGGAACTTCTTAATTGTTCACACAAAAAGGATTTATTGCAATACCAGCAAACCAGCTGGGTCCAAAAGACTCAGAATGTCTGTCACATTTCTCTACTTTAACAGCAAAGAAGTTAAGATTGAACTCACTATTTAAAATCCGCCATTTTTGAGCCACCATTAATATTTTTTACACAAAGATAAGAAATTGGTTGAATATGCTGATTAAGACAATAAAATTATAAACAAAAAATGAAAACGCACTTTTCCTAGGTGGATATTTCACGATAAATTTATTGATTTTAAATAAATATTGACAAGGCAGTGGTTCTTGCACAATAAAATGGAAAATTTTTGCCTAAACTTTGCATTTTTAAAACTTATTACACTACTTAATTTTTTTCAATATGTATGAGTAAAATTTGAAAACAATTAATGAAAACATGGTTTTCTCAGAAATGACTCCTCAGCCTGGAGATGCTGAGCCTCCAAATTTTATTGCTGCCACGATGAGCATATTCTTAGCTGTGTCACCTACGAATACTTCACGATTACATGTAAAAGAAATATTATGATTTTTGATGAAATTAAAAATTGTAAAATTTAACAGAAACGTTGCCGAAGCTTAAATCAAATGGATAAAGTTGGACTGCGACCAGACATGACTCTGAACGTACCTCTCCAACAAAAACGACACAATTTGGCACGGTCTCAGGTATTTTATTTATAATTTTTCAAAACTTCTTTTATGTTCACTTTTTGTTTTTTGAAGGTGAACAGTTCCGAATATTTCAGCGTGGCATTTGAAGTCGGAGGTCAGGATTCGTCCAGCCATGAGTTTTTATTGGCGTCAAAAGGAGTTTCTTTGGCGTAAGCTTTAAATTTAAAAAAAAATTTTTTTTTATATTCAATTTAGAGAAGCTCTTGGTCCTATTTGCAACAGAAGAGGAGTCGAGTTGTTCAATGTTGAAGTCATGTTGGAGCAATACAAAACACCTTTGCCTGTTTTAACTACAGACACAGCATGGCTAGGAGGAAAACACATCACAATCCGAGGTAACTTCTAAAAAAACCCACAAAATTCTTATTTTTGTCTCTAGAAAAAGATAGTGATGCAAAATCGAATAAAGTGTTCAGCCATCCATCTAGAAAGACATCAAGAAGTGTGAAGGGTAAGACAAGTTTTTTCAGCGTGAGCACCGAAGAGCATGTATCGACCAACGATTCCGGTTCGCTTTCCGTCGAGTCAAAATCAAAGGGACAAAGCAAAGATGGAGTGGACTTTTTGGAAATTCAAAAGTAAGTTCTATTATGAAATAATAAATTATTACGTATTTTTCAGGACAGCAAAATGGAACTTCTGGTCGAAAAACTTAACAACTACAGTAAATATGGTATACCACAATCAAGCGACAAAAACGATGAAGATTTGGAAGAATGTAAGTATAACCCTTGATTGGGCCACGATTTGAGGTTATGCCATATTGGTTATGCATGATTCTTCAGTCTAGGATTTAGACGCCCAGTAAGTTAAAACTTTTGATTCTTTTTAGCTTTGTACAAGTTGGAAGACGATTGGAGGGAAATTGTTTCAAAAATAATAAATTTATCTGACAGTCAAAGCCATCAACAAGCAGCCATTTGGGAGTTCATTCAAACAGAAGTCGCCTACATCCACACTCTCAAACTAGTCACAGACGTAAAAATCATTCCATGGAAAAAAAAAATTAATTTAATTTTCAGTTGTTTCTTTCTTGTTTGACCAGTTTGCAAAAATGCAATTTATTGACAGGCATCGAAAAGAACCGTCTGTTCAGTAACATCGAAGAAATTTCAAAATGCAATCTGAACCTTTGGGCAAAATATGTTCTCCCGATGTTACAGTCTGCCAGGGAAACTCAGCACTTCTCGACCCAAACTATCTTCTCGATGCTTTTTTAAAAGTAAAAATAGTTCAAAAAACGTTTTACTAATTTTGATTTTTAGTGTGAGGACGTTTTCTCACCATACGTTCTTTATTGTTCAGAGCAAAGCGAATGTCAGAAATATTGTCGTGAAAAAACTCAAACGAATGAACTCTTTACTGCTTATTTGGCTGTAAGATTACTTTAAATTTCTTTTTGTTTTTAAACTTTTTTTTAGTGGTGTGAAACTCAAAAGGACTGCCACAGGTTAAGACTAATCGAGATGCTCGTCAAACCTATGCAGCGGCTTACAAAATATTCGCTTCTTCTCAAAGCTATTTTGAAGCATACGACTTTGGACAAGCAGAGAGAAAATTTGGAAATTATGGTACAAAAAAAATTCTCAAAAAAAATCCTTTAGAAACATAAGAAATCGAAAAAAGTCGGATGAACTTTGTCTCTTTAAATATTTAAATTTTCAGATTGAGCGTATGGACTCATTTGTGAACAACGTTAATACAACTTTGAGACAAAAAGAAGACATGGAAAGTCTTCGAAGTTTGATGTCGAGAATTGAAGCTTACGATGTTATAGTTAGTTTCGATTAATGAATTTTAAATTTGTTTCGTTTTTTATATTTTATATTTTATTTAAAAGAAACAACACTGTTGAGAGTTTTTTGAGTAGACAAAAAGCACTTTGCATGCTTATCGCATGAGTCGCTCCAAATCCAGAAAAATTCTGTGACATTTAAAAAAAGAGTTTTAGGTTTTTTCTACGTTTTAGACAATTTTTTGTTAATAACAATATTCACAATTGCAGTAGTTTCCTGACAACGATTGTAGTGGTTTATTTATATATTTTTTAAATTATCTATGGGGTTTATTCTTTTTTTTAATTTTGTCAATTTTTAGGAGACGAAAGATGACGATTTGGACAAACTTATAAAAACGCATAATGATTTGGATTTGAACAAGTCGATGCCAGGATGTAACCCTTTGCACAAAAGGCAACTTATTGCTGAAGCTGATGTTAAGCTCAAAGATTATAATACGAGCAAGGTAATCAGGGAAAAGAATGGTAGATAAAGTGACCCACGTTTCCATTTTACCCGTTCAAACTGCAGTTCCAAGTTAGACTTGGGAATCCAGTGTGTAATGGCGGCGTTTTGTAAAGCTTAATGCATCCTACCACTTGAGAGCAGCAGAATAGACTGCTTTGGATTGGCTCGTCTGTGAATTTCCTCATTTTTTGACCAATAAACACCATTATTAAGAATTTTAGGTCGTTTGTCTATATTTTAGCCGTGATACTATCGAAGGTTTAAATTATTTTCTAACATTTTTAATGTTTTTAGATGGAAGTTCACTGTATTCTTTTGACCGACATGCTTTTATTGTGTAAATACACGAGAGGTTCTCAACTTAAAATAATCCGTCCACCATATCAAGTGAATAGATTGATCGTTCAAGAACTAAATAGAGACACGCCAACTTTAGCATGCGTGTACCTTTCTGAATATTCCACGCCGATTTCCGCATTTCTTTTGACGTCTTCAGATTCGAAAGTCATCAAGAGTCTTGTTATGAGTATAAGAAAAGCGGAAGGTTTATACAACGCTGCTAAACAAGCGAGCGATGATACCTGGAGGGTCGAACCTGATTCGAATAGGTAAAGTCTTATATTTTATTTTTGTGTAAATATGTATTTTTAGTGGTTCTATGGAAATGGTGGAAGGATGTTCGCCGATAAGTAATGTGTCGAGAGGATTAAGCGTGGAATCTGAAGTGAGGCCTTTGTCGCATAGTTCAGATGAGGCGATTCCTCAAACGGACACTTTAAGAGTGGTCGTACCTCTTTTGGGACAATCTCTGCCTGATTTAAAAGAAGCGGGAAGACGTTGGTTGACTCCACCAGTGCGTCCTTTGGCTCCACCGCCAGCGCCTCCACGAGGTTCCTCGTATCCTCCTCCATCTCCACCATTACGCCGTTCACCCGCCATACGGCACAACACGATGGACAAACCCGAACAGTAAAGTTCGATTTTTTTCTTTTTCAAGCCAAGCTTGACGCACCAGAAAGGTGATTGACATAAAGCCTCAAGTCATTTGACTTAGCTTTCATTTCGGGGATCACAATCGACAATAAAGAAATGAAAAAAAGCGGTTTTCAATGTCAATTCGTTTTAAAATATACAGGGGTTCGAATTTGTAACAGGGTAGCGTTTAGAAGGATGAATCACTGCCCAGAATTTTGCAATAATTTGCTCATTTTAGTTCAAAAAGCTTCCACTTTGTGTTGTTCGGTAACCTCTACCTCTTAACCCCTGTAAGGTGCTTATCAAAAAAAGGTGCTTTAGGTTCATTTTAACCTTACAACACAAGGTCGAAACTGGTGCTTTATTCTCCTTTTTCTTTAGGCTCATATTTTACTTTTTCCATCCAAAACTAAACAAATTTTCTGCCTTAAAAACAATAATTTTTGTCAATTTACTTTTATGAAAGTTCTAAGAACTGAATATACGAAAAAAACTAATAAAACCAAAAATATATATTTTACAAGGCCAGTTGATTAAAAACGAGTCTCAGGACTTAAGACAGCGGACCAGCATAAAAACTTCTTTTTATTTTAGTCAACGACCAAATATTAGAGTTAGATTTGGCCGTTAACTTGGGGCAGCACTTTAGATATAAAGGTATTTTCACAATTATAGTTTTTAGGTCCAAGGACAAAAGTAGTGATAGAAAACAAGGCCTAATTTGTCGCCTTTAATTAGTAATCAGTATCTTCCTGTTTAGAAAATTTTAATTTTAAAAAGCTCATATTTTTGGATTTAGATCCAGTCAAAAGGCATATCTCACTAGTCAGGGTTTATGTATAAAGGTTGTAGTGGGTCGGCGACCCTGTTTTTTCGACGGGAGGACCAATTCTTATTTGTTTTCTCTCCCTTTTTTAGCTTTTATTAGGGCCTAAGGATTGTAAATCCGTCTTAATGTACGCTTGATATGTAGATACAGATCTCAATATTTTATTTTATATAAAAAGTGATAAAAGTACAATTGTACATCGAAACAATCCAGGTTTTAGTCGGAAAAAAGACCAAAATTTGTTTAGCTGTAATTTTTAAATAAGCTTATTGTGATGTTTGACGCATTGTGACGATATCTTAACTGTACCTGTTAGTATAAATTAGGAAATTATAGATTAAAAAGTAGGAAAAGTGCCTTTTTGCTTATTTTCTTTTTTGTAAATATGCGTATTATTAGTAAGCTGTTTAAACCCTGTACTTGCAAAAAAATAAATCAATAATTTGAAAATTGGAAAAACATTTATTTGTTAATTTATAGAAAATATAGAATTTTTATTTAACTTTTTTAGTTTTTTGTCCGCTTTCGGATTTTTTAGTACTCGGTTCACTTTTGCTTGTTTTTCGTTTAAGTACAAAAAGAAGAGCGAGCGCGAGTAATATCGCTGATGCTATCACAGATTTGTTGACTAAATCGTATTCTCTAATGTAATCGGCGATCATTTGAGTAAAATCGTCGCTGAAAAAACGATATTTTAAGTTTGAAAATAAAAATTGAAAGTACTTACAACGGTGTTTTTGGATGAGGAACTCGGACGGATTTCGCGTTTTTGTACCAGTCGGTGGCGAATGCGACGAATGACTTTATGTCGTATTTTGGAATGTTGTAATAATACATTTTTCCAAGGCGAAACTAAAAAAAATAAAATAATTAAGGAGGTATGATGGTTTTTAAGTGAGTTGCTTTGCAAATTTTCGTTGTAACAACGGTTTTCGGTTTTTCCCTTCTATCTCGGAAACCGTCGCACAAAACGAAAAAATGTCCTAAGTAAAAGTTGTAGGTACTGAAATTTACTACATAAAATATCTTGTTAGTTTTTTCCGTCAGAGCAATACTTTAGGAGATATGGAAGTATTTAAGTTAGTTGCTTTGCAAATTTTTCGTTGTTAACAACGGTTTTCGGTTTTTCCCTTCTATCTCGGAAACCGTCGCTCAAAACGAAAAAACGTCCTAAGTAAAAGTCGTAGCTACGGAAATTTCCTACAAAAAAGACCTCATTGGTTTTTTTTTGTCAGAGCAATACTTAAGGAGATATGAGGGTTCTTAAGTGAGTTGCTTTGCAAATTTTTCGTTGTGAGCAACGGTTTTCGGTTTTTCCCTTCTATCTCGGAAACCGTCGCTCAAAACGAAAAAATGTCCTACGTAAAAGTTGTAGGTACAAAAATTTCCTACAAAATTTTTTTTATTTACTATTTGCGTAAGAGCGATATTTAAGGAGTTATGAGGTTAAAACTAATAATCCTACAGAGCCTGTCTGAAAACTTAAAACCTTCATATCTCCTAAAATATTGCTCTGACAGAAAAAACTAATAGGTTATTATATGTAGTAAATTTCTGTAGCTACAACTTTTACTTAGGACATTTTTTCGTTTTGAGCGACGGTTTCCAAGATAGAAGGGAAAAACCGAAAACCGTTGCTCACAACGAAAAATGTACAAAGCAACCAACTTAAAACCCTCATATCCCCTTAAACAATTTCTTGCTTGAGTCGAAAAACGTTTTCAATGAATCCTATTGGTGAAACTAGAGGAACAATAACTTCTCTAAGAGGAAGAATAAAAAAATTACAGTAGGAATGTAGGTTCTTCGATAACTTCAAATCGCCTGGACGTAACTCTCCCTAAGGTCTTACGATTGAGACGAGCGACATTCAGTCTCGTCTTTAATTTACTAGCGACCGCTTCCCATCTTGCTTGCAGTCTTTGACATTCTATACAGTCGTTAGAATAGCTACAAAATACATTAGCGAAAAGTTCATCAAATGAAACGATACATACAACATAACGAACCAATCGCCAGTTGTAGCACCAGAAGAAGCCTGGTAAGGCTTTCAAAGTTAGCATCAGATAACTCTTTGACGATTGGTTCCTTGCTTTCGGTAAACGTATGGAGTATCAGTTCTTCATTGTAATCACCTAAACAATAGATTAGCTTAATATCAGGAACTAAGTTTCTTTTACCATCATACAAAAGAGGAACACCATGCCTGAAATAAACTAAAGCCGGCTCTTTAGCCGGACTGTAGAGTTTCACCATATTTGAATTCATGTCTTCACTACCCAAGGGTTTAACGTTTCCACCAAATCTTCCCTCATGTGGGCAAGAAGTTTTTCCAACTCATCACATTCTTTGCAGTTCGTTTACCTAAAAACTTCAAATAAAAATAATACCAAAAAGATCACTTACTGAAAAGAACATAACGTATTTTTCATTTCTGAGCAAAGCAAGAAGTTCGTCTTCGCTCACTTCTTCCAGCTGATCTTCTTTGCAAACTGTTGTGCCTATTATTAAAATTAAACATGATATAGTAGTCAGTTTCATTTCAAACTTTCTATTTAAAAAACAAAATGTTGAATTCAAATCAAAATATTCCACACATTCACAAACGTCAGATTTCACAATCGATTGGACAATCGGGTAAACAGCAAATCGAAAGAGTTGCCGCCTAGAAAGATAACCTTCGATTTTCTAAAAATTTCATTTGCCGTTATCAGAATATCACGTTTTAATGGCGAAACTTTACCGTAACTATTTGGCTTTACTCGACAAATGGCCGATTGATCAAAGCAAAAATTCAAGGTAACATTCAGCATGTTGTAGAAAAAGCACTTTAGACACTTCAACTTCCGTTCAATGCTGGGCAAAAAAACTCTTTTTCCTTAGTTACTGAAGTTTTTTCCCCAAATTTTTAGTATTCATTATTCATTTATGTTTTTTGAGGTGTTTGGTGTCCAAAACTAACGAAAAAAGTGTGTTTTTTTTGGACATCGATGCTATTGCATCGGTCAATAGGTGACTAGGTGGCGCCCGCCCGAAAACGATGTCATAGCATCCGTCGGCATTGAACAAGTGAATCATTGAACTTGAAAAAGTGAGGTTTTCTGTCAAAAAATCATGGCAAAATCATAGAAAAGTTGGGTTTTCTGTCAAAAATCATGGAAAATCATAAAAAAAAGTGGGGTTTTGTGTCAAAAAATCATGGAAAAATCATGAAAAAGTGGGATTTTCTGTCAAAAAATCATGAAAAAGTGGGGTTTTCTGTCAAAAATCATGGAAAATCATAAAAAAAAGTGGGGTTTTGTGTCAAAATCATGGAAAATCATTAAAAAAAAGTGGTGTTTTCTGTCAAAAAATCTTTGAAAAATCATGAAAAGTGGGGTTTTCTATCAAAAAATCAAGGAAAAGTGGGGTTTTTTGTCAAAAAATCTTGGAAAAGTAGGGTTTTCTGTCAAACAATCATGAAAAAGTTGGGTTTTCTGTCAAAAAATCTTGGAAAAATCATGAAAAAGTGGGGTTTTGTGTCAAAAAATCATGGAAAATCATGAAAAAGTGGGGTTTTCTGTCATAAAAATTTGGAAAAGTAGGGTTTTCTGTCAAAAAATCATGAAAAAGTTGGGTTTTCTGTCAAAAAATCTTGGAAAAATCATGAAAAAGTGGGGTTTTGTGTCAAAAAATCATGGAAAATCATGAAAAAGTGGGGTTTTCTGTCATAAAAATTTGGAAAAGTAGGGTTTTCTGTCAAAAAATCATGAAAAAGTGGGGTTTTCTGTCAAAAAATCTTGGAAAAATCATGAAAAAGTGGGGTTTTGTGTCAAAAAATCCTGGAAAAGTGGGGTTTTGTGTCAAAAAATCTTGGAAAAATCATGAAAAAGTGGGATTTTCTGTCAAAAAATCATGAAAAAGTGGGTTTTCTGTCAAAAATCATGGAAAATCATAAAAAAAAAAAGGGGGTTTTCTGTCAAAAAATCTTTGAAAAATCATAAAAAAGTGGGGTTTTCTATCAAAAAATCAAGGAAAAGTGGGGTTTTTGTCAAAAAATTTGGAAAAGTAGGGTTTTCTGTCAAAAAATCATGAAAAAGTTGGGTTTTCTGTCAAAAAATCTTGGAAAAATCATGAAAAAGTGGGGTTTTGTGTCAAAAAATCATGGAAATCATGAAAAAGTGGGGTTTTCTGTCATAAAATTTGGAAAAGTAGGGTTTTCTGTCAAAAATCATGAAAAAGTGGGGTTTTCTGTCAAAAAATCTTGGAAAAATCATGAAAAAGTGGGGTTTTGTGTCAAAAAATCCTGGAAAAGTGGGGTTTTGTGTCAAAAAATCTTGGAAAAGTGGGGTTTTGTGTCAAAAAATCTTGGAAAATCATGAAAAAGTGGGGTTTTGTGTCAAAAATCCTGGAAAAGTGGGGTTTTGTGTCAAAAAATCTTGGAAAAATCATGAAAAAGTGGGGTTTTGTGTCAAAAAATCATGGACAATCATGAAAAAGTGGGGTTTTCTGTCATAAAATCTTGGAAAAGTAGGGTTTTCTGTCAAAAAATCATGAAAAGTGGGGTTTTCTGTCAAAAAAATCATGGAAAAGTGGAGTTTTCTGAACGTGTTATAAAAAAGTTATTGTGAAACCCTCCACGGTCTCTGAAAAAGGGTCTTCCAATGAGGGAATCTTCCTCATTCAAAAAACTTTGTACTTGGTTAATTTTATTGATTTTTCAAGGGATCTCGGCAGATACATTCGTGACCGCCTTCAAGTGAGCTTCAAGGGCGGAGAATTAGTTTCTGGGAAGAATAAAGAAGAATGCAAATTCGCTTACGATTCTATAAAAGAATCGCCGAAAATTACTACAGCAGGTTGTACCGAAGAAAATCTAACTCCTCAGCGACCGGTTTTTCTGCCGAGCAGTGCAAAACATTATTTCAGACGAATTTATGGAATATTTGAAGAATAATGAAGTATTAAATAAAATTTATAGCTATATTTTGATATCGTAATATGTACTATCATAAAATAAAGACTAAGTAAATTTTAACCGTTGTATAAAGTCCCATCAAAATAAAAAAGAAAAAAACTCAAATAACTCAAAACTTTTTAAAAAGGGTGTTAAACACTCTATAAAACTGATGTTTCTACACCAAAAATTCTAGACCAGAAAATCAAAGAAAACGCCTCATAATCGAGAGGGGCCTACTTGACCAGCCAGCGGGAGGACCAAAAGCTTGTAACGGACAAGCTTAACCAATTTCAAAAAGTGATGTCATCGTGACGTAATATTGATCAATTGGCAATGAGATAATCGCTGATTAGATAACTTTGTTTTGACAGACGAAAATGTGTGAAAATAGATTAATGAAATCTCTTATATCTGTCTCAATAAAAGCTTCAAATATAGCGAAAAAGTGCCGAGAAGACGACCATCTCCTTTCCTATTTGATTCAAGAGAAAAAAGAATCTGAAAAAAATCCAAGGTTCGTTCACGATTTTAAGACATTGGTTGACGTTCTCGTACAAGAAGTTATCAAACACGACCTCTGTTTTGCTGTAAGTTCTTGGAAGTTGTAAAAATTTTAATTTTTTGTAGTTTCCTAGTCTTAAAGGTAAAGTTTATGGGGAGGAAAGCAATGAATTTACTACGGATGAAGGGACGGTTGTTATCGAGATAAAAGATAATGAGGAAGCAACAGCAGCTTTACTTGGACAAATACTTGATGATGACGCCAGCAGGACATTGGCTTCTCTTGTTTTTGAGGATGTCCATCCTGAGAGTCTCTGTGATGAAAACCTCGACACATTTTTACCTACCAACATAGGCGTATGGATTGACCCAATAGGTAATATACAATTATTCAGAGTTGGTCATATTCTTAAATATAAAACTTATAATATATTCATAAAATCAAGGTATTCATAAAAAAGCATTTCGCGACGACGCCAAGTGGAGCTTGAAAACGGGAGTACGGGCGCTTCATCTCTCCTCAAATTTTCTTTTGTCATACTAAACCCGCAAGACCTGGCGGTCATGTTGGTTTAGTATCTCAAGCGCCTCGATATTCAGAGACCCTGATTTTGTTGGTAGGCCTTTTTTTTGGAACAAAATTTGTGATAGTTTGAATCTTCGGACATAAAGAAGCGAAATTTAAAAAAATTAGTCTCTCGGTCGATTTTAGCGCATTTTAGCGCAAAAAACGCTAAAATTTGGCATTTTTTTAAAGTTGTCAAAAATGGTCATATGAATAGTATAATCAACTTGAAAGGCTTAGATTATGAATCTGAAATAAAAAATAGGGGTTCTCATTTGAAATAACGAAGTTGGGGGCACCCTGTATATCCAAACGCATTATAAACACCATCAACTTTTTTAATTTAAATTAAGGGGGGTTTACATTTTAAATTTTATTCACTAACTAATAACTTTAATAAAACCACTTTTTAACACTCTCCCAGACATCTTTCTGGACACCCTGTATATTCCTGGAAATTATTGATTAAAAATTAACTATTGCTGAAAATTAATGGAAAAAAATTGCAAATTCGCTAAAAAAAATTACAAAGTTCTGGAAATTCATAATTTTTAAAATGAATTTGTGATAAATTATGTTGAATAGTAAATAAAAATATCAATTTTTTAAGAAATTGATACAAAATGTATGGGATTGGGGCCTACCATGGAAATAATTTATGAATTTTTATTTAAGATTCTACTAGTGAGTACATCCATGGAAAAAGGGAGATGGCACCCCTGTAAAATCTGGCCTCCCATGTGTCACAGTTTTAATCGGCATCTTCGATCAGGACACTGGATGCCCTAGTCGCATAATAAATCAACCGTTTTCTCAACATTAGATGGGATGTAAGAAAATTTTGTTTAAATCTATATTTCAAAACGTAGTATTTTTCAAGATTGTGGCAGACCGCTGATTTTGAAGAGTGGAAAAAATACAGGCTTGATTGTCAAGTAGTTTTTTTTTTCTAGTAGTAGTCTGTGAAGAAAACTTAATTTTTATAATTTGTATTTAGATGGGCTGGACAGCTTATTTATGGTTATCGTGTTGGCGATAGACATTGGATAGTCACGATTTTCAGAAATTGCTGACAAAAAGGTTGTTTGAGGAAAAAAAAATTATTTTTAATATTTTGAAGTTTAGATTGTTGCGGTGAGTTCTTCAGAGGATGAAAACATTAAAGAAGCTCTTCGGAAAATGGTTACACAATAGCTGAATTTGCTGGAGCAGGATATAAACTTCTTAAGATTATAACAGGGGATGTTTCTGCGTATGTTTAAGCAAACCGCGACCTTCTACTGGGACACGTGCGCAGGAGCGGCCATATTGAATGCCAGCGGAGGAGGCGTTTTTCGCACAAGTTTTCTTTTTCGCCAATAATAGAAATTCTTTAAATTTCAGAGGAAGAAATTAAGAAGATGGAGAGGACTGCGAGATACGTTTCGAAAAGAATTTATGAAACTGATGAAAACTTTGTCTGTGGTGCCGTAAAAAATTATCATTTTTTTTACATTAATTATAATTTTAGTAGGGAGAAATTCCGTACTTCCACGCCTAACGAGAGGGACCTCTCTTGAGCAAAAATCCCATTATTTCTACCTTGATACATTAAAAAATTTTGGAAAAGAAAACTTAGAAAATTTTTCGGAAAATAAAAACGCAAATTTAAAAAAGAAAACTCGGAAAATTTTTCAAAAAACAAAAACTTATCAATTTTGTTGGAAAAAAAAAAAAAAAAAAAAAAAACAGAAAACTTAAAAAAAAAACTTTAAAAACTTTTTAAAAAAAATTAGAAAACTTTTTAGAAAAACCTAGAAAATTTCTTGAAAAAAAAAACTCGGAAAATTAAAAAAAAAATTGGGATTTATTCGAAAAACAAAAAAAAAAACTTCCCCCTCCCTTATACATCCCCTCCCCTTATACTTCCCTCTCCGTTATACTCCCCCCCCTTATACTTCCCCCTCCTATATTTTTACTTCTCTTTAAGGAAGTTTTCGTTGGAAGCTCTTCAAACAAATACTTTATATTCTGTAATAACTGTTAAAATTCATCTTAAAAAAGCATTTCTGATAAATTAAATATGTTGCTATGATTGTCATATGATTATTATGATTGTAATATGATTATTATGATTGTAATATGATATTATGATTGTTATGATTAAATATGGTTGTTATAAGATGATTAATTTCATACTAATACGCAGCCCCCTTTTCTTCGGTTGGAACAGCTTACTTAAAATAAATTTTTAAAATGGACGCAGTGTTACCAACAGATAAAATATTCTACAGTGAGGCCAATATAATACCTGAAGTCAAAATAAAATGAATGTTATGTAAATAAGATGGTTAAGTTTACTACGAATACGCAGCCCCCTTTTCTTCGGTTGGAACAGCTTACTTAAATAAATTTTTAAAATGGACGCAGTGTTACCAACAGATAAAATTCTACAGTGAGGCCAATATAATACCTGAAGTCAAAATAAAATGAATGTTACGAATATAAGATTATTAAGTTTACTACGAATACGCAGCCCCCTTTTCTTCGGTTGGAACAGCTTATTTAAAATAAATTTTTAAAATCGACGCAGTGTTACCAACAGATAAAATATTCTACAGTGAGGCCAATATAATACCTGAAGTCAAAATAAAAGTTTTATTATTCAAGACAATATTAAAATAAAATTAATTTAGTCTAAATTAAGCTAAATTTGATATGTTTAAACAATATTTTTAAAATAAAAAAAAAGGTATCGGAAGGTTGCACTGGACGAGTCCTAACCTTTAAACCTTTTTTTTTTAATGGTGGAAATCGTCCTGATATGGCGGAGTGCAGTCTTTTGAACTGTTTATTTTATTTATTTGAACAAATTAAACGATGTCGGAGATCTCAAAAGTGAAGTTTTTTCGATAAGGAAGGCACAGGAAATGACAAAAAGCCTCAGGAAGGAGTGATGATTGGATCCACTCGAGCCGTAAATCTTGCCCTCTGATTCCTTAATTTTCTCTTTTTTTATTGTTTTTTATCATTAAAAACGCCATTTTTGAGTATTAGCTGTGATATTTTTTAAATAATTGATCATTATTGGTTTTCTTTTTTTGTATTTTTTAAATTTTTTTCTTCCAAATTCCTTTGATCTTGTGAGTAAATTATCGGTTCCAAAGAAAACGCTCTCTTATCTTGAGTGAATCATCGACTTATAAAAAAAATTTATCTCAGACTGAAGAGTCTCTTCTAATTTCCCCCATGATCGCTGGTTTTTATTACTTTGACAATTTTTCCTAAATTTTTGTTGAAAAGAGACGAAATGTCGGACGATGAAGATAAACCTCCGGCGCCGCCGGTTCGACTTTCGAGCAATCGGTATGAAAGTTAATTTTTTTATATTTTTTAATTGGTTTTTTCCTTAAAAGGGTTGAAATGACGCCGACGTTACCGGTGGATATGCGGCCGCTTCCGAAGGAGCCCGATGCCGACGACAGGAAGAAAAAGGCGGCCAAGAAAAGTCGGACGAAGACTCGCGAGTCTGAAAAGCCCAACATATCCTATCCGACCAACTTTGAGCATACAGTACATGTCGGTTATGATACCGTCACCGGCGAATTCACTGTAAGCATTTTATCTCGTTTTGTAAAATGGCTTCTGCTTTTTTTATTTTTGGTTTACGCTACATTCACAGGACTGAGCAAAAGTCAAGGTTTGCTTGAGCAGAACTTCTGCAAAGTTGTATGTATGCAGAAGATCCAGGATTTTGGGAGGCCCTGATTTTAGCTAAAAGGTGCCGTCAGTGTACTTTTAGTCCCCCCCCCCCCAGAATTGTCCTCTTTTCTACTGTACAGCTAAAACACCATTTTCAGGGGGTTCCCTTTGTTTTTTGCTGGTAGAAATTTTTTTTTGGCCCAAAAATCAGATTTTTTTGTTGTTATCCTGTTTTGTACCTTGTTTTTCTGCCAGAAAACGCTTATTTTATTAGATTTTTGCCTTTTTTCTAGGATTTATTTCCAAATGAACCCTTATAAGGAGGTATGATGGTTTTTAAGTGAGTTGCTTTGCAAATTTTTCGTTGTTAACAACGGTTTTTGGTGCCTTCTATCTCGGAAACCGTCGCTCAAAACGAAAAAATGTCATAAGTAAAAGTTGTAGGTACTGAAATTTACTACATAAAATATCTTATTAGTTTTTTTCCGTCAGAGCAATACTTTAGGAGATATGGAAGTATTTAGTTGGTTGCTTTGCAAATTTTTCGTTGTTAACAACGGTTTTCGGTTTTTCCCTTCTATCTCGGAAACCATCGCTCAAAACGAAAAAACGTCCTAAGTAAAAGTCGTAGCTACGGAAATTTCCTACAAAAAAAACCTCATTGGTTTTTTTGTCAGAGCAATACTTAAGGAGATATGAGGGTTCTTAAGTTGCTTTGCAAATTTTTCGTTGTGAGCAACGGTTTTTGGTTTTTCCCTTCTATCTTGGAAACCGTCGCTCAAAACGAAAAAATGTCCTAAGTAAAAGTTGTAGGTACAAAGATTTCCTACAAAAATTTCTTTATTATTTGCGTAAGAGCAATATTTAAGGAGTTATGAGGTTAAAACTTATAATCCTACAGAGCCTGTCTGAAAACTTAAAACCTTCATATCTCCTAAAATATTGCTCTGACGGAAAAAACCAATTAGATATTTTATGTAGTAAATTTCTGTAGCTACAACTTTTACTTAGGACATTTTTTCGTTTTGAGCGACGGTTTCCAAGATAGAAGGGAAAAACCGAAAACCGTTGCTCACAACGAAATATGTACTAAGCAACTTAAAACCCTCATATCCCCTTAAACCAATTTCCATTAGTTTTTGGCGGATTGAAATTTTTTTTGGCACAAAAACCCTCCCGACCAGATTTTCGGTTGATTTGTCTTTCGTAACTTGATTTTTGGGGTTTGTCCTCAAGTTTTTACCCTGAGACTCCAAGATTTTCTTAATCTTCTGGCCAAGATAAACCGTTGATAAGAGTTTCCTTACTTTCTCAGCTAAAAAACGCCCATTTTATTAGGTTTTTGGCATTTTTTTCCCCTCGGTATTTGGTCAAGGAACAACCCTTCCAAATTCTGCGTTTCTAACTTCCTGCGTACACTCAAGCAAAACTTTTGCTCTGTCCCATTGTGAATGACTTGTAATATTTTGGAATGAAGCACAGTGTGTCCACTTATTAAAAAGAAAAGGTCACTGCCGAATGTATAGTTTCTTTTTCTTTCTGTTACAAGCTGCCGCTCAAAGTAAGTAAATAGTTAAGCATGATTTCTAAGAACTTCCAGCGACCTTTCCCCCTCCCCAAAAGCATCTTGCCTTCTCTTTACAGCACTCAATGCAGTATTTCGCCTTAGCTTCCCTTTCCTTTATCCTTTGCTATCTCAAAACTTGTTTCTACTTTTTGAGTTGATGTTTTTTGATTATAGGGTATGCCGGAATCATGGGCGAGGCTTTTGATGAACTCCAATATCAGTAAGCAGGAGCAGAAGAAAAATCCGCAGGCGGTTCTCGATGTTCTTAACTGGTTTGATAACTCGAGCAAAGAAGAAGTTAAAGGGTCGAAATTTATGACGACGACTAAAATGATTGGTTTGTTCTTTACAATTTTATGATTTTTTTTAATGATTGTGTGTAGGTAATAGTAGTGGTCTTGAAGTATCTTTGAGGCCTTTACGACAGAATTCAGCTCAGTCGCAGTCACTTTCTCATCCTTCGTCTTCTTCAACGCCTGATACCGAGCCAAACACTTATCTTCCGGCTTCTGCGACGGGGACATCGACGTCCTCAGAGCAAGAAGATGAAACGCCACCTCCTCCTGTCGCCACCAGACCCGAACGAACCAAATCCATTGTAAATTTCATCACCAAATTTTATTTTTAACTATTTCTTTTTAGTACACGAAACCCGTTGATGATATCAGTCCTACGCCATTGACGCCACTGCGGACTCAAAATGGCGCTGTGACGACCCCATCGACTCCTACGCTTGACAAAAACAAAAATCATAACACCTTTGAATTCTAATACTACACCAACGACTCCAGCGCAAGTTAGAAAAAAGAAACTTTCAGACGACGAAATTCTTGACAAATTAAGGACGATCGTTACAGTCGGAGATCCCAATAGAAAATACACCAAAATGGAAAAAATCGGTCAAGGGTAATCATCTTATTTAAACCAAAAAGTTTATTTCGTTTTTAGTGCTTCAGGTACTGTTTACACAGCGATTGAAGCTTCCACCGGAATGGAAGTCGCCATAAAACAAATGAACCTTTCCCAACAACCGAAAAAAGAATTAATTATCAATGAAATTCTTGTCATGAGAGAAAATAAACATCCCAACGTTGTAAATTATCTTGATAGTTACCTTGTCGTCGAAGAACTTTGGGTAAAATAATCTATTTTTAATCCATTTTAATTGTTTCCATTTTTAGGTTGTTATGGAATATCTACCTGGAGGTTCTTTGACTGATGTAGTTACTGAAACTTGTATGGATGAAGGTCAAATCGCTTCAGTTTGTCGGGAAGTTTTACAAGCATTGGAATTCCTTCATAGCAATCATGTTATCCATAGAGATATCAAATCAGACAATATACTTTTAGGACTGGACGGAAGTGTCAAACTGAGTAAGTTATAAAAAGGGATGCAGAACTGTTCAGAGACCCAGAAACTATCCAACGCTCTGAAGGGTAATGGCTAGGCTGACAAAGTAGCCTATGGAATCGATCCCATTGGCCCTGAACCCTACTGTCAAAAGAGCACTCTCTCAGCTTTGACAAATGGTAAAACTCCCCAGGTCAATGATATGCCAAGAATTCCATCGAAGGAGTAGAGCTTCCCTGCAGATTCAATCAGGGTAGAACCAAAGCCCTCATTCTGGTGGGTCTGCTGGCGAGACAAACTCCATGAACACCTTCAAAGGATTCCCCATTCCCCCTGAACCCTGCCATCACAAAAGAGCACTCTCTCAGCTTTGACAAATGGCAAAAGTCCCCAGGTCAAAGATATGCTATATTCTCCCATTGGCCCTGAACCTTACTGTCACAAAAGAGCACTCTCTCAGCTTTGACAAATGGTAAAACTCCTCAGGTCAAAGGTATGCCAAGAGTTCCATCGAAGGAGTAGAGCTTCCCTGCAGATTCAATCAGGGTAGAACCAAAGCCCTCATTCTGTTGGGTCTACTGGCAGGAAAAACTCCATGAATACCTTCAAAGGATTCCCCATTCCCCCTGAACCCTGCCATCACAAAAGAGCACTCTCTCAGCTTTGACAAATGGCAAAAGTCCCCAGGTCAAAGATATGCGAAGATGTCCATCAAAGAACTAGAGCTTCACTGCAGACCTGCTCAGGTAGCCAAAGTCCTCATTTTGGTAGGTCTGCTAGCAGGACACTACAAACTCACTGAACACCTTCAAAGTATTCCCCATTCTCCCATTGGCCCTGAACCCTACCATCACAAAAGCGCACCCTCTCAGCTTCGACAAATGGTAAAACTCCCCAGGTCAAAGATATGCTAAGAATTCCATCGAAGGAGTCTCTTACCTGCAGACTCAGGCAGGGTAGAACCAAAGCCCTCATTCTGGTGGGTCTGCTAGCAGGACAAACTCCATGAACACCTTGAATGGATTCCCCACTCCCCCATTGGCCCTGAATCCTGCCATCACAAAAGAGCACTCTCAGCTTTGACAAATGGCAAAAGTCCCCAGGTCAAAGATATGCCAAGATGTCCATCAAAGAACTAGAGCTTCACTGCAGACCTGCTCAGGTAGGATAGAACCAAAGTCCTCATTTTGGTAGGTCTGCAAGCAGGACACTGCAAACTCCATGTACACCTTGAAAGGATTCCCCATTGGCCCTGAACCCTACCACCACAAAAGAGCACTCTCTCAGCTTTGACAAATGGCAAAACTCCCTAGGTCAAAGATATGCCATGATGTCCATCAAAGAACTAGAGCTTCACTGCAGACCTACTCAGGTAGGGCAGAACCAATGTCCTCATTTTGGTAGGTCTGCAAGCAGGACACTACAAACTCCGTGAACACCTTCAAAGGATTTCCCATTCCCCATTGGCCCTGAACCCTGCCATCACAAAAGAGCACCCTCTTAGCTTTGACAAATAGCAAAACTCCGCAGGTCAAAGATATGCCAAGAACTAGAGCTTCACTGCAGACCTGCTCAAGTAGGGTAGAACCAAAGTCCTCATTTTGGAGGTTCTGCTGACAGGTCACTACAAACTGAACACTTTCAGTAACGAAAGAGGACAGCGCCTGCTGTTTCTGTTTAGAGGAGGATTAAAAATGGTGGAGCATAAATGCTTAGTAAAGCCCTAGTTAATGTGCTTAAGGGAAGAAAAATGTAGCCCTCTGCTCAAGGAGACCTCTGGAGGCTGGACAGTGAGCTCTAATTTAGCTAGAAGGACCCACAGTAGAGCCATAAGGAACATTATTAACCCTTTCGAGATCGCAGGCGACTGTAGTTGCCATTCGCGCTTTCGTTTGGAGACCGCAGGCGACTTTAGTTGCCCAGCGGCGCCAGCGGGAAGCCTCTCTAAAAAATTAAATACCTTCGCTTCCCGTGGCGCTAGCGACATGCAATAATTGGCTGTTGGGGAAGAAATGAACTACGTGATCATCATTCGTCGCTTTCTGTGCTTTGCTGGGCTCTGGGAGGGGTTGGGGAGAAGTGAGGGGCAAAGAGAGGGGAAAAGTGCTGCGCCAGTAGCGCAGAAAATCTAACGTCAGACGCGGTCTCATAAGGGTTAATCTAATCTTGATAAATTTACCCATGGGTGATTAAGGTCTCTGTCAGTTGCATAGCCAGGCTTACCACAAGGACCAATTTATAATAAAATTGATTTTTTTTCAGCTGATTTTGGTTTTTGTGCTCAAATATCTCCGGAACAATCAAAACGGACGACGATGGTCGGTACGCCATACTGGATGGCGCCGGAAGTCGTCACAAGGAAACAATACGGGCCCAAAGTCGACATTTGGTCTTTAGGAATTATGGCGATCGAAATGATCGAAGGAGAGCCGCCTTATCTAAACGAGAATCCTCTTAGGGTACGCCAAAAATCTTAAAAAATATAACTTTTCAATGTTTTTTTAGGCCTTATATCTAATTGCCACAAACGGAAAACCTGAAATAAAAGAGAAAGAAAAACTTTCGCAGATTTTTCAAGACTTTCTGGATCAGTGCCTTGAGGTTGAGGTAGAATGCAGGGCATCTGCCTCAGAACTTTTAAAAGTAAAACACTATTACTTAAAACAAAAAATTAATTTTTTTACAGCATCCCTTTTTAAAACTGTCGAGGCCCCTAGCGAGTTTGACGCCGTTGATCATGGCGGCGAAAGAAGCCGGAAAACACTGAGATTTACCATCTCGGCCGATTGCTGTGGACCAGGAAAAGGCCGAAGATGATAAAGAAGCGCAGAAAAAATAATCCTTAGCAATGGCAGATGTTCGATATTAGAACTAGACTTTGTTTTTAATCTATGATATTTTCGCTTCTAATCTAGAAAATCCTATCAATTCTTTTTACTTTATGCCTTTTTTTTTTAAACATATCAAGTCCATCCTTTGTGATTTTATGCTGCATGTCCATATTTCAGTGTCGACATTTTTATCAAGTTCTATGCAGCATAAAATATTTATCATGTCCTTATGGTGCTATATTAAAATTTTCATAATTTTTACTCCATATTATCATTTTTTAGCTCTAGAAAATATAGATTAGAAACAAAATATATTGTCCACTAGTGCCTTTCAGTTGCCATAGTGATGCAATATTTTTATACGTAGCGATCAGAAGCGATGCGAGGGGCATGAATGGGGTTCTTAGAGCGATCAGCATCTGCCAACGCTTTTTAGAGGGAAGTTAGAAATTTTAATATTAAATTTAAAAAGTTTTTCCTCTGCGCACTCCATCCATGAGCACAATAATTAATGTTTTGTGTAAAAGAGACTTCAGGTGGTGCAACGATTTTTAAGATCGGAATTTAAAGTTTTTTTTTCATCGTTAAAAGCCACCTTTGTTAACTTTTTTTTTATTAACTTTTTTGGTGTAAAATTATTTATGTGATATATCTGTTTGCATTTATGGCTTTATGTTTTTTTACAGTATTTTTATGGCCTATAATTTTCCGGGGAATTTTTTTAGCTTCCTTAAAGCTTTTATTTTCCATTTTCTTCAAGATTTTTTAAAAGGGGCGAGTCTGATTTTTCAGACACTTTATATTATTTTAACATTGTGCCTGTCTTGTGTTTTTGACTAATGAAAAAGAAAAACTAAAAAAAATTTTATAGAAACGTATTGGATCAGTATTGTAAATAATATTTATTAAATTTAAAAAAAAAAATAATAACGTAGCTCGAAGGGCGTTTTGGCATTTATTTTCTCACGTGTCGTGTAGCCTTTTTTTGTTTTTATTAAAAATTTTGCGTATACTATGTATGTAATTGTATAAAGAAAGTCCATTTTATTTTATTAGAAATGGGTTTTTGTAAATAGACATAGTGTATTCGGATAATAAAAATAATACTATTATATACTTCATGCTTATTTATTTCTACATAATTTGACTATTGGCGATGGTGACATTGACGGCTAAATAATTCGACTATTGGTGATGGTGAAATTTAGTTGACGGCTAAGAAAGATTGATGAAGGAGTACGCTGAGTTGATGACCTATAATTATTTTTATTAGGGATTCATTATAATCATAATCATATTATTTTTTATTACAATTTCAATCGTAATCATATTCTATTAATGATTTTCCAGAAAACTTTTTCAAAAATTGTGAAAAAAATCATAGTTTTTTTCCCCGATTTTTCGAGAAAAATCTGGTATCTTCACTAAACTTCCATGAAATATGTACTCTTTTTATAGCAAGGAGAAATTTGGGCTGTTTAAAGCCATTCAGTGTGTCCTGGCTGGGCCAAAACTTTGATTTTTCGTACCTCACTTTCAATAAAAAGTGTTGAAAATAATTAAATTGCCCTACCTTAAGGAAGTTCCTATCAGGGAAGGCTCCAGACCTTATAAATCCCAATAAGGCCCTTTTTTCCCTCTCTTCCTTCTTTTTTATGATTTTTAACTTTAAGTTACTTACTTCTTTTTTATGATTTTTAACTCTAATTACTTAATTCTTATTTATGATTTTTAACTTTAAATTACTTCCTTCTTTTTATGATTTTTAACTTTCAATTACTTCCTTCTTTTTTATGACTTAACTTTTAAATTACTTCCTTCTTTTTATGATTTTTAACTTTAATTACTTCCTTCTTTTTTATGATTTTTAACTTTAAATTACTTCCTTCTTTTTATGATTTTTAACTTTAAATTACTTCCTTCTTTTATGATTTTAACTTTAAATTACTTCCTTCTTTTTTATGATTTTTAACTTTAAATTACTTCCTTCTTTTTATGATTTTTAACTTTAAATTACTTCCTTCTTTTTTATGAATTTTAACTTTAAATTACTTCCTTCTTTTTTATGATTTTTAACTTTAAATTACTTCCTTCTTTTTTATGATTTTTAACTTTAAATTACTTCCTTCTTTTTTATGATTTTTAACTTTAAATTACTTCCTTCTTTTTTATGATTTTTAACTTTAAATTACTTCCTTCTTTTTTATGATTTTAACTTTAAATTATTTACTTTTTTTTATGATTTTTAACTTTAAATTACTTCCTTCTTTTTTGATTTTTAACTTTAAATTACTACCTTCTTTTTATGATTTTTAACTTTAAATTACTTCCTTCTTTTTTATGATTTTAACTTTAAATTATTTACTTTTTTATGATTTTTAACTTGAAATTACTACCTTCTTTTTTATGATTTTTAACTTTAAATTACTTACTTGTCGCAACGTAAGCATATTCAATGTTGCCAACCCTCCAGCTTTCAAGCTCATATTTTCAGTCGTCATCAATTGCATCATATTTATAGTTTTACGGTTCTTTTTGTCAAAATCAAGCCAGTTAACCGCATAAATTATACTTCTTAATTTTTCACTCTGAAATAAACATATCAAGTGGGCAGTGGCAATATGTGGCACAATCTAAAAAAAATTTTCAACCTCATCTATAAGAGTTTGTCCATATCCGTTGAAAATTCCGATGACATAGATTTCAGTTATGAGACTTGTCACTCCTGTGTATATTCTAAACGGATTCCCTTCACTCTAAAATAAATTTAAAATTTTTTTAAATTTAAAATTTTTTTACTTTTAATAAAAGAATTGCCGCACAAGCCAAAAAAACTGCCGAAAGGCAGAAGATTGAAATAATCGGCACCGAGCAATCTTTCTAAATTTTCCTTAAATCTAAAAAATTGATTAAAAAAAATAAAATTATTTTTAAACAAATACCTCCTTAAAATGATTAAATGCTGTATATTTTGTTTGAGACAGAATTCTAAAGAATGTTCATATTTAGTTTGATTTTTTTCAAAATGTATTTTCGCCCTTTCTTCAAGATGTTCCATGGAAATATTTAAAATTTTGAGCTGTTCCAAAAGAGATTCGAAAAGGTCGTAGAAGAGCGAGACGCCGCCAGAAGTGACGCAGAGATCGATGAACATAAATATGAGAAAAACGAGAGAAAGGACGATTCGTACAAAAATGCTTTCAGGATCTGGGCTCCACATGGCGAAAAATAAACTGTTGTCGAAAATATCTCCAGGGAGTTGGTCGCCACCGTGGTATTTTTCGATAAATGGCACAACGAACATATTTGAAATTAATATAACGCCATAGAAGGCAAAAGCCAAATCGCTTTTTTCAAACGGTTCGTCCTATTTAGTTTCAAAATTGTGATTTCATAACGTTCAGGTTCGTTGTAGTCGAAAAAATTTTCTATTTTCGTCTTAAAAAGAAAAGTCGCCGAATCCCTTTTTGTAAACAACGATCCGATAGTTAACTGCGAAATTAAAGTGTGGCATAACATCCGAAGAAACTTCATGGCGAAAAGCATTAAATGAAAAGAACTAAAAAACGACATAGCCATCAAAATAAAAACAAACGAATGAATTATTGTGTACGATATTAACTGAAAGATGGCCCAGTAATAAAAATTATTGTCGACCCTCGGGTAAAAACCTGCATACCAAAGGACATTTTTATATACCTCACGGAGATGCCGTTCGACATTTTTGTCCGTCCACTTTCTCAGAGACATGTTTGCATAATAACAAAAAAATTAGAACATATAAGATTCTCAATAATGGGGTATGTGGTCATCAATTTAAACTTCAGAAACTTTTCAAGATTCTCCTTAATATTGACAATCTAATTACCCAAATAAGGGGTACAACTTAAGAAGTTAAAAAAGTTTTAAAAGCCAAAAATTTAAAAGTGATTTATTAATTGGCGTAAGGCACATACATTTTATATCGAGATTCGATTTTTGTATAAAAAAAATAGATTTAAAATCTTATAAACTATCAGACTTAAAAAATAAAATGGACGGCAGATTTTGGTGCGGACGGATTTTAAACAAAATTTTTTTTTAAATGGTACTTTGTGTGGACTTCATGGGTTCCATGTGATACCCGCCGTGCATTTGTTCTTCTTTGTCTTTTTTAATTTTGTGACGACGAGCTTCGATGAGGTAAAGAGTTCCGGATGCGTAGCAGCCGATTACTCCGATGACGGCCAAAGCGTAAGACCAGCCGATGTTGTTATGTTGCCAATCAGGCATCCAGTCTCTCCCATCTCCGTAGAGGCCGAAAATGTACACAGAGATCGTACCACAAAATGCTTTAAAAATTTTTAGTTATGGAAAAAACCATTTGGTCTCTTTTCTTACCAGCGATGATGAGCGATCCTCCTAGGAAGACTAAACTGGACGAAACGGTAGTTTTCACGACTGCATGCGAGATAAAGTAAAGATGCGATTATGGCAAGGAGATTCAAAGTAAAGCAGAGAGTGAAAAAGAACTGGACAGTAACGAAAAAGGCTGAAAAAAAAAAAAAGTAATCACATCAATTTTGTATTAAGTAACTGAAAACTAGAGTTAGGCGTTTTTAAATTTTAAAGCTAAAAATTATGAATATGAATACAAAAAGGAAGTTTTGGGTTTAAAAAATTTATGGCCAGAATCTGGGAAAAATCAAGGATTTCTGGCAAAAAGAAAATGGCAAAAATAAAAATTTTGTTTATAAAATACTGTCGAGAAAAACTTAAGTGGACAAAAATGCTATTTAAAAAAATTCTTAGCCAAAAATGGAGGAAAATGCCCAAAATCTGGGAAAACCGAGGGATGTCTGGCTAACAAGAAAAAAAATTCATGGAAATCTGGTTATAATAGTTTTTAAGAAAACACTGCCAATAAAACACTAGAAAAACGCTAGTTCTTGAACGACAAAAATTAAAACGCCTAAAGGCGTTTAACACCCAATAAGGAGGTTTGGTAGGCAAAAATGGAGGAAAATGCCCAAAATCTGGGAAAACCGAGGGATGCCTAGCAATACAAGAATGAAAAAATTCCTGGAAATCTGGTTTTTAAGAAAATGCTGCCGATAAAACCCAAGAAAAACGCTAGTTCTTGAACGACAAAAATAAAACGCCTAAAGGCGTTTACCACCCAATAAGGCGGTTTTTTTTAGGTAAAAGTGGAGGAAAATGCCCAAAATCTGGGAAAACCGAGGGATGTCTGGCATAACAAGAATGAAAAAATTCATGGAAATGTAGTTTTTAAGTAAACACTGCCAACAAAACCCAAGAAAAACGCTAGTTCTTGAACAACAAAAATTAAAACGCCTAAAGGCGTTTACCACCCGATAAGGTGGTTTCTTTGGCAAAAATGGAGGAAAATGCCCAAAATCTAGGAAAAGGATGTCTGGCATTACAAAATGAAAATTCCTGGAAATCCGGATTAAAATAGTTTTTAAGAAAACACTGCCAATAAAACCCAAGAAAAACGCTAGTTCTTGAACGACAAAAAAAACGCCTAAAGGCGTTTACCACCCAATAAGGCGGTTTTTTTAGGTAAAAGTGGAGGAAAATGCCCAAAATCTGGGAAAACCGAGGGATGTCTGGCATAACAAATGAAAAATTCATGGAAATGTAGTTTTTAAGTAAACACTGCCAACAAAACCCAAGAAAAACGCTAGTTCTTGAACAACAAAAATTAAAACGCCTAAAGGCGTTTACCACCCGATAAGGTGTTTCTTTGGCAAAAATGGAGGAAATGCCCAAAATCTAGGAAAAGGATGTCTGGCATTACAAATGAAAAATTCCTGGAAATCCGGATAAAATAGTTTTTAAGAAAACACTGCCAATAAAACCCAAGAAAAACGCTAGTTCTTGAACGACAAAAATAAAAACGCCTAAAGGCGTTTACCACCCAATAAGGCGGTTTTTTTTAGGTAAAAGTGGAGGAAAATGCCCAAAATCTGGTAAAACCGAGTGATGTCTGGCATAACAAGAATGAAAAATTCATGGAAATGTAGTTTTTAAGTAAACACTGCCAACAAAACCCAAGAAAAACGCTAGTTCTTGAACGACAAAAATTAAAACGCCTGAAGGCGTTTAACACCCAAATAAGGTGGTTTTTTAGCCAAAAATGGAGGAAAATGCCCATATCTGGGAAAGGATGTCAGGCATTACAAGAATGAAAATTCCTGGAAATCGGGTTTATAATAGTTTTTAAGAAAACACCACCAATAAAACGCTAGAAAAACGCTAGTTCTTGAACGACAAAAATTAAAACGCCTAAAGGCGTTTACCACTCAATAAGGAGGTTTCTTTGGCAAAAATGGAAAATGCCCAAAATCTGGGAAAACCGAGGGATGTCTGGCAATACAAGAATGAAAAATTCATGGAAATCTGGTTGATAACAGTTTTTCGGAAAATACTGCCAATAAAACGCTAGAAAAACGCTAATTCTTGAACGACAAAAATTAAAACGCCTAAAGGTGTTTACCACCCAATGAGGTGGTTTCTTACGCAAAAATGGAGGAAAATGCCCAAAATCTGGGAAAAGGATGTCTGGCATAACAAGAATGAAAAATTCCTGGAAATCGGGTTTATAAAGTTTTTAAGAAAACACTGCCAAGAAAACCGCTAGCTCTTGAACGACAAAAATTAAAACGCCTGAAGGCGTTTAACACCCAAATAAGTGGTTTTTAGCCAAAAATGGAGGAAAATGCCCAATATCTGGGAAAACCGAGGGATGTCTGGCAATACAAGAATGAAAAAATTCATGGAAATCTGGTTGATAACAGTTTTTCGGAAAATACTGCCAATAAAACGCTAGAAAAACGCTAATTCTTGAACGACTAAAATTAAAACGCCTAAAGGCGTTTACCACCCAATAAGGTGGTTTCTTAGGCAAAAATGCCCAAAATCTGGGAAAACCGAGGGATGTCTGGACATCGTAAGAATAAAAAAACGCATGAAAATTTGGTTCATAACAGTTTTTCGGAGAATACTTACAATAAAACGCTAGAAAAACGCTAGTTCTTGAACGACAAAAATTAAAACGCCTGAAGGCGTTTACCACCCAATAAGGTGGTTTCTTAGGCCAAAATGGAGAAAAACGCCAAAAATCTGGGAAAACCAAGGGATGTCAGGCATAACAAGAATGAAAAATTCCTGGAAATCTGGTTCATAATAGTTTTTAAGAAAACACTGGCAATAAGCCCAAGAAAAACGCTAGTTCTTGAACGACAAAAATTAAAACGCCTGAAGGCGTTTACTACCCAATAAGGTGGTTTCTTAGGCAAAAATGGAGAAAAATGCCAAAAATCTGGAAAACCGAGGGATGTCTGGCAATACAAGAATGAAAAAACTCATGGAAATCTAGTTTATATAGTTTTTAAGAAAACACTGGCAATAAAGCCCAAGAAAAACGCTAATTCTTGAACGACAAAAATTAAAACGACTAAAGGCGTTTACCACCCAATAAGGAGGTTTCTTAGGCAAAAATGGAGGAAAATGCCCTAAAACTGGGAAAACTGAGGATGTACATCTTAAAAAAAAACGCAAGAAAATCTGGTTCATAACCGTTTTTCGGAAAATACTGCCAATATAACGCTAGAAAAACGCTAGTTCTTAAACGACAAAAATTACAACGCCTAAAGGCGTTTATCACCCAAAAGGTGGTTTCTTAGGCAAAATGGAGGAAAATTCCCAAATCTGGGAAAACCAAGGGATGTCAGGCATAACAAGAATGAAAAAATTCCTGGAAATCTGGTTCATGATAGTTTTTAAGAAAACACTGGCAATAAAGCCCAAGAAAAACGCTAGTTCTTGAACGACAAAAATTAAAACGCCTAAAGGCGTTTACTACCCAATAAGGTGGTTTCTTAGGCAAAATGGAGAAAAACGCCAAAATCTGGGAAAACCGAGGGATGTCTGGCAATACAAGAATGAAAAAACTCATGGAAATCTAGTTTATAATAGTTTTTAAGAAAACACTGCCAATAAAGCCCAAGAAAAACGCTAGTTCTTGAACGACAAAAATTAAAACGCCTAAAGGCGTTTACCACCCAATAAGGAGGTTTCTTAGGCAAAAATGGAGGAAAATGCCCAAAATCTGGAAAACCGAGGGATGTCTGGCAATACAAGAATGAAAAAATTCATGGAAATCTGGTTGATAACAGTTTTTCGGAAAATACTGCCAATAAAACGCTAGAAAAACGCTAATTCTTGAACGACAAAAATTAAACGCCTAAAGGTGTTTACCACCCAATGAGGTGGTTTCTTACGCAAAAATGGAGGAAAATGCCCAAAATCTGGGAAAAGGATGTCTGGCATAACAAATGAAAAATTCCTGGAAATCGGGTTTATAATAGTTTTTAAGAAAACACTGCCAAGAAAACCGCTAGCTCTTGAACGACAAAATTAAAACGCCTGAAGGCGTTTAACACCCAAATAAGGTGGTTTTTTAGCCAAAAATGGAGGAAAATGCCCAATATCTGGGAAAACCGAGGGATGTCTGGCAATACAAGAATGAAAAATTCATGGAAATCTGGTTGATAACAGTTTTTCGGAAAATACTGCCAATAAAACGCTAGAAAAACGCTAATTCTTGAACGACTAAAATTAAAACGCCTAAAGGCGTTTACCACCCAATAAGGTGGTTTCTTAGGCAAAAATGCCCAAAATCTGGGAAAACCGAGGATGTCTGGACATCGTAAGAAAAAAAACGCATGAAAATTTGGTTCATAACAGTTTTTCGGAGAATACTTACAATAAACGCTAGAAAACGCTAGTTCTTGAACGACAAAAATTAAAACGCCTGAAGGCGTTTACCACCCAATAAGGTGGTTTCTTAGGCCAAAATGGAGAAAAACGCCAAAAATCTGGGAAAACCAAGGGATGTCAGGCATAACAAGAATGAAAAAATTCCTGGAAATCTGGTTCATAATAGTTTTTAAGAAAACACTGGCAATAAAGCCCAAGAAAAACGCTAGTTCTTGAACGACAAAAATTAAAACGCCTGAAGGCGTTTACTACCCAATAAGGTGGTTTCTTAGGCAAAAATGGAGAAAAATGCCAAAAATCTGGAAAACCGAGGGATGTCTGGCAATACAAGAATGAAAAACTCATGGAAATCTAGTTTATAATAGTTTTTAAGAAAACACTGGCAATAAAGCCCAAGAAAAACGCTAATTCTTGAACGACAAAAATTAAACGACTAAAGGCGTTTACCACCCAATAAGGAGGTTTCTTAGGCAAAAAAAAAATGCCCTAACTGGGAAAACTGAGGATGTATGGACATTAAGAATTAAAAAACGCAAGAAAATCTGGTTCATACCGTTTTTCGGAAAATACTGCCAATATAACGCTAGAAAAACGCTAGTTCTTAAACGACAAAAATTACAACGCCTAAAGGCGTTTCACCCAAAAGGTGGTTTCTTAGGCAAAAATGGAGGAAATTCCCAAAATCTGGGAAAACCAAGGGATGTCAGGCATAACAAGAAAGAAAAAATTCCTGGAAATCTGGTTCATGATAGTTTTTAAGAAAACACTGGCAATAAAGCCCAAGAAAAACGCTAGTTCTTGAACGACAAAAATTAAAACGCCTAAAGGCGTTTACTACCCAATAAGGTGGTTTCTTAGGCAAAATGGAGAAAAAACGCCCAAAATCTGGGAAAACCGAGGGATGCCTAGCATACAAGAATGAAAAAATTCCTGGAATCTGGTTTTTAAGAAAATGCTGCCGATAAAACCCAAGAAAAACGCTAGTTCTTGAACGACAAAAATAAAAAGCCTAAAGGCGTTTACCACCCAATAAGGCGGTTTTTTTTTTTAGGTAAAAGTGGAGGAAAATGCCCAAAATCTGGTAAAACCGAGTGATGTCTGGCATAACAAGAATGAAAAAATTCATGGAAATGTAGTTTTAAGTAAACACTGCCAACAAAACCCAAGAAAAACGCTAGTTCTTGAACGACAAAAATTAAAACGCCTGAAGGCTTTTACCCAAATAAGGTGGTTTTTAGCCAAAATGGAGGAAAATGCCCAATATCTGGGAAAAGGATGTCAGGCATTACAAGAATGAAAAATTCCTGGAAATCGGGTTTATAATAGTTTTTAAGAAAACACCACCAATAAAACGCTAGAAAAACGCTAGTTCTTGAACGACAAAAATTAAAACGCCTAAAGGCGTTTACCACTCAATAAGGAGGTTTCTTTGGCAAAAATGGAGGAAAATGCCCAAAATCTGGGAAAACCGAGGGATGTCTGGCAATACAAGAATGAAAAAATTCATGGAAATCTGGTTGATAACAGTTTTTCGGAAAATACTGCCAATAAAACGCTAGAAAAACGCTAATTCTTGAACGACAAAAATTAAAACGCCTAAAGGTGTTTACCACCCAATGAGGTGGTTTCTTACGCAAAAATGGAGGAAAATGCCCAAATCTGGGAAAAGGATGTCTGGCATAACAAGAATGAAAAATTCCTGGAATCGGGTTTATAATAGTTTTTAAGAAAAACACTGCCAAGAAAACCGCTAGCTCTTGAACGACAAAAATTAAAACGCCTGAAGGCGTTTAACACCCAAATAAGGTGGTTTTTAGCCAAAATGGAGGAAATGCCCAATCTGGGAAAACCGAGGGATCTGGCAATACAAGAATGAAAAATTCATGGAAATCTGGTTGATAACAGTTTTTCGGAAAATACTGCCAATAAAACGCTAGAAAAACGCTAATTCTTGAACGACTAAAATTAAAACGCCTAAAGGCGTTTACCACCCAATAAGGTGGTTCTTAGGCAAAAATGCCCAAAATCTGGGAAAACCGAGGGATGTCTGGACATCGTAAGAATAAAAAAACGCATGAAAATTTGGTTCATAACAGTTTTTCGGAGAATACTTACAATAAAACGCTAGAAAAACGCTAGTTCTTGAACGACAAAAATTAAACGCCTGAAGGCGTTTACCACCCAATAAGGTGGTTTCTTAGGCCAAAATGGAGAAAAACGCCAAAAATCTGGGAAACCAAGGGATGTCAGGCATAACAAGAATGAAAAAATTCCTGGAAATCTGGTTCATAATAGTTTTTAAGAAAACACTGGCAATAAAGCCCAAGAAAAACGCTAGTTCTTGAACGACAAAAATTAAACGCCTGAAGGCGTTTACTACCCAATAAGGTGGTTTCTTAGGCAAAAATGGAGAAAAATGCCAAAAATCTGGGAAAACCGAGGGATGTCTGGCAATACAAGAATGAAAAAACTCATGGAAATCTGTTATAATAGTTTTTAAGAAAACACTGGCAATAAAGCCCAAGAAAAACGCTAATTCTTGAACGACAAAAATTAAAACGACTAAAGGCGTTTACCACCCAATAAGGAGGTTTCTTAGGCAAAAATGGAGGAAAATGCCCTAAAACTGGGAAAACTGAGGATGTATGGACATCTTAAGAATTAAAACGCAAGAAATCTGGTTCATAACCGTTTTTCGGAAAATACTGCCAATATAACGCTAGAAAAACGCTAGTTCTTAAACGACAAAAATTACAACGCCTAAAGGCGTTATCACCCAAAAGGTGGTTTCTTAGGCAAAATGGAGGAAAATTCCCAAATCTGGGAAAACCAAGGGATGTCAGGCATAACAAGAATGAAAAAATTCCTGGAAATCTGGTTCATGATAGTTTTTAAGAAAACACTGGCAATAAAGCCCAAGAAAAACGCTAGTTCTTGAACGACAAAATTAAAACGCCTAAAGGCGTTTACTACCCAATAAGGTGGTTTCTTAGGCCAAAATGGAGAAAAACGCCAAAATCTGGGAAAACCAAGGGATGTCAGGCAATACAAGAATGAAAAAATTCCTGGAAATCTGGTTTATAATAGTTTTAAGAAACACTGCCAATAAAACCCAAGAAAAACGTTAGTTCTTGAACGACAAAATTAAACGACTAAAGGCGTTTACCACCCAATAAGGAGGTTTCTTAGGCAAAATGGAGAAAAACGCCAAAAATGGGAAAACCAAGGGATGTCAGGCAATACAAGAATGAAAAAATTCCTGGAAATCTGGTTATAATAGTTTTTAAGAAAACACTGCCAATAAAACCCAAGAAAAACGTTAGTTCTTGAACGACAAAAATTAAAACCTAAGGCGTTTACCACCCAATAAGGAGGTTTCTTAGGCAAAAATGGAGAAAAACGCCAAAAATCTGGGAAAAACCGGGGGATGTCTGGCAATACAAGAATGAAAAAACTCATGGAAATCTAGTTTTATAATAGTTTTAAGAAACACTGCCAATAAAACCCAAGAAAAACGTTAGTTCTTGAACGACAAAAATTAAAACGACTAAAGGCGTTTACCCAATAAGGAGGTTTCTTAGGCAAAAATGGAGGAAAATGCCCTAAAAACTGGGAAAACTGAGGATGTATGGACATCTTAAGAATTAAAAAAACGCATGAAAATTTGGTTCATAACCGTTTTTCGGAAAATACTGCCAATAAACGCTAGAAAAACGCTAGTTCTTAAACGACAAAAATTACAACGCCTAAAGGCGTTTTATCACCCAAAAAGGTGGTTTCTTAGGCAAAAATGGAGGAAATTCCCAAAATCTGGGAAAACTGAGGGATGTCTGGACATTTTAATCATAAAAAACCATGAAAATCAGGTTCATAACAGTTTTTCGGAAAATACTGCCAATAAAACGCTAGTTCTTGAACGACAAAAATTAAAACGCCCGAAGGCGTTTACACCCATAAGGTGGTTTTTTTTTTAGCCAAAAATGGAGGAAAATTACATTCATACTCATATTAAACAGAATTTCACATGATTTTGTATGAAAACATCAATGGTAAAATGAAATCGAAAATATTGTAATACTCTTCCGAATATCCACCAGCATTCTGTGTACTTGACTTCATACCAAAACCTCGGATCGTTAAAATCTCCAAAGCAGACCGTCCAGAGTCCTTAAATATTTAAATTAACCAAAATATAATTTTAAAAAATTGTAAATTTTACCCAATTTATGAAATTTAGGCTTTGGAAGCTTGTAGTCCGTTTCGAGCCAGTTGGGCGTCGAAAATGCGATTAAAATCAAAAGAAGGAAAGGGCGCAAAGGCCAGTCGCTACTTTTCCCGTTATAGACTTGCCCATTATTTATTAAACTTTGTTTTTAAAATTATTAAAATCAGATCATAACTTCAATATAAAATATAAACAATCAACAGGAGACCCCGCCCCTTCTAATTTCAAATTATAACCTTCTTTAGGGTAAACTTAATAACAACTGTCGTTTGTCAGTGTCAAGGACCATGTAATAACTAGACACTCAACCTAGTGTTAAAAAATGGAAGTCCTTAAACGACGTAGTTCTCGGAGCGGTTCGAGCAGCGCCACGGGTTATCTGCTCCGACCGTCTGATAGGGTCAGTGTCACACGAAAAAGCTCCGTGTTCCCCGTGGTAAAACGCTAATTCTTGAACGACAAAAATTAAAACGACTAAAGGCGTTTACCACCCAATAAGGAGGTTTCTTAGGCAAAAATGGAGGAAAATGCCCTAAAACTGGGGAAAACTGAGGATTGGACATCTAAGAATTAAAAAACGCAAGAAAATCTGGTTCATAACCGTTTTTCGGAAAATACTGCCAATATACGCTAGAAAACGCTAGTTCTTAAACGACAAAAATTACAACGCCTAAAGGCGTTTATCACCCAAAAGGTGGTTTCTTAGGCAAAAATGGAGAAAATTCCCAAAATCTGGGAAAACCAAGGGATGTCAGGCATAACAAGAATGAAAAAATTCCTGGAAATCTGGTTCATGATAGTTTTTAAGAAAACACTGGCAAGCCCAAGAAAAACGCTAGTTCTTGAACGACAAAAATTAAAACGCCTAAAGGCGTTTACTACCCAATAAGGTGGTTTCTTAGGCCAAAATGGAGAAAAACGCCAAAATCTGGGAAAACCAAGGGATGTCAGGCAATACAAGAATGAAAAAATTCCTGGAAATCTGGTTTATAATAGTTTTTAAGAAAACACTGCCAATAAACCCAAGAAAAACGTTAGTTCTTGAACGACAAAAATTAAAACGACTAAAGGCGTGCCAATAAACCAAGAAAAACGTTAGTTCTTGAACGACAAAAATTAAAACGACTAAAGGCGTTTACCACCCAATAAGGAGGTTTCTTAGGCAAAAATGGAGAAAAACGCCAAAATCTGGGAAAACCAAGGGATGTCAGGCAATACAAGAATGAAAAATTCCTGGAAATCTGGTTTATAATAGTTTTTAAGAAAACACTGCCAATAAAACCCAAGAAAAACGTTAGTTCTTGAACGACAAAAATTAAAACGACTAAAGGCGTTTACCACCCAATAAGGAGGTTTCTTAGGCAAAAATGGAGAAAAACGCCAAAAATCTGGGAAAACCGGGGGATGTCTGGCAATACAAGAATGAAAAAACTCATGGAATCTAGTTTATAATAGTTTTAAGAAAACACTGCCAATAAAACCCAAGAAAAACGTTAGTTCTTGAACGACAAAAATTAAAACGACTAAAGGCGTTTACCACCCATAAGGAGGTTTCTTAGGCAAAAATGGAGGAAAATGCCCTAAAACTGGGAAAACTGAGGATGTATGGACATCTTAAGAATTAAAAAACGCATGAAAATTTGGTTCATAACCGTTTTCGGAAAATACTGCCATATAACGCTAGAAAAACGCTAGTTCTTAAACGACAAAAATTACAACGCCTAAAGGCGTTTATCACCCAAAAAGGTGGTTTCTTAGGCAAAAATGGAGGAAAATTCCCAAAATCTGGGAAAACTGAGGGATGTCTGGACATTTTAATCATAAAAAAACGCATGAAAATCAGGTTCATAACAGTTTTTCGGAAATACTGCCAATAAAACGCTAGTTCTTGAACGACAAAAATTAAAACGCCCGAAGGCGTTTACTACCCAATAAGGTGGTTTTTTTTTAGCCAAAAATGGAGGAAAATTACATTCATACTCATATTAAACAGAATTTCCCACATTGATTTCTTGGTATTTGATATCAATTTTTAATAGTGTAAAATGTATTCATATTCATAAGTATTAGCATTATGAATACGCCCAGCATTGATGAAAACACTCACTTGGTAAAATGAAATCGAAAATATTGTAATACTCTTCCTCGAATATCCACCAGCATTCTGTGTACTTGACTTCATACCAAAACCTCGGATCGTTAAAATCTCCAAAGCAGACCGTCCAGAGTCCTTAAATATTTAAATTAACCAAAATATAATTTTAAAAAATTGTAAATTTTACCCAATTTATGAAATTTAGGCTTTGGAAGCTTGTAGTCCGTTTCGAGCCAGTTGGGCGTCGAAAATGCGATTAAAATCAAAAGAAAGGAAAGGGCGCAAAGGCCAGTCGCTACTTTTCCCGTTATAGACTTGCCCTTATTTATTAAACTTTGTTTTTAAAATTATTAAAATCAGATCATAACTTCAATATAAAATATAAACAATCAACAGGAGACCCCGCCCCTTCTAATTTCAAATTATAACCTTCTTTTAGGGTAAACTTAATAACAACTGTCGTTTGTCAGTGTCAAGGACCATGTAATAACTAGACACTCAACCTAGTGTTAAAAAATGGAAGTCCTTAAACGACGTAGTTCTCGGAGCGGTTCGAGCAGCGCCACGGGTTATCTGCTCCGACCGTCTGATAGGGTCAGTGTCACACGAAAAAGCTCCGTGTTCCCCGTGGTTCGAGGAATTTGATTGGGTAAGAAACCACCCGTAATGATTGCAAACCACTATTTTCTCTACTTAACCATGTTTATTTAATGTTTATATAGATGTCGTCATGTACCGAAGAAATCAAGAATATGGAGGTGTCGGAGGAGGAAATCACGGAAGAACCGACGGAGGATACCCCCAAACTGAAAAAGAGAAAGCGTACGAAAGCGAAAGCGACTGCGAATCCGTTTCCGATGGCTATGTTTCGGACAATACTCAGTCTAGCGTTGCAGGATCCGTTAATGGAGATTACACTGATACCCAGAATTCTTACCAAAATGATGTCACAAGTGGTGGAGATGAAGCCGGCATTGATTTCTATATGGCAGACGATCCACACAACGTTGTTGAATTGGTATTTACAGGCAGAACCGCAGAAGTCGAACCCGGAGACCTGGCCAAAATTGTTGGACGAGTGCGACAGCACTTTGTCCACGACGTCTGGGTCCCCAGAAGAACTTCAGACGTTGCTAACCTCGTGGACGAAGTGCATAGATTCATTTCGTCCTTCCCGGAACGAAATGGATTCAGCACAATCTGGTCGCATTGTGAACCAAACGGAGGGAACTTCCACATCCATTCAGTGCACGACTGTGCCTATTCCAACGGAACATGTCGATGCGCTGGATTCAGGGAGCTCTCAAGTAAATTCAGGGGATTCGACCTACGACTCCGTCATAAACGGCGTTTTAGGCGTAGGAGACACAGGTTCGGCGGATTCAAATGGCTCACAAAATACATCACACATCTCCAACTTTATTCGGGAAATGAGGGCAGGGAAATCTACCTCATTAACATCGGACCCCTGCGCAGGAACTATCCTGTTACAGATAAAGGTGTTCCCGTTCGACTCGGCGAAGAGGTCGGACCCCAAGAACATGTGGAAGGAGTGTACGAAATATGTCCAGGTTTCGCTCAACAAGATAGAACACCACCAACAACTGGTGGCATTCGACAAGTTGCTTCGGAGCCTGGAGCACATTATACGAAATTCCAGGGGAGCCACAGAGAAGCAACTGTGGAGGCGTTGACGGAGTGGATGCAAAGAAACATTGTTGTCCCGGACCACATAACACAATCGGATATCTGGTTAAAATCGCGTTTCAAGTATATAACTACAAGGGACAATAATTTCCAGACAGCGCTTTCAATCCACCGGACCATACTATCTAAAATGACTCTAATACCTTTACAGGAATTTGTATTAAAAGCAGATACTGTGTCGTACTACGATGACAACGCCGTTGTATTGCCATACCAAAGATGCAAGGAAATGTACAGGACCTTCCTCACGCAACTACAAGACGACTACAACGGATTTATGTGTTTTTTATATGAACTTCTAACGCAGACGTCCGGAAAATTCAACTGTCTACTCATTCAAGGCGCTCCTTCGGTCGGAAAAACATGGTTTACCTCTGTACTTTCGAAATTGATGTCAAACACCGGTTTTATAGCAAATTCCAACAGGTATTCGCAATTTCCGTTTCAGGACTGCACAAAAAGGAACCTGTTGATCTTCGATGAGCCGAACGTGGAACCTTCTTCGTTGGAACAATTTAAAATGTTGTTCGCAGGAACCCCTATGCCAGTGAACATCAAATACGAGTCACATAATCTAGTGAGGAGGACACCCGTCGTAGTTACATGCAACAGGGATCCTTTTCAAGGAACTCGGAATTCAACTCACGGATAAAACGTTTTTACTGGAGGGTTCCATTCACTTACATCTTTAACGACGAAGAACTTACCAACTCCAACCTTGACATCAAAGCCTTGTACGACCTCATAGTGGAGCACGTGAAAAGGGCCGAAGACAACAGAGACGCCAACGAAGACATTGACGATTTTCTAGACAAGCTTGTACAAAAGGAGTTATAATAAATCAAAATTTATAATATTCATGTCTATTTATTTTCCCAAACATCTGAAGGAGTAAATCCTAATACAGAGTTGTTATACACTGTAGAAATACCAGTAGGACGTCCTCCCCAAGGAACTTCAGTAGGACCGCTGTATCATGCACGTACATCTGATGATGGTCGCAGGTAAGATGGATTTTGGTTTTAATCTCCCACGTCAAACAGGCTGTAACATATTCTTGGTTTTCCTTGTCAGGAGCATTAGACTGTATAGGAAGAATTCGGATGTGAACGGGTGGCATCACGTGTCCTGAATTCGGTGGAGTATGATCGATCGATTTGAAGAATGTTCCACGATAGCTTTGGTGTAATCTTCGTAATCGCTTCCTTCAACATCGACAGGGTCAAGTACGTTGATGTCTTTAATGGCGGCTTTCTTCTCCTTTAAAGTAAGTTTAAACGTGTAGAACTTTTCACCTCCAAGGTACGCGTTGTGATGCGCTGCGTCGTCCTGCAAAGGATACCAATGTCTGGCACGAAGAACACTGGTTTTGACCTTGTATTTATAATGAACGGTTGGAATGTCCACATGATCTACGTAATTGAACATTTTTATGTGTTTGATAAGTTCAGGCCAACCGGGTTTGACCAATCCGACATCTCCAGCCTTGAAAGGTTGCAGTAGTCCGGTGTAGATATTAAGAGCTCTTGGTATACCGACAACTGTAGGAATAGAATTGTTGTAGTCTACGTCAAACTTGTGGTGTCCCCAAATTCGTTCAGGTACATCGTTGTTTGTAGGTATTAAGTAGTTATCGATAATCATTGGCGAGTTGACGTTCCTTTGGATTTCATAATTACGTAAAAGTAATTTGGTGTTTAATCCGATGGCAGTCTGTCCGAATACTGATTGAGATGCGTTTGCAGACGATGTAATAGAAACTCCGGTGTCGAAGCTAGTCTTCAGTCCCTTGGGTGTAATTAAACATTCGACAGCAGTTATTCTGGTTCCAGGAGGGCATTGTTTAAATAAATAATGGTTAAGTAGAGAAAATAGTGGTTTGCAATCATTACGGGTGGTTTCTTACCCGTCTTACCCAATCAAATTCCTCGAACCACGGGGAACACGGAACAATGAAAATGTTCCTGATTTTCGTCCAATAAACCATATTTTTGTTTTTAACCAAAAAAACTTGGATTTTTGCCCAAGTGGACCCTCCGTAAATTCGATGTTAAGGCATTTTGCTCTTCGGCTAAGAGCCCCAGATATGTAAACGTTCCTTAATGCTTTCCTTAACCAAAAGGATACCTTGAAAATTCCTTTTCCACCCTTCAACTTAGGCTTTAATCCAATTTTAGGCGTTTACCTTGAACATTCCTTTTCCACCCTTCAACTTTGGCGTTTAATCCGATTTTAGGCGTTTAGCGATTTTTGCCCTAGGGAACCCTCCGTAAATTCGATGTTAAGGCGTTTTTCTCTTCGGCGAAGAGCCCCAGATATGTAAACGTTCCTTGAAGTTTTCCTTAACCAAAAGGATACCTTGAACATTCCTTTTCCACCCCTCAACTTAGGCGTTTAATCCGATTTTAGGCGTTTGGCGATTTTTACCCAAGGGTACCCTCCGTAAATTTGATGTCAAGGCGTCTTTCTCTTCGGCCAATACCTTGCCCCGGATATGTAAACGTTCCTCGAAGCTTTCCTTAACCAAAAGGATACTTTGAACATTCCTTTTCCACCTCTCAACTTAGGCGTTTAATGTTCCTGCGTAAAATAAATATTGTTCCTGCGTAAAATGTTCCTGATTTTCTCCAATTAACCATATTTTTGTTTTTAACTAAAAAAACTCATTTTATTTTGGATTTTTGCCCAGGAGAACCCTTCAAAAATTCGATTTTAAGGCGTTTTTCTCTACGGACAATACCTTGCCCCACATATTTAAACGTTCCTTGAAGCTTTCCTTAACAAAAGGATACCTTGAACATTCCTTATCCGCCCCTCAACTTAGGCGTTTAATCCGACTTTAGGCGTTTAGCGATTGTTGCGCAAGAGAACCTTCCGTAAATTCGATTTTATAGCGTTTTTCTCCTCGGCCAAACCTTGCCCCAGATATGAAGAACGTTCCTTGAAGCTTTCCTTAACCAAAAGGATACCTTGAAGTCTTGTGCATTCTTTTCCGCCCCTCAACTTAGGCGTTTAATCCGATTTTTGCCCAAGGGAACCCTCCGTAAATTCGATTTTAAGGCGTTTTCTCTTCGGCCAAGACGTTGCCCCGGATATTTTATCGTTCCTTGAAGCTTTCCTTAACCAAAAGGATACCTTGAACATTCCTTTTCTGCCTCTCAACTTAGGCGTTTAATTTAATTTTAGGCGTTTAGCGATGACCTACCTTTTTGATCCGATTTTACTCCTTTTTGTCAGCCTTTTCAAGGGGCCTCTCTCAAGGCATTTATAAAGTGGAGTCGTCTTATCATTTCTGTTTAGTATATACTTAAAAATGGGTACACAAAATTAAATTTTTAATGAGAAAAAAACAAAATTTATTTACATTTTTTTTCCCTAAGATCTATACTTTCCGCTAGAACATTTATTTTTTTCCGTAATCGTAAATATGCTAACGTTTATTATTTACAATAAATATTCACAAGGTTTTAAAATTACATACTATAAATTACCTATGGCAAATAAGTCTGAAATTTCGTGTATATACAAAAACATTGATTTAAAAAAGAAAAATAGGTGAACGTTTGAAATAAATGAAGTTTATTTTAAACGTGATCTATTTTTAAAAGGAGTAAAAACTTATTATGGAGGTCTAAACTTTGAAAAAAAGGAATGTTCAGTACATAACCTGTACTACATAACCCTGGAGTATAAAGAGCTATAGAGTGCTCCACTGTTGCGAAGAAGCTGTTCACAACAGTGGTGCCAACTAGCTCTTTTTTTTTGAGCCATTTAAGGTTTTTTTTTACCTCCATAATATTTTACTCAAGTAATATTTCGCTAAGGATCTAATTAGACCATATAATGTTAGATTTCTTTAAAAAATCTGGGGATTAAGTATCAAAATGAGAAATAAAACATCATAAGAACACATTATAAAAGAGATCCATAGAAATATTAAACAAAATAAAACAAAATAACATATAAAAAACCATATCACAGTACTTGCTAAAAATAAAAAAAATTTAAATGTTTTTTGGCCCTTTTTTTTATATAGTTATGGAAAAATTTTTAACTAGTCAAGTCTGTTTCTCACTTAAGTCAGTCACAAAAAATTTGATTTTTTAAAATGGTAAAGTAGATTTAAAATCGGGTTCCGACGTTTTCAGGGTCGGATTGATTTTCCGATTCTTCATCTACTTTACCGAGTGGGTATTATACGAAGGAGGAGAAGCCTGGAAGCGGTGCCCGCGACCGGGCCATATTGTTCATTATGATTTGGCCACCGTTGAGACTTACGACGGCACTTCCTTCAGGCTCAGAGTCCGTATAGCTGGAATAATTTCGAACTGGCTTCTGCCGCTTCCACGATTGTCGTAGGGAATCGTTGACATTCGCATAATGATTTACGAAGCTATGTGGGTCTGAACGTACACTCTCATTTTCACTTTCAGATCCCTAAAAAAAATGTTTTAAACAAAATTTTTAAATTTTCTTTGTTTTTACCTGAGAATCAGTAGAGCTTATTTCTGAAGGTTTTTCAGTCAGACTGCTATCGTCTGGATTTTCATCGTAAGCTTTAAGGCTTTCATCGTCGCTATGATAAGCGACCGAAGCTGGCGAAGGGCGAGGAGGAGATTTCGCCAAAACCGGTGGCTGACTCCTTCCCAAAGTTCCATTTCTCTTATTCCCTCTATAAACTTCCATCGCCAATTCTTGACGATCATCAATATCCATCGCCATAGACTCTTCAAGCGTTTTCTGTGCCTCTTCTACAAAAACAAATTAGCCAACTAACCAAAATTTAAAAAATAAACTTACGTTTATATTTATAACTCTTGCTTTTCACACAAAGAACAGCAACAACCATAATAATTATAATAATAGAACAAGCAGCGACAACAACCATAAACCACGTTTGCCTATAGAATGGTTTCATTTGTAGATAACCGTATTCCAGATACAGTTTTGAAGGGGTTAACACCTATAAAATATCGTTAATATCATGAAAGTTTTAAATAATTAATTCTTACGAGATCATCTGAATAAGCAGGATAGCTAATTCCAAATTTATTATAAGTGATTAGTCTAAAATTGTATGAAGTTGAAGGAAGGAGGTTTTGATAGGAGACGCTAAATTCTTGAAGAGGCCCATTTCCTGTGCGAGTAACAGTCGTCCATCTTGTATCATCTAAAAAAAAATAATAATTATATTTCTTTTTATATTTTTTTTAAAAAGAGCTACAAATCACTCAAAACCGGATAAAACAATACAAAAGCGAATTCAATTTAAGAGCACCAAAAAGGGACAAATTTTACGTTTTTTTTTTTTTTGTTAACATAAGCGATGATAATGGATGGTGTAAGTAGTTTATGTACTGTGAAAAACAAAGCAACATTTCTTTTTTAATTTAGTTATGATATGACAAATTTTTGTTAGTGTTATACTTCTCAACATTATACCGTAAAGTAAGATCACTTACACCAATTCCAAGAAAAACCTCCTAAAAATTATGATGGGATATTAAAGTAGAATAATAAAAGATTAAAATGAGTAGGGGATGGACATCCAGACTACCCAAAAATTCTGCCAGATCTTGGTGATGATGGCTGAACTTGGGATGTCCATCCCTGATTAAATGATTTTAGCGTCTTACCTTTTCTTTTGCTTTGTATGTAGTAGCCGAGGATGGGACCTTTTCCGGATGCTGTGTTCACCCAATGCATTTCAACGCTTGAGACAGTTTTTCCGATAGTAAATGCTCTTGGCGTAGACGGAGAACCTTCCTGAGGTCCAGTCGTCACATTGGCACGAATTGGCGGACCATAATCGATCGTCTCCGCTCGAACAGTAAATGTATATGAAACTTCTTCTTCTAACGTCTGGACTTCAAGACGTGGCTCTGACACTTTTTGCTTCACTTGTTTACTAAAACGGTCATTCTGCTCAGCAGTTTCGTAGGTGACAATATAGCCGATAAGCTCGCCATTTCGTTTCTTTGGTGCATCCCATGATACTATCAAACTTGTCATCGTTATTTCGCTGAATCTTATATTCGAGGAGGGCCAGGAGGTCCCTGATGTGTCCTCACTGTGATCGGGGTTGACCTTGGACCATCTCCAGCCGGATTAAACGCCAAAATTTGTATTTTATACTTCGTATATTTATCCAAAAAGACTAAACTATGAGCAGTATATGTCGCAGGAACAACTTCTGTCTCTTCTTCTATCTTCTCATCTGGCCCTAACTCTTGTGGTGACTCCATCATCAAATAAAATATCTTAAAAACAAATAAACTAAATAAATTTTTTAATTAATTTTTACTTTGTATCCAAGAAGGTCGCCATTTTGCATATTGCTTTGAGGAGGGGTCCATCGTACTCGTATTTCTGTAGGAGAAATTGGTGTAGCGTTTACACGAAGGGGCTGCCCAGTGGGGACAGCCTCACCGACGTATATGGTGACTGGAGTGCTCGGTGGGCCAATGCCTTCTGAATTGAATGGTGCAATTACTATTTCGTAGTTGTGGTCCCTCATAAGATCTGTCAAAATTACTTGTCTTGCCTGAAAAGAAAATATTAGATCAAGTAAATCAAAATAAAAAATTATTACATCGACTCCTTGAACTTCTTGCTTAGGTGTGGCTTGGAGAGAAGTAGGGAAATCAGTCAATGGTTGAAACATAATTCGGTATCCTCCAGTTTGTTGATCTCCACTCCAAAAAGCAGCAGGAATCGGAACCCAATTGACCTCCACACTTGTCGTAGTTATAGGAACGACTTTGACTCCAGTCACAGCTTTACTTGGTGCAGCAGGAAGTGTTCTCACTTGAGCACTTTCAGGACTCCAACCACTTGGCCCGATATCATTTGTTGCCTGTATTCTGAACCGATAGAGAGTAAACGGCTTCAATTTTGTCGCCGTAAATGACGTCACTTGCGGATCTAAGCGATCCATCAAACCCGTCCATGGCCCCACTCCTTCAGAAACTTCAACAGTATAATAACGCAATGGGGCATAACCATCTCGCCCAGGAGTCCAGCTAAATGTTATCTGAGTCGCTTGAAGCTGGCTTCTTGATATCTGTGGTTTAGAAGGTGGTTCTGGAGCGTCCCGATTATTCGTTGTGTAGACAACAGCGCTGGCAGATTTTCCCCAACCAAGTTTTGTTTGTGCACTTACAGCAAACAAATAGTACTGCTCCGGCTCTAATTCAGTTACCCTAAAGAATCAAATAGTAATTTGAAAAGCACAACTGAGCAAAGCAAACCTGTATGTCCGATCTGAAGGCGGAAATTCTCTTGAAAAATTTAAAGATGAAGTCCCATAAGAATTGTGCTGTAAGCGATAAGTGATCCTGTATGCAATAATTTCTCCATTAGGCTCATCAGGTTCGTCCCAAATTATTCGTGCTGTTGTAAGCGATACATCAGGAAAAGAGACATTTGAAGGAGCACCAGGAACTGATAAAAAACATGATTAAATAAAAGTATCGATCATTTTTCTCGCTTACCATCTTCAAAAGTTTGAACTCTGACAGGAGGTGTGCTCAGCATACCGTCCCCAAGACGTGTATAAGCCAAAACTTGAATACTATAAACTTGAAACTTTCTTAATTCTGTCAATGTTGTAGTAAAAGTCTTATTTGAAGGAATATCTTTTATTTTGGGTGGTTGATTTCTGACTCCTCCATAAAAAACTTTAAAACCTTCAATTTGTCCATTTCTATGCTCTTTAGGGACGTCTCCCCATTTTACAACGATTGTGGTTGATGATGTTGTGTTTGCTTCAACATCCATTGGACCAAATGAAGGAACAGATTCACGAGTCCGCTCTAACGCTGCTGGACTTGTCAAGGATGTTCCGACATCATTGAAGGAATTCATGGTGACTTGATATTGTGTATATTCTTCAAGATTATTTAAAATATGGGAGTTTGCTGTATGATCTTCGATGGTGATGCTTTTGAATAAATTGGTACCAACTTCTGAATAAGTTATGTTGTATCCACGAGCATTTCCGAACCATTCGACTTGCTGAAGCGGTATCCAGCGGACTCGAAGTTCTGTAGCGCTCATCGCTCGTACAGTAACATTTCGTGGGGGATGAGCCGGTGGAGCTTGAATTGTCTGAAACTCTTTCGTCGGCAACGAAGGCTCCGAATTACCACAACATTACTCGCTATCATTCTCAGCATATAAACTGTAAATGGAGTCAATTTATCCACTGTCACCGTATTCCCTTCTGGCTGGCAAAACTCCCTCATCACAAACCAACTCGAATTTCGTGCTGTTTTCGCCTAAAACGTTTAAATTAATTAAATTTCTTAATTAACAACAAAAATCTTACTTCAATGATCCATTTTGTGATTGAACTATTCCCGTCGAATCCAGGAGTGAATTGTAAAACTACCGAAAATGGTTCGATATTTGTAACAGCCAATTTAGTAGGCGGTGACGGCAAAACAGGTTCAACTCCTGACTGAATTGTAGCTTCTCTTGAAACACCAACCCCTATATTCGTCTTGGCACTGACAGAAAACTTATAGTGCGTTGTAGCCTAAAATCAATAGTTAGTAAAAATAACAAAGATTTGCAAAAAAAATTACCTGAAGTTGTTCTACTTGTACGCTGGTTACGTTGGCCGGAAGTTCAATCGTTTTAAGAGTTTTAGGTTTATCTTTGACATTATAATTGACGACATAGCCAGTCAATATTCCATTCGCTTTTGTCGGAGGGTTCCAGACGACTTTTACCGCTCTGTCTGAGACATCTTCAAACTGAAGCCCTTTCACTTCATCAGGCACTAATGAAAAAAAATTAGTTTTTTGAAATTTTTTAAAAGTTTATACCATCTTCATGTGTGATGACAGAAACAGGTTGGCTTTGAATACCATCACCAGGATCCGTAAAACACAAAACGGTCACATTGTATTCAACGAATTTATCTAAATCGGTCATAATTGTCTGCTGTTCTTCCAGAGGGTCCAACAAACTAGGGGAACAGTCATAGAATGAGCGACTCTATTACCAATGTAGGCTTGTATTTTATATCCTTGATTGATCCCATTGATTTTTTGGGGATTCGGCGGCTTCCAAGAGACAGAAATCGATGTTGAATTGAGCGCAGAAACTTTAACGTTTCCTGGAGGAGCTTCCGGAACTAAAATGGACAATAAAAAAATGTTTATAATGTTTACTTTATAACTGACCTCCTTCTTTTGTCTTAATTTTAACACCATCGCTATAAACACCGACTCCTTTATTATTATAAGCGGCTATTTGCAGCACGTAATCTTTCCATGTAATAAGATCTTGGATCAAAAAGTTTCTTTGAGCCTAAAAAATTAACCTCGTTTAGAAACCTTCAAAGGGAGTTTTTCCCTGATTAAAAAAATTTACCTCATTGGTGATATTATGGGTTGTCCATGGGCTATGATTATAACCATAAAGTCTATATCGGATAATATAACCTAAAATTTGTCCATTTCTATGTTCTTCAAGAGGAGGTTGCCATTGGGTAATGATTTCTGAAGAAGATCTCGCAGAGCCGGCGAATCCGAGAGGAGGACCGGAAGGAGCTGAAAAGAAACAAATTAAAATTCTGGCATGATTGATGTTAAAAATGATATAAGCGTGCAACTACATACGTTTAATCCCTGAGTGCGAACAACATACGATTTAATAATGAAGCAAAAATGATAAAAGACACTTACGTTCTTGAGGTAAAGCGACGACATTGCTCGGATCTGAAGGGGGTCCTTCACCCACGCTGTTTACAGCAGAAACTCTAAATTGATAGGAAGACGCAGCTTTTAAACTGTTTAAAATAACCCAACGGGCATCTGAAGAAACGTTGGTATCTTCCGTCACCCAGTTTAACAATGGATCAGCTATCAAGCCATAATCGGATACTTCTCTTCTTTGTATTATATATTTACAATCGGGCTATTTCCATCGAAAGCTGGCGTCCAAGTGACATTTACGACCCGCTGGTTAAAACGGGTCGCTTTGACATTCATTACAGGATATGGAAGCTCTAAAATAATGTTAATTTAATTTAATATTAAGTTTTTTTCATACCTATAACACTGAGGCGGGCAGTTCTAGTCTCGTTTCCGCCAGCGGAACTAAGCATGCATGTATAATCGCCGACATCGGCAGCTCGTACTGCTTGGATAGTCAGCGTACCGTCACCGCCAACTCTAACTCTTTGAGTTCCAATACCTACAGGTCTGCAAAAACAATATTGAATATTTCGTGTTACAACATGAACTTACATGTTATTATGGAACCAATCTATCTGATAAGGGACAGTAGGATCGCTTGATACTTTGCATTGAAGAGTAGCAGTGTTTCCAAGTAAAACTTTGGTATCTACAGGTGGTTGGATAATTTGTGTACGAACTAAAACAGTCAAATAACCCGCCTCTTCGACTTTCCCAGCTTCATTCGATCTTATACAAGTGTACTTTCCAGCATCCGTCTCTTTCACAGCAGCAATCAGCAAATCTCCAGATTCCAATATCTGTATTCTTCCAGTCACTCCAATCACTTGATTACCTTAAAAAGATTCATAAATTACAAAGCAAAAAAAAAAAAACTTACTTCCATAAACCCATGTTGTATTTGGTATAGGAGAACCGGCCACACGGCATAACATAATGACATCTTTTCCATCCAAAACAGTAGCGTTTTGTGGCGGAGTTTCCATTACTGGAGCGGATGCTGTAAATATACATATTTAGCAGATTGAATAAAAATCAAGTTAGTTAATTAAAAACACACTAAGTAATAAAACCAAATGCTACCAAGCTATCTATCTAATTTTTGTTTCTAAAATGACTATCCTAACGATCTAGAAGACTAGGTTTATACAGCAAAATGTACAGTGAATACTCGCTGGCGCACTTTTTAGAATCTTTAACCTGAAATCGAAGATGGCCTCCATCTTGGTGCACAGGAGGTTATGTAGTGTGCAACCTTGTTTTTACGGGAAGGTTATGTCCCACAATATTTAAAAAATATATAATTTCATGAAAAGAGGAGATTCTTCATGTTACGTAACGCAAAAAATTGATGATTATATAGCATGAAACTCAACACTGGTAAGTTAAAAAAAATCACTTCTTGTGGCTTAAAAGCTTCAATGTGAGAAAAACAAGCTTTGGGTATCATAAAATTAAAGATTGCAGTCATTTTTTCATAGTTGATGGTTCTTTGAATACTCCTTGAGAAGTTTATATCAGACAGAGTGCCAGTAATCACATCTCAGGGAAAAGACCAATAAGGGAACTATGAAACTTGTCACAACCTCTTCAAGTGTTACAACATATAAAACACAAAAAAACGTGCAGTGCATCACACAAAGTTCGCTATTTTCTAAGTGGCAAGCATCTACAATTTGTTTTTGTCAATCTTACAAGGTGGCCTCGGGAAGGGAGTACCACGAAGGGAGTAGAAATTCTTAGCCCATCTTGGAACTCTTTTTTCTGCCACAAAATAATTCGTACCAATAAGACAAAATACATAAAGCTTCACAAAAACAAAGGAGTAAAATGAAAAAAGCTTACTTTTAACTTTGAGCCAGGTAACAACATATTCGGTGCCACCTTCATTAGTTGCTATACATTGCAACATTCCTGTATCTTCCATTTTTAATTTTTTGATTATCAATGATCCATCTTCTTCTATTTTATACCTAAAAAGAGAGATTAAAGAGAAAGTTTACTTTTTAAATTACCTGTCTTTTTGGCGTAATGACATCAAATTGATGCCGTTTCGATACCAAGTTATGTTCGGAGGAGGTACACCCATGGTCTCACAGGGTAAAGTAACTGTGGCTCCGTAATCACCGAGAGTTTCCGGCCTCATTCCACCGACGACAAAAGACGGCGGTTCTATTACAGTAACCATAGCTGTAGCCGTGACTTCAGGGAAGCCTCCAGTCTTCAATCCTGCTTTACACATATATTGACCAGTATGGGTCAAATTAGCGCTGACTAGGGATAATGTACGGTTCCAAGGGTCATTGAATCGATAGGAAATCCCGGTGTTTTCGATTAAAATGCCGTCTTTATACCAAGTTGTTTCTAATTCGTATAAAGGCCTTGCGTTAACGATGCAGTAGAGATTCGTTTCTAGTTGACCTTTGACGATATGCATATCATTTGGGCCGACGATCAGTTCTGGGGCGACTTCCGAGACGTCCGAGCCGGTCACCATCAGTCTTATATAAGCGCTGTTTTCTTCTTTGCCTAATTGCGTATTCGTAGCTCTTGCCCTATTTAAAAATTAATTATAGTCGCCTCTACTCCATTTGTGATTACCTGTAGGCTTTTTGGTGGGAGGGATTAACGGATAAAATGATGAGCTGGTTTGTTGGTGAGATGGCATATTCTCTGTCGTAGAGTTGCGAGCCATCATCGGCCTGCCATTGGACAAGAGGAGGTGGATGACTCGGGATCGGAAGAAGATCAAGAATCGCCGCATCACCTTTTTGAACCTTAACCGTCCTTTCTGTGTTATTCTCAAAAACTCCCATATCTGAAGAAATAATAAGAAACAACCAAAAACAATAGCTTTGTTTCAACCGCAGTTTGAAACTCCTGGAGCATGCGCAGAAGGATTTGCACGTCAGATTTGGACGTCTATGTCCTTCTGCGCATGCTCCAGGAATTTCAAACTGCGGCTGGAACAAGCTAATATAAATGAACGTACAGGCTACAGAAAATTCAAATTTCTTGCTCAATATAGCACCAACGTCGTTCTTCGCCAAGCATTGATATTGGCCACCGTCTTCTTTTCTCGTGTTGAGTATTTTATAAAAATGTTCAGTCGTAAAGTCTGAGATCTCGGATCCGTCTTTGTACCATTTATACTGCGGCTGCGGGTACCCTGGAAATAAAATATAGTTAATGAAAAACGCAATTGACAATAAAAAATAAACTATTTTCCTGTTTATGAGCAGAAAAAAATAAATAAATTTTTTAAAAGCTGGAAAAACGTGGGTTGCCTCTAAATTGTTGTTTCCTGCCCTTGGGAGGATTAAATTAAAATGCGGAGAATTTTTTTCCTTTTTACAGGTCGTTCACTCATAGTCGTAAAATCCTGTTAAAATCTTCGAACTCTTTATTTCAAACTGGAAGTCAAAACCTCTGGTTTTCTAAGAAGAAGCAAAAAAAAAGCTCCATTTTCAATACAGGAAGAATTTGGTGAATTTTTTTCAATATAAAATTCCCGGAAGATCTGAACGTTAAAATTGAATCAAAACAAAAAAGTTATTAAATAAAAAATGTTCGGGACTTCGATATCCCGTGACTTTATCAGGCAATTAAAATTCCTTCACGTCTTCGGACAAGAGGAAGAACAATGGACGGCGGATGAAACAAAAAAGAGGAAAATGAAAGGTAGCTTATGGTTTTCTCATCATAACCTATCATGCTTACGGTTCATTTTTGATTGGTATGCTCAGTTGTAAATTTAAAAACGGTTTTAGAATATTTAAGAGAGAAATTCCCGTTCAGAAATAACCATAGTTGGTAGAGTATTGGGCGTTTAACCCAAAGGTAGTAGGTTCGAATCTCCCTGGGTTTTTACATCCATAAACTACTACATTTTGCCCGGGAGACGCCATTTTGAAAAATTCTTAATTGTCTTAAATAAACATTTGAAAAAACCCAGAGTAAGGAGAGGTTAAATCAATAAGTGCATTACTAGGGAAATGTTTGATTAAATAAACGAGGTATCGATTTTTTTACACTCATAAAACTCGTCTAGTTCATCAAAAGTACGACTTTTCTCAACAAATTAGGTTTCCCGATTAAGTAACCAGCGTAAATTATACAATAGATCTTCCATCACGTCAACCCTATTCACCCGTGGGTCTAATGGAATGTTTGGACAATAAACAACGTAATTAATTGTCTGCAGATTTTATTGACATAACTAATTCTCATTGGAATCCATTAAAAAAAAAGTACTTTAAGCACAGAATCTTTAACTAGCTGAGTGTGATAGATTCTTTCAGGGTTTAACCAGCTGGGTGCAATAGAATCTGTCAGTCCTTAATTCATTTTCATCCTCAGGCCAGCCGTTATCGAGATATTTGAACTTTTTTTGCTCATATCTCCTAAACGGTTGATTCTACACAAAAAAAGAATAAAAGCAAACTTAAAGAAAATTAAATTTTCTATAAAAAGTACTTAAATCATTTTCATTCTCAGGTCAGCCGAGATATATGAACTTCTAAAGTGATCTTTTTTCGCTTAACCAGCTGGGTGCAATATGTTCTGTCAGGTTTTGACCAGCTGGGTGTAATAGATTCTGCCAGGGTTTAGCAAGCTGGGCGCGATAGATTCTGCAGTGCTTAGCAAGTCGGGAGCAATAGATTCTGTCTGGGTTAGACCAGCTGGGTGTAATAGATTTTGCCCGGGTTAAACTAGCTGGTGCAATAGATTCTGTCAGGGTCTACAACAATCGCTTAGAAAAGGGTCAATGATGGCGCTTGGATCGTGTGAAGTTAGAAGAATATTAGGAAAATAAAAAGTTATAATATCCTGAATTCATTTCAATCCTTTATTTCAATTTAAAAAGCGAGAAGTAAAATTATGCGTTCTGAAGGGAGAAGTTTTAATTTTTTAGACTTGTCTGACCGGGATTACGTCCTAAACCCGACTGATGGTTTCTCTAAATTGATTTTTATTTTAGTTCGACAAAAAAAAAGCTTAGAGGAAAAATTATTTCAGAAAAATATTCGTTTTTCCCCCTTTGTTTTGAGGATCTCCTTGAAAAATCGCCTAATAACAGCTCATTAAATAGGAAAAAAATTGACAAACTTATTCTTGTGGACATAACAGGTATCAAGGTTATTTCCAAAATTTTATGTACATACTTTTACATCGAGTTTACTTAATGGAGAGCGGTTTCATGAATAAATTCCCGACTTGCAGGCTTTTTTTTTCTCTTAGGTCAGCGATATTGCGGCGCCCTCCCGAAAATTTAACTAAAGACATTCCGCCGCGGAAAATTGTAACCTGAAGAAATTTGCATAATCTCCCTTTTCGACGAGTCCAATTAAAAAGGGAATCGATTGTTGCGTTTATTGGCTTTAAAAGACGGAAGAAATCTTACAAGTGGAGCGTCGAAAATGCGTTCTGGTCACACGCCAACACAAACACTTACAAAGCGGAATTAAAATTTTCACGGCTTATTTTCAAACACTATACGGCCGGGACATCCGGCAGTGTATATTTTAAGCGAAGTTATCGTAATTCCATCAAAACTTAAGGGTCTAGTAGACCCACAGGGTCAAGAGTTCGAAACACCATCATATGAGGCGCTCCGGGTACGAAGGGCGAACTCAACATCGGACAATTTTTTTTTTCATTCAGATTCTAGACCTCTTGGAGAATACACCCATATAATTTTTATGTTGAGTTCGCCCTTTTTTCCCCTTTAAATACGTAAAAACCGATATGCGGCAAAGCTCTAACTGCGATATCCGAGCGGGTACGAAGGGCGAACTCCACATCCTAGTCCACAACCCCCACTCCTTTTCCCATTCCAGGGCATGACTTTTCTGTTGAGTTCGCCCGTAACATATTTAAAATGCGAATATCTCGAAACTACGTATTGTTGAGTTCGCCCTTCGGAGCGCCTCATATAATCTTAATTTATTGATTTAACAATAATTGCACAATTATGGTAATTAATAATAAAATAACTATAATAAACATTGTCTACAAGAATTATTTTTATGCAATGAGATATTTTAAAGTGCTCCAGTTCTTTTTTAGTATCTCTCAGATCGTATCATGTTTAACTTCATATGATATTATACAGTTTCATTAGGCTTCTTTAAATGGCTTCCTTCAACTTTAGAGACTTCTTTAAAGTTTGCCTTAAAAGTGGTTTTATGAAGAAAACCAATTAGTGAAAATACTTTTTAAAAAATGGGAAATTCTGAAGTGACCATTGAATGACTTAAAGTCCTCGTTGTTTTACAAGAGCTGTAATTTGGGCTATTTTATCGGGCCATCTTCCTTAATGGAACCTATTTCCATTTAGATCCGGACGAAAAACAACCCTTTTCCTCGAAGGAACCGGGGGGAAAAAAGATAAGGAGTTTTCCAGTATTGGCAACTCTGTCAGTTGGATTTAATCAACTCTTTTGTGGGAGATCTTCAATTGTGGTATTAAATTGCTTTTAAACCTCTAAAAACTTCCCTTATTCAAGCAGAAGTGGCCAAAAACTTTCTTTTTAAAATAAAAACTATGAACTAAACTTAGAGTTTAACCGCTGTGACGGAATGAGGGGTGTTTTCGTGTTCACGATCTGGTAACTTCGGCGGTTATGAATAAAATGACCCAGCAAGTGGCCGACCTCAAATACAACAATCGATCTAAAATGTAGAAACTAGAAAACGTATTTATTTTAAATTAATTTACTAGTGCAGAACGATTCATTACCGCATTAGATTTTTAATGATACAATTCTAATTTAAAAAATAATTAAAATGTCGACCTGAAAGTTTATTGTTACTCCGAAAAACGGTTAGGAATCTAGGCTAATAAAAACGAAAATCCCGAACAGGTCGATCCGACATCTTCCTCGTTCAGGGAGGGGGTGACCTTGAACAGAGGACCAATGAAATTCCTCATGGCTGATGTGATTGACTTGCAAAATAATCGAATATATTTTAGACATTTTTTTTCTTTTTTTAGGGAAGCTAGGCTAATAAAAACGAAAATCCCGAACATCTTCAGGTCGATCCGACATCTTCCTCGTTCAGGGAGGGGGTGACCTTGAACAGAGGACCAATGAAATTCCTCATGGCAATGATGTGACTTTGCAAAATAATCGAAATATTTTAGACATTTTTCTTTTTTAGGGAAGCTAGGCTAATAAAAACGAAAATCCCGAACATCTTCAGGTCGATCCGACATCTTCCTCGTTCAGGGAGGGGGTGACCTTGAACAGAGAAGGACCAATGAAATTCCTCATGGCAATGATGATGACTTTGCAAAATAATCGAATATTTTAGACATTTTTCTTTTTTTTTTAGGGAAGCTAGGCTAATAAAAACGAAAATCCCGAACATCTTCAGGTCGATCCGACATCTTCCTCGTTCAGGGAGGGGGTGACCTTGAACAGAGGACCAATGAATTCCTCATGGCTGATGTGACTTTGCAAAATAATCGAAATATTTTAGACATTTTTTTTTCTTTTTTTAGGGAAGCTAGGCTAATAAAAACGAAAATCCGAACAGGTCGATCCGACATCTTCCTCGTTCAGGGAGGGGGTGACCTTGAACAGAGGACCAATGAAATTCCTCATGGCAATGATGTGACTTTGCAAAATAATCGAAATATATTTTAGACATTTTTTTTTCTTTTTTAGGGAAGCTAGGCTAATAAAAACGAAAATCCCGAACATCTTCAGGTCGATCCGACATCTTCCTCGTTCAGGAGGGGGTGACCTTGAACAGAGAAGGACCAATGAAATTCCTCATGGCTGATGTGATGACTTTGCAAAATAATCGAAATATATTTTAGACATTTTTTTTTCTAGGCTAATAAAAACGAAAATCCCGAACATCTTCAGGTCGATCCGACATCTTCCTCGTTCAGGGAGGGGGTGACCTTGAACAGAGGACCAATGAAATTCCTCATGGCAATGATGCGATGACTTTGCAAAATAATCGAAATATTTTAGACATTTTTCTTTTCTTTTTTTAGGGAAGCTAGGCTAATAAAAACGAAAATCCCGAACATCTTCAGGTCGATCCGACATCTTCCTCGTTCAGGGAGGGGGTGACCTTGAACAGAGAAGGACCAATGAAATTCCTCATGGCAATGATGTGACTTTGCAAAAAATCGAAATTTTAGACTTTTTTCTTTTTTAGGGAAGCTGTCAGGATCAGGCTGTACAAGTGTTTTTGTTGTATTGCAGAAACCGGTTATAGTACTTTGCCCTAGGGTATAGCTTCTTTTTCTTTTCCCTTTCTGTAATTTAAGTTTTCCTCAGAATAGGAATTTAGTTTGGACTGCACGTTTGTGAAGAAAATGTACTAATTGGAAAAATATGAATACGATAATCAAATTTTAAGACAGCGCCTAGGTCTTAAGGTTAACCCGCTCCGTTAATTACGCTACAAAGGACTTTGATTGTAATGAATAAGTTATGCTGGGGCGTTAGGAAGTTATAATGGGTAGGTGTAATTTAGAGTTTGGAATTCCCTTCGCTGAAAACTTAATCGGCCGACACGTCGGACAGAGGCGCGTTCCTCTTGAGGCGTCGACGGAAATGAGTCGTTCCAGGCCGGAATCAGGAAATCGGAAATCGATCTCTAAATTTAAACTTTTTTTAAATTAAGAATTTTTAGTTTTCAAAATTGAGGTTCCAAGATCAAATTAAAACGTGAATAATTTAATTTACAGCTTTAGTTTGCGGGGATTGCCTGCGCGTTTAATAATTCTCTTTCGAGGAACTCCCTTTCCGCAAAACGATGCCGATGGACGAAATAAAGGCACGGATCTTTTTTCCCCCTCACCCAGACCCTTTCGGACCCTTTAAAACATTTCCTAAGCTTTTCTTTACTCCTATATTTCTGTGGGTTTATGCTTCTACAACTGTGTCAGTATCTACCGACTCCCGGTGCATAAATAATTCAGACGGTTTCTGTGGTAGGAAAAAATTTTTTCATAAGCCAAACATTTTTTTTTGTCCAAGTTGTAAAATCTTCAACTTTTTATGTACCTCAAGTGAAAATTCACTGGCCTGTGATTTTTTAAGTACACTATTTTTAGTCTTCATAAAATATGTAAAAAAACCTTTTCCTAATAAAACGCTTTGTTTTCTCTCCATTTCGAAGCGGTCGAAAACGTCTGACGAAACAGAACTTCAGTGTTTACTGAGTAACATGTTGTCAGCAAAGTTAAAATGTATAAATAGAATCTGCTATGGGTTATTTACTTTTCAAAAAGAAAACTCTTTAATCTGTTATACCTTATGTCAGTTATTGTGAATGAAACGTCAAGATTTCAACAAGTTTAGAGCAGAAATGCGTATCAAACTATGACCGCAGAATGCATAAAATCCGATAGCTCGCATTGTAAACGTCGGCAGACATTTCGGAATTCAAAACTTTGGGCCTTTTTGGAACATAAGGGACGGCCGGCCGGCACACAGACAAAGTTGAGATCGGTAAGATTTGACCCTCCGGGGTCTGGAAGACCCTCCCCAAAAAACCGACGTGGAGGGTATCACAATAACTTCTTTAAGGAAGTTAAAAGTGGCCAATTACACAATTTGGTGACCTAACCCGCAATCAATTAACCTGACTTGTCTCTAATTGACCCGGGAGTTAATATTTTCAGGACAGTGTTTTTAAAATGGGGGAAAAAAATTAATTTTGCTTTTCCTTTAGAAAAGAAACGAGAAAACGTGGGACAAAATGATCATTAAAGAAACAAAAGAATAATAGGAAAAGTTTTGTGCGATCTTAAAAATATTCTTGAATGATGAGTTTATCACACTAGATCCCAGCTGGGTGTAATAGATTTGACCTACTAGTAGCAAAAGACGCTAAATGTTTCCTCGGCATTCCTCGTTTTGAAAATGACGTACAAAAAGCGTTTCATTAGGTTTCAAGTAATAACCTGAAAATGGGGCTCAATTCTTCCGGGATAAGTGGACCCCTCGACATCCTGACTAATGAGACTGTAGAATTAATCCGGTAAACTAGAACAGTTTAACAACGCCATCTTTTATAAGAAAATAAAATACAGATAAAATACACGCGATATTTATCTGATTTTGCATATATTTTCTAAACTTAAAAGAAGCCGCCATAAGTTAGATTACGACTTTCAAGGCCCAAAAAAGTGTAAATACAGAAGACACGTGTGGTAATGATATTCAAAGATTCAATATTTGATGACGATTTTTTCCACACTTGTTTACTTCAAATGGATCATTTTTTCTATTTACTTTTTTTTTTTTCTTTTTTTTTTTTTAATGAAAAGCAAATTCTTACACAAAAACTTTGAAAAGTCGAATTTTATGAAAATAATAAAAAATTGGGATTCGCGGCACGTTTATTTTTTGGTGAGCAATGTGTTGTAAATGAACCTTCATTAAGAATTCAAAAAAGCCTCCAGATTGAAAAGGTCGATAACTCACTTTTATCCTTCGACGGGCAATCACAAAAGGCATCCGTGTGTCTAATCCTGATCTTTTTCCTGAGGATCTTCGAATAAGTAGATCGGAATTTGATTTTTGTTAATTAAAAACACTTTATTTACTGAGGGCTCCGGAAGGTTACAGGTGGTAAAGGGACTTGGGGGAATAATTAAGGACCTTTTCAAACAAGGATGAAGGTGACTACCCCGCCCTTCGTGTAATAGAAGTCCTCAGGGTGAAAAAACATCCTCAGTGATCAACATTCTTTTTTTCACCCTAAGCTTCCGAATATTTAAAAGTTAAACAGTTAAAAAAATCCGAAAAACAAAGAAAAGAGCCATTTAGAAAAATTGAGGTGCTCCGGGTACGAAGGGCGAACAACATCGGACAAATTTTTTTTTCATTTTCAGATTCTAGACCTTGGAGAATACACCCATATAATTTTATGTTGAGTTCGCCCTTTTTTCCCCTTTAAATACGTAAAAACCGATATGCGGCAAAGCTCTAACTGCGATATCCGAGCGGGTACGAAGGGCGAACTCCACATCCTAGTCCACAACCCCCACTCCTTTTCCCATTCCAGGGCATGACTTTCTGTCGAGTTCGCCCGTAACATAAAACTTTAAAATGCGAATATCTCGAAACTACGTTTCGTTGAGTTCGCCCTTCGTACCCGGAGCGCCTCAATTTTATTTCCAAAAAATCAACCTCGTCAATCCCTCAGCAAGTCAGCAAAATGAAATGAACAAAAGAGAAAACCGTCCCCCACGAAAAAAACTTTCTTTCAGGAAGTTCAAAACGAAATATTGTACCTTTGTAAATTAAATTGAAATAAATTTTTTTAATACAAATTGGCATTGTTTTTACAAGCACAAAATGTGATTCATGTACATTTAAATGATGTAGCTGTCAAACTTTTTTTGGTTTCAAAATAACGTTTCTATCATTTTCGTTGTATGATTAAATAATGATTGGATGGTATTCCATTAATTAAAATCAATAAAACGTCTCCTTCGAGAATGGAAGCATATAAATTAGAGTTTAAAGTGAAATTTGTGTCTTGACTTTAATGCTCTTGACTAAACTAGGTACATAAATAAAAGTTCCCTTAAAAAGTGACATATTCAGTAGTGGAAAGAGCGAGAGCGTACAACTTTTCAACGTTAGTAATGGGCTCAGGTTGTTACCTCAGAAACTTTGGCCGGATTTCGTGTGGGTCTTTCTTCGTATTAAAAGAGATAATTATCTTCGAAGTAGCTCCGAAAATTCTTTTAAAAGATTCCCTTTTATTCGGGAAGATTTGTTCCTTCTCTTGTTATAACAATTGACTCAACAGCCGTGACACATGGTTCGTGTCAGGCCACATCTATCTACAGTCAGAGGCATACAACAAAGAAATTTATCCAGTGATCCCCTCTTCTTCCTAAAACGCCTCTTTTTTTTACAATCTATTGTTATTTCATGTGATTGATGCTTTTCGTTAGAGATCAATGGAGGTGTTAGCCGTAGGTACTTGTTTTAATTAATTTTTTTGTCCTCGAGCATTCGTAGCTTTCAATAACCCTGACATTAGCCTGGTGTTATTATTATTTATTATCTTTCCTTGTTGTATCTGTTTAAGAGCCATTCCCAAAGAGCCATAGAGGCTTTATAGCCTTATAGGTGAGGCCAGTCTTCAGTAGTCGATGTCCTTTGGCATATCCTCATAACACTGCTGATTCAACCGTGATTTGTTTTCCCTATAAGGCCTACGGCCTGCTCAGTCCACGACTGCATCATTCGGTCATCCAGCAATGGTGTACCAGATGAGCATCGAGATGGTTAGTCAGGAAGAAGCCAGTCTTCAGTAGTCGATGGCTATCCTCATAACACTGCTGATTCAATAGTGATTTGTTTTCCCTATAAGGCCTACGGCCTGCTCGGTCCATGACTGCATCATTCGGTCATCCAGCAATGGTGTACCAGATGAGCATCGAGATGGTAGTCAGGAAGAAGCCAGTCTTCAGTAGTCGATGGCAACTATCATAACACTGCTGATTCAATAGTGATTTTTTTCCCTATAAGGCCCACGGCCTGCTCGGTCATGACTGCATCATTCGGTCATCCAGCAATGGTGTACCAGATGAGCATCGAGATGGTTAGTCAGGAAAGAAGCCAGTTTCAGTAGTCGATGCGACTATCCTCATAACACTGCTGATTCAAAGTGATTTGTTTTCCCTAAGGCCACGGCCTGCTCGGTCCATGACTGCATCATTCGGTCATCCAGCAATGGTGTACCAGATGAGCATCGAGATGGTTAGTCAGGAAGAAGCCAGTCTTCAGTAGTCATGGCAGATATCCTCATAACACTGCTGATTCAATAGTGATTTGTTTTCCCATAAGGCCCACGGCCTGCTCGGTCCATGACTGCATCATTCGGTCACAGCAATGGTGTACCAGATCTCGAGATGGTTAGTCAGGAAGAAGCCAGTCTTCAGTAGTCGATGGCAGGATATCCTCATAACACTGCTGATTCAATAGTGATTTGTTTTCCTATAAGGCCCACGGCCTGCTCGGTCCATGACTGCATCATCGGTCATCCAGCAATGGTGTACCAGATGAGCATCGAGATGGTTAGTCAGGAAGAAGCCAGTTCAGTAGTCGATGTTCTTTGGCACTATCCTCATAACACTGCTGATTCAACCGTGATTGTTTTCCCTATAAGGCCTACGGCCTGCTCAGTCCACGACTGCATATTCGGTCATCCAGCAATGGTGTACCAGATGAGCATCGAGATGGTTAGTCAGGAAGAAGCCAGTCTTAGTAGTCGATGTCCTTTGGCACATATCCTCATACTGCTGATTCAACCGTGATTTTGTTTTCCTATAAGGCCTGCTCGGTCCACGACTGCATCATTTGGCATCCAAGCAATGGTGTAACATGAGCATCGAGATGGTTGTCAAGAGCATTAAAGTCAAGACACTTTCACTTTAAACTCTAATTTATATGCCACCATTCTCGAAGGAGACGTTTTCATGCTGGATGGGAAGACCCGATTACTTCCATAGCCTAGCGGAGTATCCAATGCTGCCTTCGGAAGATTGAGGGGAAGAAGCCAGTCTTTAGTAGTCGATGTCCTTTGGCACATTATCCTCATAATACTGTTGATTCAACGTGATTTTGTTTTCCCTATAAGGCCTGCTCGCACGACTGCATCATTCGCTCATCCAAGCAATGGTGTACCAGATGAGCATCGCAAGCATTTTTGTTTTCAAAAATCAAAGTTTTGATTAAAAACTTTAAATTAAAACCCGACACGTTTCTTCAAGTTAGGAAGATGGCATTTCACGTTTGCGTCACTTTTAAATACGAATTTGTCGTGGTTAAGGAGAGGGAGAGGCCCCTTGGGTTGAGTATTGGAAGATCTTTTAGGCTGTCCGTCTTTGTTAAAGCAACTTCACCATCTCATCAGTATTCAGGTCATCCTTCCGCCCACAAAAGTAACGATATTGTTTACAAATGAACGTTTTCAGTTATAATAGACGGAAATGGAAACGTGCTGACGTTTGACATCTTTTTATACCTGTTTCTTTGGCCGGATATTTTATTTTAATGCTCCCACATTTGTTCTAATTGTAAAAAAGAAGGAAACAAATCACGGTATCAGTAGTATTAGGTTTCCCCCTTGAGAAACATAACATGGAATCTGTATTCATCATCCTATCTTGAAGAGGGGTGCCGTTTTTCGGCGAGGGCTTTTCGCCCTCCACATTTCTATTATAGCCTCAAAATCCTATTTCCGGACTGGTTCTCGTGAGAGTCTCAACTCGTCAGGGACGGGGAGGATTGAAATGATAGGTTTCAAGACCCCGGCATTCCTTTGCTTACTGATCGTCCTTGGAAATGTAGACCCCCTCTAAGAACTTGCAATAGTTAAAAAAAGAACCTTACCTAAAGCTTGGCACTGGAGGATTTTCGACATTCCTTCGTTGACGAAGCCGCCGGATGAAAGCTGCGTTATGAATCTAGGAGGTTGGAGCGATTCTGGAACATAAAAAAAGAAAATTAAAAATGATATTCTAATTTTTATTGCGTATGTATTCCGCAAGGAGCTTGATTTTACTAATAACCAATAATGGAGGAAGAATGACTGTGATGATCTCACGACGGCTTAAAAAGCCTAGTCAGATGAGCTATTCCCTCTATCACAATCATTCTCTAATAGCTCCTTGCGGGGGTTGATTTTACTAATAACCAATAATGGAGGAAGAATGACTGTGATGGGTATCTCACGACGGCATAAAAAGCCTAGTCAGGTGAGCTATTCCCTCTATCACAATCATTCTTTTCACTGTGAACCCTATCTCCGAGAGGTTTAGTAGACACAGCGGGAAGCTGGAAACAAACCGTTTCCCGGAAGCTCACCGCCGCCACCAAAAGGTAGTGCAATGGCAGCAACCTGTCATAAAAATTTAAAAAACCAATAATGAGGTGGTGAGTGGCTCTATCTCTTGGAGAACGGTGGCGGCGGTGAGCTTCCGGTTTGTTTCCAGCTTCCCGCTGTGTCTACCGAACCTCTCGGAGTTAGGGTTCACATTGAAAAGAAGAATGATTGTGAATTGTGATAGAGGGAATAGCTCACCTGACGAGGCTTTTTAAGCCGAAACGCGTCGTGAGATACCCGTTATCACAGTCATTCTTCCATTATTAGTTCAAATTAAAATGATTCATAACTCAGAAATAAATGATTCATCTATGACTCCTTTACTTTCTCCACAAAAATGCCAACTTCCTACGGCAAACAGTAAGAGGAGGCAAAGAGTTCAGAGCGTAAGTGCTCACAAAAACGCCAACTTCCCTACAGCAAACATTAAGAGGAGGCAAAGAGTTCAGAGCAGCGTAAGTGCCACTATCAGGCAGGAAGATGTCGGATCGCCCATTATCCAGCCTCCTAGCTCCCCGTGGAGTTCTGCATCCTCATTTTAAAGCCATCACAGCAGGACATCTCATGACGAGTTTAACCAACCCAAGAGCACAAGAGGTTTTTTGCATACAAATGTAATTTGGACTTATGAAAAATATACGTCTCGTTGAGAGAAATTAATTACTTTCTCGAGTAGTTTGAAAAAAACAGTATCGCGTTGAAAAAGTAATTAGAAAAAAGGGAGGAACTCGGTTGCATTGACCCTCAAGATTAAAATCAGTTTTTTTAAAAAGAGAAACATGGATCAGTGCGTCTATCAGTTTTCAACAAAGGATATTGGTTTTTTAGCTTCTATGAATATATTGTGGTCATTTTGATTTTATAACTAGAGGGAAAAGTTAAATTTTTATATAAAAAAAAAGGATTCTGTGAAATCGAATTAACTCTAGTTCATTTTGGCGTTCATTACGTCCCACTTTGAGAGTTGATGCATCTGAAATTATTCTACTATCGTAATGGACTAGGGGATTTATGCACATATTGAAAGGTGAATTAGGCTACTGGGGAGTGTGACAAATTGTTTTTTTCCAGAATGCTTTTTGGTGGTCGATTTATTCTGAATGCCTTTCCCGAGGGAAGTCTCGTCTAAGGGAAAGGAGACGTTACCGAGCGGAACGAGGAAAAAGGGTTTTTCACACGATTGTATTTAAAAAAGGGTGTGAGAGACTCATTAGCTGAAATAAACTTTCTGCACACGGGTTTATTATTTCCAAACTGTTTTTTCGGTTTAAAGTTCCTTTTAATGAAAAGGGATTACTATTTCTCAAAGGAACATTTCTCATGTGTAATTGATGCTTTCAGAAATAGCTTAAGAAACGCGTTTAAGCCTCAGTAGCGAGAGGTTATTTTGAGAAAATGGTTTTCCAGTTTAGGACCGTTTGCTACTTATCACGTCGTGTGTACGGTAATAGTTCGACAACCCTTCTCTCCCATTAGCGACAACCTCTCCAATATTTTAAAGTTTGTTTTGGCCCAGGTCCAAATGTCAAAACGCTGTTTAGAAAGGGCCAACTGTATTCGCCATCTTAAATTTGAGGCGCTCCGGATACGAAGGGCGAACTCGACATCGGACAAATTTTTTATCTTCCTTAAAGAAGTTATTGTGATACCCTCGACGTCAGTTTTTTTTTCATTTTCAGATTCTAGACCTCTTGGTGAATACACCCATATAATTTATGTTGAGTTCGCCATTTTTTCCCCTTTAAATACGTAAAAACGAACTTTAAAATGCGAATAAGTATCTCGAAACTACGTTTGTCGAGTTCGCCCTTCGTATCCGGAGCGCCTCATTTATGAACTGAGGTAAAACCTGTAGATGAGAATTAGTAATATTCTTGAATTAGGCCTCCTTTCCCTTTTGATCTTCCATACAAAAAAAGGAGTCCTTTTTTTGTGTGGGTTTGGCGCAACCCAAATTGTTTAAACAATTTCTAAAAGGCAACAGTTATTAACTGTTCAACCATTCCTAATTATTAATCATATTTGAACATAATAATTAAAAACAATTTTCATCGTTTAAAAAATGTACAAAAATTTTATAATTCAAATAACAAACACAAAGGGACTTTCATCCGTAACCGAAACTTCTTGACTGGTTTTTTATTCTTTTTTATGAAGGGGCTTACAAAAAGGATCATTAAGCAGTATTGTCTGTGGCTGAGGGAGCAACAGGTGGGAGAAAAGATAGAGATGATTGAGCGAAAGCTCCAAAGGAACATCCGAGAATTCAATAATGAATGAAAATAATGCGGGGGGATTGAAGGTCTATTATGAAATCTTTTAAATCTTTAGTTTACACATAACAAGGAACCTTAAAGAAAGGAAAACGTTCGCACGGAGAGAGAAGACAAAAAAATTCGATTCCCCTCCTCTATTTACCTCGCACGCCATTGAAAAAACGAATGTTTCTTTCGGCTTCAACCGCGGAGAGTCTAAAAAAAAAAAAAGGATGTTTCTGGGCAGAAAGACTGAGGGAACGCCAGAAAATCCATAAAAGTGGTCATTTTGATTTTATAACTAGAGGGAAAAGTTAAATTTTTATATAAAAAAAAGGATTCTGTGAAATCGAATGAAACTCTAGTTCATTTTGGCGTTCATTACGTCCCACTTTGAGAGTTGATGCATCTGAAATTATTCTATCGTAATGGACTAGGGGATTTATGCACATATTGAAAGGTGAATTAGGCTACTGGGGAGTGTGACAAATTGTTTTTTTCCAGAATGCTTTTTGGTGGTCGATTTATTCTGAATGCCTTTCCCGAGGGAAGTCTCGTCTAGAAGGGAAAGGAGACGTTACCGAGCGGAACGAGGAAAAGGGTTTTTTCACACGATTGTATTTAAAAAAGGGTGTGAGAGACTCATTAGCTGAAATAAACTTCTCTGCACACTGGTTTATTATTTCCAAACTGTTTTTTCGGTTTAAAGTTCCTTTTAATGAAAGGGATTACTATTTCTCAAAGGAACATTTCTCATGTGTAATTGATGCTTTCAGAAATAGCTTAAGAAACGCGTTTAAGCCTCAGTAGCGAAGGTTATTTTGAGAAAATGGTTTTCCAGTTTAGGACCGTTTGCTACTTATCACGTCGTGTGTACGGTAATAGTTCGACAACCCTTCTCTCCCATTAGTGACAACCTCTCCAATATTTTAAAGTTTGCTTTGGCCCAGGTCCAAAATGTCAAAACGCTGTTTAGAAAGGGCCAACTGCATCGCCATCTTAAATTTATGAACTGAGGTAAAACCTGTAGATGAGAATTACAGTAATTATTCTTGAATTAGGCCTCCTTTCCTTTTGATCTTCCATAAAAAAAGGAGTCCTTTTTTGTGTGGTTTGGCGCAACCCAAATTGTTTAAACAATTTCTAAAAGGCAACAGTTTATTAACTGTTCAACCGTTCCTAATTATTAATCATATTTGAACATAAATAATTAAAAACAATTTTCATCGTTTAAAAATGTACAAAAATTTTATAATTCAAATAACAAACACAAAAGGGACTTTCATCCGTAACCGAAACTTCTTGACTGGTTATTTTATTCTTTTTTATGAAGGGGCTTACAAAAAAGGATCATTAAGCAGTATTGTCTGTGGCTGAGGGAGCAACAGGTGGGAGAAAAAGATAGAGATGATTGAGCGAAAGCTCCAAAGGAACATCCGAGAATTCAATAATGAATGAAAATAATGCGGGGGATTGAAAGGTTATGAAATCTTTAAATCTTTGGTTTACACATAACAAGGAAGCCTTAAAGGCAGAGAGAGAGAAGCAGGGAGAGAGAAGACAAAAAAATTCGATTCCCATCCTCCTCAATTTACCTCGCACGCCAGTTGATAGAACGAATGTTTCTTTCGGCTTCAACTGTGGAGAGCCTCAAAAAAAGGATGTTTCTGGGCAGAAAGACTGAGGAAAACTCCAGAAAATCCAATAAAGGATGTCTTTTGTGGATATGACCTTGGAGAGTCCCAAAAAAGGATGTTTCTGGGCAGAAAGACTGAGGAAAACGCCAGAAAATCCAATAAAAGGATGTCTTTTGTGGATATGACCTTGGAGAGTCCCCAAAAAGGATGTTTGGGCAAAAGACTGGGGAAATGCCAGAAAATCCAATAAAATTATGCTTTTGTGGATAAGACCGAGGAAAGCCAGCAAAAATTGCTATTTCTGGGAAGAAAGACCGAGGAAAACGCCAAGAAGACTTTCTTGTGGCCGTAACCAAGGAGAGCTCCCCAAAAAGGATATTTCTGGCTGAAAGACTGGGGAAATGGGAAATGCCAGAAAATCCCATAAAATTATGCTTTTGTGGATATGACTTTGGAGGGTGACCTTGGAGGGTCCCCAAAAAAGATACTTCTGGGCAGAAAGACTGAGGAAACACCAGAAAATCCAATAAAAGAAGGCTTTTGTGGATAAGACCGAGGAAAGCCAGCAAAAATGGGTATTTCTGAGGAGAAGACCGAGGAAACGCCAAGAGGACGTTTCTTGAGGCCGTGACGAAGAATAGCAACCAAAAAGGACATTTCTGGGCAGAAAGACTGGGGAAATGCCAGAAAATCCAATAAAAGAATGCTTTTGTGGATATGACCAAGGAGAGCCCCCAAAAAGGACATTTCTGAGCAGAAAGAGAACATTTCTGGCAGGAAACGCCAGAAATACAATAAAAATGCTTTTGTGGATAAGACCGAGGAAAGTCAGCAGAAATGGATATTTCTGGGAAGAAAGACCGAGGAAACGCCAAACGGACGTTTCTTGTGGCCGTGACCATGGAGAGCCCCCAAAAAGGATATATCTGGTCAGAAATGCCCAAGAGGGTGCTTCTTGACAGAATGACCGAGGAAAATGGTTGATAAGTTTCATTATTGCTTGGATTCATGAAATTTTATCTAATTTTATCGTTTTTGGAGAAAAAAAAAGTTTTTAGATGGTGGGGAATTGGGGAAAAAAATAATGTCATTTTATTAAAATTTCAGATGAAGCGTGGCATCCCTCGTATCTCATAAACAAATGATTCCCCTCACGTTCTTTGATTTATATTTATCGCCGTAATAACTTTTTTTACATATTACTGATGGGTTTCAAAAAAAGATTCACCATCAGTCTTAATCACGAATTGAATATGGGAAGGGAGATCTCTGAGGGACAGTTAAGGTCCTATTCATGTCCTTAACGTCAATATCTCCCCCGTGTTCGGATGACAGACAGTTGAATTATGGTCGAACCTCAGTGCTCCCCTTTTGAGTTTCCAAGACTTAAGGGTGAATGATATCGAATTGGAACAGGAAAGACCATCGGTCTCCAGTCATTCCCCGTAATTTTACCGACGTCCAAATCTTTTGGGATAAACGCAGATGTCGCCATTATCGAGGATATAACGAGGCTTGAGGGCGTTATTACAGACATACAAGCATCTGCCAGAGGACCCTGAAACCGTTGTCACAAAGCTCAAAAGGGCCGTTAACTACAGATTAACTCAGCATATAATCATGTTAATACAGCAAAAAGTACGTTCCCGTGTCTTTCAAATCGAAGAGACGAGTACTTCTGCATTTTTCAACGTTTTAAAGTGGATTTTTCTCTCTTTTGCGATAAAAATTCGATGATTCCGTCTGATTGATTATAAAACGGTATTTTGGCATTCTGAATAATCTGGAGAGAAAGGTTTTTGATTAACGATCGGTTTACCACCAGCCAATTAATTAATTCCACTCTTTTCCCTAAATGCGAGAAGACGATTAGTCACCGCATATGGCAAAACGACGTAATTTTAAGGGAGAAATCAGGAAGTTAAAAAAAAGAAAAAAATTAAAACCAATAATGGAGGAAGGGCGTTTCAGCCAAGGTTTGAGGCACAAAGGTATACTTATTTTTCATTTTCGTAATTTTGAAGAGAAAACCATTTTAAAAAAATATTTACAATATTTAAAGATCTTACAGAACTTCAAAAATTGTAGAGACGACAAAAGAAATGTCCAAGCTTTGTGAAATATCTGAGATTCTGAAGAATTTATTGACCTCAATAAGGAGGAAAAAAAAAACTCTAGCATTCCGTAGGAGGATGTCAAAGGTAACAAAGTAACGAGAAAACTCTAATTGAAATGATTCTAGTTTTATTAGGTACCTTCCTTATTCACGATAAAATAGAAAAATGTCGCCCCCTCCGCATTTTTCTCCGTAAATACGGTAAGATATCACCAGGCTTACGTAGCGATTTCTTCTAAACGAGAGAGGTCTTTTCGAGCAGATTGAAATATTTTTCTTTGTACCATAAAAGGGTAAAAGCTGTTAATTTTTTCCCCAGTATATTGCCAATCATGTACGCTCCGATAAAATCTTTTACCGGTCTTCTTTATAAATAAATTTATTTTTTTGTTTATTGAAAATTGTAAAATTTCAAATAAAGTAATTTATAATTCTCTTGGTGGAAAAAAGAAAAGGCAAAAAAGAGGGAAGCGTTATCCGATATCAGTTGCTTTTGTTTTAAAATAAAGATCTCGCTTTTGTTATACCTTCATATCTTTTAACTTCTTTCCTTTTCAATGAATAACTCTCCATTCGCGTTTTCTTTTATCTGAAAAAATATCTGGAAGAGACAGAATTTCGATACACAAGGATTTTTTTTTTTTTTTCATCAGACGTTATTGTGAAAAGAGGCCTAGAAATGGGGCCCTGTAGGGTGCGATCAAAATGAGCAAAGGTGGACTTCTCTAAGATCTGATCATAGAGTCATAGGATCATAGAGATCATACATCATAGAGGTCATAGATCATAGAGGTCATAGAGGTCATAGAGGTCATAGAGGTCATGGGGGCGGGCTCATAGAGATCATAGATTGTGCTCAAAGTCATAGAGGTCATAGATCATAGAGGTCATAGAGGTCATAGATCATAGGGTCATAGATCATAGAGGTCATAGATCATAGAGGTCATAGAGATCATAGATCTTCATTTACAGGTTTATTTCACGTGGAAGAATAAGCACTGTAGCCTCTTATAACACATAAAAACTGAAACAAAAGAATAGTTGACCTCACTGGTGGAGTTGAATGCTGCCCGGCGGAATAGATGGATTAGATAGGACTTTTTAAAGTGAAGCTCCTACGGGGAAAGCCCTAGACAAGTACTTTTTTAAATTCTTGACTTGAAGAACCCTTATGACAACAATGAAATTACAAACTTTAGGTAAAATCGGACCCCTATTGTACACGAGTCAAAACGTGAACTTCAACAAATCCTCTTCACGTTGAAACTTTGATCCAAGTTGGGTTTAATTAGCGCTTACAATAATTTTATACTTGTTTGTCAGTTTATAGGTCAATTTTTTTAAACAATTAGCCTGAAAAAGGTCAGTTGGGGCGATTTTCATGTCGGGGGACACGTAGATGGTACGTGATGGGACGACTTTAGTCGAATTTTGAATCTGGGTATTTTTGTTGGAAACGTTATTATCAATTTTGTTGTATATCCATCTCCTAGGCGACGGATAAATCGATCATGGAGATTTCCCGAGGGCGTTCGTATTGTTCTTGGACACGTTTCGGGCTTAAACCACGTGATTAATCTGCGGAGAGTCTCCCACAATTTGTTTTCAAACGCAAAGAAGACTTAATACTGTTGGATGCTTCATTTTTTGAAAATCGAGAGAGAAAAACGGTATTTCGTGCCCCAAAAAGGTATTGTAGATAATACCACCGAATCAGGGTTTTTTAATTAATTTGCTTGCTGTCTTTTGGCATTAACGTGATGTGTTAAAGGTGAAAATCAGAAAAGCTTCACTATAACAAAGGGGTTTTCATGTTAAAACGTCTGGAACAGATAGCCTTGAATGGCGAGAAGTTCGAAATTTTTTGAGAGTATACAAAAGGCTTTTTGAAAATTGGTTTTAATTTAAAGACACGAAAATAATTGCCGTAATCGCCGTCTTCCAGTCACGCAGGTGGAGGGAAAAACAAAAAAAATTTCCTATGGAAGTCGTAAAGAATGTGAAACGAGGCTAAACCCTCGAAGATAGTAAAACTTCGTCCTCTGTGGTTAATAAACAAGTTTAGTGTCGATGCAATCCGGCTAAGTGAATCCCATTTCATCGCAAAATATGTTTATTTTAAAAAACGGAACAGAAAGTTAATAGCTCATTGTACTTAGGGCGATTTTCCTCAGGCCTACTGTGCCTTTTCACTACCCCGCTCGACTATGCAGGGAAGGTCCTGCTTGTCAAGGACCTCACATCCCACCCTTTGTGTCCCTTACCTTAGGAAACCACCCTGCTGATCACGGTAGTCCCCGTAACCCAACCATGCCTTTCCAGCACTTTCCAGCTGCACTTCTTTCCTATTTCAAGGCTGAGTGTCAACCCGGGGACGTGGGTTGGGAAGCGGCGAGCAGGACCTTCCCTGATAGGTAGATTAGGTAACTAGGGTCTTGTACACTCCGACCCCCAATGGGTCTATTGTGCGCCCTTGTATCCAGATCAGAGCTCCCCGTCAAGCCCCAGCGATTAGCCTCCAGAGGCTGGACAGGGTCTCCTTGTGTAGTTCGATGGACTGGGGTTTTCTTTCCCTATGTCCATGAACCTAGACCTTCGCAATAACAGAGGACGTGCTCCGCCGTCTCCTCCTCCTCCAGCAGCGGCAGGAGCTGTCCTCTGTCACTCCCAACCTTGAAGGTGCTTACGTAGTCTACAGTGACCAGTCAGCAGACCCACCATAATACGGACTTTAGTTCTGCCCTGCCTAAGCAGGTCTGCTGTGAATCATTGATGAACGTCTTGGCATGCCTTTGACCTCGAGCTCTTTGCCATCTCGACAAAGTAGCAGAGTTTGCTTTTTACGCTCTTCCCTCTTCACACTCCTAGAAATGTGACAGTAGGGCTCAGGACCAATTGGGGTCATTTCTGACCCCTTGCCCATCCCTGATAGGTAAGAAGTGAAGTGCGATGCTGGAAAGCATGGCACCAATGCTTACCGCGGCCGACCCACGTTCCCTGTAGGCAACTAACTAGCCAAGGAACCTGATGGTGACTAGTCCCCGAAACCAAACCTTGCCTTTCCAGCATCCCACTCCTCTCCTTTCCATCAGGGAAGGTCCTGCTTGCCGCTCCCAATCCACGTCCCGGGATGACACCCATCTAGCCTCAGAGTCCCCGTACCCTGCTAATGTATCCTCGTAACCCAACTTTCCCATTTCAGTTCCCCGCTCCTCTCCTTATCTACCACGGTAGGTCCTGCTTGCATCAGCCAACCCATTTCTGATAGGCTAGTTGTAAAAATAGATTTTTAACCGAGTTAAAGAAATTCAGGAAACAGTTTCGTAATATTCGCTACTTTCACTTTGACAAAGTTATTAGTTATCGCTAAGTCCCTCTTTAGGGTCCCTTCTAAATTGGATACAGCTTCGGTATTCCAACTTTTCGGGACCCACTTGTATCAAATCCCGCGAAAATTGAAAACGCTTTAAAACTTTCCGGTGGAGTTAGTTCGAAATGGGAAACGAGATAACGGAATCCCACAACAGACGCCGTTGATACTATCGACTCCCGGAGATTGTCTCCACAAATGAGCCGAGGAGAGGCTGATACGTGGAAAAAGCACGCGTTTTTCAATTTTTAAAGACTTCCTAAAGTTTTATGCGGAAAGCATAAGCGAACATTAAAACTTCTCAGTATGAATAAAACATGTTAAATAAGCTTTTGACGCTATTAAAATTCTAATATAAAATCTCCGCTTTTTGCTCGAGGAACCCAATTTTGAAGGTGTTCTTCGTCAAGCTTAGAATGAAGCCATCAAAGTGTATCAAATAAGTTTGCCTGAGACTGCAACTCATTGAACCCAGATTTTTGGGGACAAAAAACGAAAAAAACGTCAAAAGTAATGGTATTATCGCGCCAAAGAATAAGGAATACAAAGGATTTCGCTCTGAACTCCAAAAAATCGGTAAAAAACGAGGAAAAACGCCCACATTTAAAAAATAGGTCGTTTTAATTCTCTTTTCGGCTATATATTTTTAAATTTTATAAACGAAAAATGTTATTTTTCTCCATCTACCGACCTTTAAAATTTACGCCCTGTATTTTTTTCCCCCGCATAATTAGAATAAACAATTTTATTGACTCAAGTAACTTTTCAATTGAAGCTTTGTTTATGCGGAGACTGATTTAACTTCTAATTTACCCCTTTTGTTGAATTAAATTAAATTTTTATCATCTTTTTTTCATTCAGAAAGTTGATAATTTTACATTTAAAACGTTATTGGATTTTTTGAAGGGAATATTAAAAAGTGAGACGGTTTAATTAGGATTTCGATTGACTGAGGTAGACAGGAAATGGCGTCCAGACTATGAAGCTAAAGGGCGGAAAAGGGATTCTGGGTGAAAATTTTAGATTTGTGAATTGAGGCGCTCCGGGTACGAAGGGCGAACTCAACATCGGACAAATTTTTTTAACTTCCTTAAAGAAGTTATTGTGATACCCTCGACGTCGGGTTTTTGGGGAAGGGTCCTCCAGTTATTTTTCATTTTTAGATTCTAGGCCTCTTGGTGAATACACCCGTATAATTTTTATGTTGAGTTCGCCATTTTTTCCCCTTTAAATACGTAAAAACAGAAACTTTAAAATGCGAATATCTCGAAACTACGTTTTGTCGAGTTCGCCCTTCGTACCCGGAGTGCCTCAATTGTGAAACTGATCCAGGTTGTGGGCGTTTATCCTGACATGTGCTGGGTCTTGAGTGCTGATAAGGACGGGGACGAATCCCTCGTTCTCATTATCGGAAGGCTTAAAAAGAGCGATTTCCTTTACCTAATCCAGGAGTCAATATTATTGATGGAATCTGACGAATAAAAAGGGGGGTTGAAGAAGAAAATTGAAGGAGCGGCTCAAGTGAGGCAATGCGGATGTCTCAAAAGGAAACGACACTTAAAACACTCCTCCCGCCCGGATGCACCCGCCTTGCAGTCTACCTCAAGACACGTAGCATCAATCATTTCCCACAGGATACTCAAATTTGTCTCAAAACTCAACGAAAAGATGTGGGTGTTAATGAATTTTCTTTTTTTAAAAACCCTTTCAGGGTTTGTTTGCCGGGTTAAAACCACCGTATACATCACGCTTGTAAAATGAAAGGAGTCAGTCAAGGTGGTAAAAGTCTTGTCAAGATCCTGGCGAAAAGCCTCTGCCCCTCCTTCCCCTCTTTGTATATATAAACGGACGGAAGACAATAAGGGACCGTTTTACCTCCCTCAGCTTTTCACCCTTTAGAGAATAATTCGTCCTACCCTACCCAAGAAATAATTCATTCATTGCATTTAATTAGACTATCCACGTTCCTCGAAAAGGGGTCCGTTTTACCATTAACAAACCCCTTCCGGATAACAAACAAGCCATCAAAATTAATTTAAAACAATATTCAACTATAACAATTTTCATCGATAATCTCTATACTTCCTGGAAGCTTACAGCACCTGCAGGGCTTCATTGCGAGATCAATGTCTTCCAGTGACATAATTAGAATCAAAAGTACTAGTTTGAAGAGCTTCCAACGAAAACTTCCTTAAGGCGGATCATACCGCCCGAGCATTTTGTTTCTAAAACAAGAGATCGCAGCACTTTCGCCCCAAAAATTACTTCCCAATATTTGAGCACTAAAAATCGTCGGAAAATTTTTTACAAAAGCTCGTTCTCCTTATTTTGGAAATGCCCATACGGTCTTGGGAGCAGTTTTTCCGAAAAAGTTTTCCTTTGGAAAATAGAAATTTTATTTTTCGACTAAAACATTTTTTCAAAAAAAAAACCGTCAGCCATTTGTAGGCTTTGACGAGCGTTTCCAAAAGTATTTTATATAAGAAAATCCGATGAATAGTTTCGTCGTAATCCTTCTAGAGAAGTAAAAATAGGAGGGGAAAGTATAAAGGAGGGGAAGTATAACGGAGAAGGACGTATAATGGAGGGAAGTATAACGGAGGGGGAGGTATAAAGGAGGGAAAGTATAACAGAGGGGGAAGTATAACGGAGGGGGAAATATAAAGGATGGGAAGTATAACGGAGGGCGAAGTACTCGTATAAAGAAGGGAAGTTTTTTTTTTTTTTTTTTTTTTTTTTCGAAAAATCAAGGTAGAAATAATGGGATTTTCGCCCAAGGGTGGTCCCTCGCGTAACGGGTGGACGTATGAAATTTCTCCCTACTACTATGACAATTAATGTAGAAAATTGATAATTTTTTTACACCAAAAATTTTTTAAAAATATAGGGAGTATTGGTGAGAATTTGGTGAAAATCGGAACAACGGTTCGGTGCAGTTTTTAAAAGTTCGTGCATATCTCCGCCATTTTTTCGAAATTCAAAAATCGCAGACAATAATTTCTTGTTCAACTATTCAGGTTGTGTGAAAGGTGGAAACTGTGGCCGTAAAATGTTCCGGAAAAAATGCTACGGCCGGCCGGCACCACAGACAAGTTTCGAATTGACCCTCCGGGGTCTGCAAGCCCCTTCCCCAAAAACCCGACGTCGAGGGTATCACAATAACTTTTAAGGTAGTTAAAACTTGAAGTGTAGCTATTTTATTAACCTGCTCCAAAATAATCTGCTGGGAAGAAATAGGCCTAAACACCAAAAAAGAAAATCTTTATAAATCAGAGAGATAAAATCTCATTTAAAGGAAACCCGCTAGGGAGGTAAGTGTCGCGAAAATTAGCGTCACCGAGCTAATAGTGTTTCAAGTTTATGATCGTTTTCCTTATTTTTAAATGAACGCCCTTTTAAGAAAAAACGAGCGGCCTTTTTAATCTTAAACAATGAACTTTTTTAGATGGAAAATATAAATAAAAGGTATGTAGACCTCAAGTCCCCCCCGGGAGAATCCTGTCCGCAACCCCATTTGACTTATAGCCTCACCCGCTGAGCGGACTTGGGGCGTTTTAAAAAGTATCTGGGCGAAAAAAAAATTTCCCCTTAAACATTTTTTTGCGCTATAATTTTTTTCTCATAAAAATATGCTTTCCGTACCGGAATAGTATGACGAAATTTTTTTATCAGAAAATATTGATTTATGCAAGCTTTCACCTCAAATCATAAATTCTGAAATAGTTTACAGATTACGGAATTCCCACATTTTTTTCGGGTTTATTTCCGACTAGGGGGGCAAGCCCCCCTGAGGCCTTCGGCCTCCAACCCCCCTCCGGTTACATCCGGATTTTTGAACCGTATAGAAGACGTGCTCTGTTGCGCAGGGAAACCGCAATAAGTTTGAAAGTCGTATGTTTTTTTGCAAATAGTAGAAAATTTGCTGTAAGGTGTGGAAGTCCGCAATAAATTTGCTCTTCTGTACGCGGGGGTAGTTGTGCGACTACATTTGGATTTTGGTCCGCATAGAAGACGTGCTCTGTTGCGCAGGGATACCGCAATAAGTTTGAAAGTTGGATATTTTTGGCACGTAATAGAAAATTTACTGAAAGTTAAGGATGTCCCCAATAAAGTTGCTCTTTTGTACGCGGGTCTAGTTATGCGACTACATCTGGATTTTGGTCCGCAATAGAAGACGTGCTCTGTTGCGCAGGGATACCGCAATAAGTTTGAAAATTTGATATTTTTTTAAAGCAATATAAAGTTTGCTCTAAGCTGATGAAGTCCCAAATAAATTTGCTCTGTACGCGGGTGTAGTTGTGCGACTATAATGGATTTTTTCTGTAATAGAAGACGTGCTATGTTGCGCAGGGATACCGCAATAAGTATAAAGTTTGATATTTTTGGTACGCAATAGAAAATTTGCTCTAGGCTGAGAAAGTCCGCAATAAATTTGCTCTTCTGTATTCGGGTGTACATAGTTCTTGTTCTACTACATCCGGATTTTGGTTCGCCATATAAAACGTGCTCTGTTGCGCAGGGGAACGTAGTCGGTTAGCATGTTATATATTTTGGCATGTAGTAGAAAATTTGCTCTGCGTGAAGGGAGCTCCACATTTATATTTGCTCTGCACGCGAATCTTGTAGGGGGGGGGGGGGTAGCTTCCTTTCGGCATAACTGTCTGTCTTCTGTTGCCGATGAAAATCGCCCCAAGTTAGCATGCTAGACATTTTTTTGAACTCGAGAACTGATTTGCTCTGCGTTGAGGGAGTTCCACATTTGTAATTGCTCTGCACGCGGATCTTGTTGTAGGGGGGGGGGATGTAGATTCCTTTCGGTATTAAAGTCCGTCTTCTGTTGCCTATGAAAAACCCCCCAAGTTAGCATGCTTGACATTTTTGGAACTCGAGTACTGATTGTTATGAGTTGAGGGAGTTCCACATTTATATTTGCTCTGCACGCGGATCTTGTTGGGGGGGGGGGGGTTAGGCCCCTTTCAGTTTAAGGTTTCGTCTTTGTTGCCTCGAAAAACGCCTTATGTTAGCAGGCTAGACGTTCCCCCTTTTTCTCCGTTAATTTTAATTTTACATCGATTTTGGAATTTTTTTTAGGCAGAAACGGACTTCATATTCGTGTTCCTCGACCCAAAAAACGTTAAATACTAAGATTTAGTCGAAATTTCCGCCTTCTATAACCGGGTCCAAAATGGCGAAAATCGCGAGTCGGATTTTGACTTACAAACTTAAAAAATTAATATCTCAGCTTGTGTTAAAGCCACAGAGCCGCTCTCAAGCTTATTTGAAAGCTTAAGGTCCCCTCTTTTTATATTTTTTGGTCCCGTTCTTCTAAGTCTATTCCTTCTACCCTAAAATCTCATAGAAAGACAGATTTTTCTTAACTTACATTTGAATTTTTTAGCCCAGTTAGAATTTTATCAGAGATCCACCGATTTTTTCTAGCCTTTGTATCGCTGTCCTCTACTCCAAAATAAATTTTCATCCAAATCGGTTCACCCGTTCAGGAGTAAAAAAATGAAAACTGAAAATAATCAAAATCCCCAGGGGTACCCTTACCAAACCCCATTCCACAGCGTGCCGCATCGATTTAATTTAAAAAATTCGGGGAAAATAGCTAGAGATTTTAGAACCCCCATGATATCTATATCAAAATACGCGGAATTTTACCTACTTTCACGTAGTATAAGGTTTGAAAGGTTGATATTTTTTTAGAAATTTTTTAGTGGTGAAAAACCATAATTTTCCGTTCTAGATCCAATCAGGAATTTTTTTAGGCAGAAACGGACTTCATATTCGTGTTCCTCGACCCAAAAAACGTTAGAGACCAAGTTTTTGTCGAAATCAAAAAATATTTTTTCCCCGCCTTATATAACGGGCCCAAAATGGCGGAAATCGGGAGTCGGAATTTGACTTATAAACTTAAAAAATTCATATCTCAGCTTGTGTTGAAGCCACAGAGCCGCTCCCAGGCTCATTCGAAAGCTTAAAGTCCCCTCTTTTTTTATTTCTTCGTTCGGTTAATTTTCGACAACTCCTTCTACCTTAAAACCCCGTTTCAACTTAAATTTTTTCAATCTTCTTTTGAATTTTTAAACCTACTTGGAATTTTTTAGACCTCCACCGATTTTTTCTAGCGTTTATTTCAACAGCCTGCACCCCCCAAAAAAGTTTCATCGAAATCGGTCCACCCGTTCTCGAGTAATAAAATAAAAACTAAAATGTTATCAAATTCATAAGGGTACCCCCTTATCAAATTCAGGGAGCGCGGCAGCGTTCCGCACCTCATTTTGACACAAATTTTTAAAAAAATCGGGAAAAATGGTTAGCGAACTCCGAACCCCAATATATTATATATCAAAAACGCGGAATTTTGTCTACTTTCACGTGGTGTAGTTTGTTTTAAAATATAAAATCATCTACTATTTTTAAAATGGCAAAAACCCAGACAAACCGTGAAAAACGGCGTTTTTTTCGGCAACTTTCGAATTAAATATCTCCGGTCCTAATCAAGCTACAGAGCTGCGCCGAAGCACTCCAGCTGGCTTTTCGGCTAAAGTTTCGAACCTTTTTTGTCCGGTGTCTCTATCTGTTACAGTTTTTTTTCGGCGAATTAAAAACCGCGGATTTTATAGCATTTCTGTACATTTCGAAAAAAAATTTCAAAAATAAAAAAAAAATACTTCCGGATTTTTTAAAAATACGCGACAAAAATTAGGTTAAACTACACACTTAAAAGCACTTAGTAGTATTTTTTTCAAAAATCTAGATTTTTTCTTGAGGTTTTTAAAATGGCCGAAGTTGAAAAACCGTGAAAAACGTCAAAAACAGGCCTTTTTCGGCGTTAAACTCGCGAAATAAATTATAAAATTTAATTTTAAAAATACGCGCTTATTTTTCCCGTGAAATTCAAGCGAAAACACGCCTAACAAAAGAAGTCCGGGATTTTTAGGAGCATCACAGCGCCCCCAGGACTTTTTGGCGTTTTTTCCGATTTTTTCTCCTCCTAGGTCCCTGTACTAGCGCTATATATATACTGACTATCGTTTTTAAACGCTCAATTTATCAAAGTAAAGTCGATATAACACACAATAATATAATTACAATATGACTAAATCCGAACTTGAAATCGAGCTTTTAAGCTACATTATCCCGCATCCGATTCCCGGGTATATCCCGATAACAATTCACGCACCACTTCTTATGAATAATAATTTGTTTTATTATAAACTGCAGTATATGAAAACGTTTATAAAAGCAGAATAAAGGATGATTCACACTAGACCGTGCCGGGGCCGTGCCCGGGCCTCCTCCGGGTCATAGCAACCGAGCGGTGACCGGGACGTGTCCGTGCCTCCATGCATACTACAAACAATTCCGTCCGGGCCGGGGCCGAGAAACCATCTATTTTGTGTCAAAATGAACTTTTCCGAATAAGAACTTATAATGATTTCGGTAGCCATTGATGATGAAGAAATGGAGAATTTAGGTGCTCTACAGAGCAGATCAAGAAGATGGAACGTGCATCCAACATGGAGAAAGCGGAAGCTGGAGGGAGAATTTGCCACGCTATATAGAGAATTGTTGAATGATGAAACTAAATTCTATGGTTATTTTCATACGAAAATAACCAAATATATATATTTTTCAACCAAATAAATATTTTCCAAAACTGAACCGGGCCGGGTCCGGGAAACAATGTCTTTCTCCTTTTCGGACCGGGCCACGGACGTGGCCCGGTCACGATCACGGTCACGTCACGTGCTCGGCACGGTGCAGTATGCACAACTTCATTGAAGATGCCCACATGATTCTTCACCGTGTCCCGTCCGGGCCCCGTCCGAGCCTCGCCCGGACCCGGCACGGTCTAGTGTGAATCATCCTTAATGAAAATTATCTCCCTGTCAGCTTTTCAAGGGACTCATTGTGCTTGATAAAAAAAAATTAATTATTTTTTTAAATATTCATAAATGTTTTGGAAAATGATATTTCCTATTTGGGAATGTGGCGAAATCGGAGACGGCAGGAAGAACCCTCTCGGTGACAGGATACACAAAAAGTCTCCAAGTTTAAATTTTTATAAAATATTTTTAGTTATAAAATTTTTTGTATAAAAAGAGGATACTTTCAAGAGTTGATAAAAAGTGCGGACACATCTGCTCCAGTGACAATTACCCTCCCTTTCCGCCAGGGTGACAAACTCCACTTTTTTAAAGACGGCGACTTTGAAAAACAAGCTTTATTTATTTTTATCTAGCTTTTAAAAAATTGGTTTCCGATGGATTAAGAGAATGTTAAGATTATGGTAAAAAGGTCACGTGGAGGATTGAAAACGTGCGTGTTTCCATCATATCGAATGGAAGTCACCCCCAAGACTTTATATAACAAGACGAATTCATGAAATTTCTCATAAGGTAGCCGAACAATGGCTATTGTTAACCAATTCCACAATTCGGTAACTCACCCGTCAATTTCGTAAAGCATCAACACTTTAGAGGACAATACGTAGTTTGGTGAAATATCAATAGCTTAAAAAACAATGCATTAATGCCCGTCATACCGCCCGAGCATTTTGTTTCAAAAACAAGAGATCGCAGCATTTTCGCCCCTAAAATTACTTTCCTATATTTGAGCACTAAAAATAGTCGGAAAATTTTTACAAAAGCTCGTTCTCCTTATTTTGGAAATGTCTATACGGTCTTGGGAGCAGTTTTTCCGAAAAAGTTTTCCTTTGGAAAATAGAAATTTCAATTTTCGACTAAAACATTTTTTCAAAAAAAACCGTCAACCATTTTGTAGGGTTTGACGAGCTGTTTCCAAAAATATTATATAAGAAAATCCGATGAATAGTTTCGTCGTAATCCTTTTAGAAAGATGCCGGGAGGAGTAAAAGAAAAACTTTTTCGGAAAAACTGCTCCCAAGACCGTATAGGTATTTCCAAAATAAGGAGAACGAGCTTTTGTAAAAAATTTTCCGACGATTTTTAGTGCTCAAAAATAGGAAAGTAATTTTAGGCATCTTCCCTCTCTGTCTAACACTTGGTTGAATTTTGTGGTTCCGCCTTAAGGTTACCCCCATCACCCAAGCAGTATTGGAGCTTTCGCCATATAGAGGTAGCATAAGCCTGGTGGATTCAACAATCAAAGACTGAGGGTGCGGACAAAGCCCGGGTGTCGATGCCATCAGCATCGAGGTGTAGAACGGAATTCGGTTGCCCAAAAAAAAGAGGTTGGAAGTCGGAGCAAAAGTTCGTTCCTGGACAATTGAACGGGCCAATCAGAGCGGAGATAGCTGCGATGTCATCGATGCAGACATCCTAGAAACACCGATGCACTGATCGACAGCTTGATAGCCTGCATTCTGTACGCCCCATGTTGAAGCTTATTACAATATTTCTTCCTTCTCAGAACGTTAAAAATAATAATTTATCAAGTTAACTTCTTGCTGATGAAAGGCCCATTTGATGTGAATGGAGGAAAAATTCAATATAAAAATTAAGTAAAAGGGTTATTTTTGAAGGGAGTAATTGGTCGAAGAATCTTTAATTTGTGCCCGAGGTGGATCGAAAGAGACTACATCGTTTACCCATTAGCTTTCCTCACCCCTCACCCGCCATTTTGAACTTTCAGTTATTTATCTCGCCTTAATAAACTATTTTTCTAAAACTTCAACTGCCCTAACAATATCAAACAGGTGGAGAACACCGGTTCGCACGTTTTCGTTTTAAAATTGGCAGAATTCCGGGAAACGGAGCATTGTTTTATTGAAAGGTTTTGTTGGGGGAATAGGTGGCCTAGCGACCTGCGAAAAACGGTTCAATTAACCTTAAAAATGTTTAATGAAATCAACACTTTATGATAATACGCTATTATAAGGTTCTTAACACTTTCTAATTCACACAATTATTCGAACTCATTTTGAGTTCTGCTTTTTGGGGATGTTTCAGAGTGACGATAAGGCAGTGATCTTGTCCGGTCTCGAACCAAACAAAGCGCCTTGTCAGGCCGTTTCCAACCAATCCGTCACAGTCCTCTCGATTTCGTTCCTTAATCTTGAACAGTTGTTAACAAAAAACTAGACCGTTAAAACACTTAGAAACGAATCGTTTCCGATGGGACAATTGTTAATTTCTATTTTTTCAAAGCTTAAAAATACCCCCCGTTTTAAGTGCTTTTAAGCGCGTACTCGTGTCAATAAAACAGTCACTAATAATTTTTAAAATGGAAAGGCAATCGGGGAAAAAAGACAATTACACGTTATTTATCCAATTTTCTCTCGAGGTGAAAAAAAATTCGGAAAAAGTAAAATGTTTTAATGGAGCCAATAAAACAAGCAAGAATGTAGTTAAGAATCCGGGTGGATACCAAAATCCATGTTGTACTAGGAGCGCTACTTGCGTTACTACTAGTAAATTTATGACAATAGAACCACATTTGCGGAACTCTCATACACCACTAGAAGCGCCTTAGTCTCTATAACCTTTTGTGAACTCTATGACTCCACGAGGAGCGCTGTCGCCGAGGCTGATAGTTAACTGGGCCTTCTACCAGTGTGTTTTCTGGTAGAGGGGGTAAACTGCTGTCAGCATAACACTGCTGAACTCTTCAATGCTGGAAGCACCCAAAAGGTCCTTTCTCTGATAACCACACCCACACTCACACTCTTCGACTCCGCCAGGAGCGCTGAGATAGCCTATTAATTGAATTTTTTACTTTTTTATATAGAGTCATTTTACAGATTTCTAGACTCTATATATATATTATCTCTTATGATACCAAACTCCGTGGGCTAAAATCTTGTACTAGGAGCGCTATTTGCGTTACTACTAGTAAATCTATGACAATAGAACCACATTTTGCGGAACTCTCAAACACTACTAGAAGCGCCTTAGAGGTTCTCCCTATAACCTTTTGTGAACTCTACGACTCCACGAGGAGCGCTGTCGCCGAGGCAAGTAGTTAACTGGGCCAACGGTTCTGTCGGTTTGCCGATTTGACACTGAATTAATTAGGTATACAAAATGAAACTCGCCAGGGTAAATTTGAATTTTGTAGATTTTAGCCGAGTTTACACCTAGTAGTTCATTTTTTCAAAATTTAAACATTTTAGGCGTTAAAGTCCATCAAAATTTGACCTTCTCCATGTAAGATGGTTATTGAAGTATAACCATTAAGAAGGTTAATTTTTAAAGGCTTGTAAATCGTAAACCGTTACCGATATTGAAAAAATGCACTAAATAAAATCTGTTGGAAATTTAATTCTCTTAATTTTTATTCTATTCATTTTTCTCTAGGACGCAGTGTTTTCAAGATAAATTTATTTAAAAAAAAAACTATTTTCCGAAAATGGTGCATCCTAGAAAAAAATAATAAAGTACAAATTTATAGAGAATTAAATTTCCTACAATTTTATTTATTAGGTGTACAAAATGAAACTCAGCCACAGGGTAAATTTGAATTTTGTAGATTTTAGCCGAGTTTCATTTTGTACCTAGTAGTTCATTTTTTCAAAATTTTAAACATTTAGGCGTTATATTCCATCAAAAGTTGACCTTCTCCGTGTAAGAAGGTTATTAAGTATAACCATTAAGAAGGTTAATTTTTAAAGGCTTGTAATCGTAAACCGTTACAGATATTGAAAAAATGCACTAAATAAAATCTGTTGGAAATTTAATTCTCTTAAATTTTTATTCTATTCATTTTTTCTCTAGGACGCACTGTTTTCAAGATAAATTTATTTTTAAAAAAAATTATTTTCCGAAAATGGTAATCCTAGAAAAAAAAATAATTAAGTACAAATTTATAGAGAATTAAATTTCCTACAATTTTTATTTATTAGGTGTACAAAATGAAACTCAGCCACAAGGTAAATTTGAATTTTGTACAGTTAGTTACTTCCATCGGTGATGTGTTTTCTGGTAGGGGGTAAACTGCCTTCAGCAGTGTGAACTCTTCAATGCTGAAGCGCCCCAAAGGTCCTTTCTCTGATAACCTCGACCCATACTCACACTCTACGACTCCCAGGAGCGTTGTGTTGTGACAGCCTATTGAATTTTTAACTTTATATAGAGTCATTTAAAATTGTAATTATCGCATTAATTACAAACTTCCTTGAGATAAGATGTTCTTCCAATAGAACCGTTGACATCGATTGTCTCAAGATAAAAAAACGTAAAAGGGAAATTACCTCTTCAAATTCCTTGACAACATTTTTTTTATATCTCCGCATTTGATGATAAAAAATTTTTCTCTTTAACCCCAGTGAAAAACGTAAAGACGCCTATAAAAAAAAATATATAAGAGCAACACTTGTGGAAAGAAATTATATTTTTTTTATGGGTGCATTTACGTCGCCGCTTTAGCATATTCGGAGTCATAAAGCGTGAGGCGGTTTCAAAACGGCTCGTATACAAAAGCGATTTGTTACTTCAACATTCTCTATTCATTTTGTAATCCGGATAATGTAGACGGGATCAAAAGTTTCGTTAAGGTCAAATTTGAAATGAAGCGCTGTACAGGTATCGATCTTTTGGTACATTGTCTAAAATTAAAGTGTTTTAAATAGCATGCAGAAGAAAATATGGAAAAAAAATAGTTTCCTTTGGATATAATTAAGTCGTGAGTTGAGACAAAAACTTTTTTTCAGAAGATATCAGATTTCCTGAACTTAATGACCACGGATAATGGGAAACATGTTCCACGACTACAACCCTTTCAAGTTAGTTGAACTTCCGATGTCATTTAAAGGAGGCAGTGCGTGTGACAAAGGGGCAGAGAATCTTCGGCCGAAAAAATTTATTATCACACGGCCCGGAAAAGGGGACATAATTTAGGGCCGGACAAGATTCGAATCAATTTTAACCCACATTGTTAATCACTTCGATAACAGTAATTGCGTTTGGTACAGTTCGCTATTCATCGGTTGAAAAAAACGTGAGGGAATAACGTAAGAAGGGATCATTAGGACCTAAAAATATCTCGCGGCTCGTGAAGAGTAAATCGACCATCAAGTGCAACATTTATAATTTGTAAAGGTCAATTTACGATTCTGGGTCAAAACATTTTCATTCACCACTCCCGAAGATAGAAAAACAAGCAGTTTGGCTTCATTTCATAAGCTTATCATTTTTGCTTGGGCAACTTCCAGACCCCTGGGTAGAGCAAGAGCTACGAAGTTTTTGTCCATGAGATTTTCAAGCGTTTGGGCTTTTATGTGGGGTTTTCTCTGAAGATAGAAAAACATGCAGTTTGGCTACTTTTCATAAGTTTATCATTTTGCTTGGGCAACTTCCAGATCCCTGGGTAGAGCAAGAGCTACGAAGTTTTTGTCCAATGAGATTTTTCAAGCGTTTGGGCTTTTTTGTGGGTTTTTCTCTGAAGATAGAAAAACAAGCAGTTTGGCTTCATTCATAAGTTTATCATTTTTGCTTGGGCAACTTCCTGACTCTCTGACCCCTGGGTAGAGCAAGAGCTACTTAGTTTTGTCCAATGAGATTTTCAAGCGTTTGGGCTTTTTTGTGGGTTTTTCTCTGAAGATAGAAAAACAAGCAGTTTGGCTTCATTTCATAAGTTTATCATTTTTGCATGGGCAACTTCCTGACTCTCTGACCCCTGGGTAGAGCAAGAGCTACGAAGTTTTTGTCCAATGAGATTTTCAAGCGTTTGGGCTTTTTCTCTGAAGATAGAAAAACATGCAGTTTGGCTTCATTTCATAAGTTTATCATTTTTGCTTGAGCAACTTCCTGACTCTCTGACCCCTGGATAGAGCAAGAGCTACGAAGTTTTTGTCCAATGAGATTTTCAAGCGTTTGGGCTTTTTTGTGGGTTTTTCTCTGAAGATAGAAAAACATGCAGTTCGGCTTCTTTTCATAAGTTTCTCATTTTTGCTTGAGCAACTTCCTGACTCTCTGACCCCTGGTAGAGCAAGAGCTACGAAGTTTTGTCCAATGAGATTTTCAAGCGTTTGGGCTTTTTTGTGGGTTTTTCTCTGAAGATAGAAAACATGCAGTTTGGCTTCTTTTCATAAGTTTATCATTTTGCTTGAGCAACTTCCTGACTCTCTGACCCTGGGTAGAGCAAGAGCTACTTAGTTTTCGTCCAATGAGATTTTCAAGCGTTTGGGCTTTTTTGTGGGTTTTCTCTGAAGATAGAAAACATGCAGTTGGCTTCTTTTCATAAGTTTATCATTTTTGCTTGAGCAACTTCCTGACTTTCTAACCCCTGGGTAGAGCAAGAGCTACGAAGTTTTTGTCCAATAAGATTTTCAAGCGTTTGGGCTTTTTTGCGGGTTTTTCTCTGAAGATAGAAAAACATGCAGTTTGGCTTCTTTTCATAAGTTAATCATTTTTGCTTGAGCAACTTCCTGACTTTCTGACCCTGGGTAGAGCAAGAGCTACGAAGTTTTTGTCCAATGAGATTTTCAAGCGTTTGGGCTTTTTTGTGGGTTTTTCTCTGAAGATAGAAAAACATGCAGTTTGGCTTCTTTTCATAAGTTTATCATTTTTGCTGAGCAACTTCCTGACTTTCTAACCCCTGGGTAGAGCAAGAGCTACGAAGTTTTTGTCCAATAAGATTTTCAAGCGTTTGGGCTTTTTTGCGGGTTTTTCTCTGAAGATAGAAAAACATGCAGTTTGGCTTCTTTTCATAAGTTAATCATTTTTTGCTTGAGCAACTTCCTGACTTTCTGACCCCTGGGTAGAGCAAGAGCTACGAAGTTTTTGTCCAATGAGATTTTCAAGCGTTTGGGCTTTTTGCGGTTTTTCTCTGAAGATAGAAAAACATGCAGTTTGGCTTCTTTTCATAAGTTTATCATTTTGCTTGAGCAACTTCCTGACTCTCTGGGTAGAGCAAGAGCCACGAAGTTTTTGTCCAATGAGATTTTCAAGCGTTTGGTCCTCTTTTGTGGGTTTTTCTCTGAAGATATAAAACCATGCAGTTTGGCTTCTTTTCATAAGTTTATCATTTTTGCTTGAGCAACTTCCTGACTCTCTGACCCTGGGTAGAGCAAGAGCTACGAAGTTTTTGTCCAATGAGATTTTCAAGCGTTTGGTCCTCTTTTTAAAACAAAGCTTTTAGCGTTTAGTAGCAATGGCGGCTACAACACGCGTTGATGATGACTAATTGTAAAAGAGCCTCCCGTAATTTAACCCCCACATACATAAAAATTCATGTTTCCCCAGTGTTTGACCCAGATAATCAATTACATCCGCAAAATTATTTTCTCAGGTATCTTTCTGAAGTTTCAAATAACTTGTTATCTCTTTTTTTCAGAACATTGCGTAATTTGAGGGGAAAAAAAAGTTTAAAGATTATGAGGGTAAAAACGAAGATCTTACTCAAGGGTTTCTTTTTTTTTCCCTTTCTATATAAAACTCGTGGAACACTTGAGACTGAAGACAAGCACTTCTTTATCCTCTCGATCTTTTAACCATCTCTCATTTATCCGAAAAAAAAGTTGAATATTATTCAAGATTAAATAAATTAAAACGGATTCTGAGAGGATTTAATCCGGATAAACCACGGGAAAACGCATGACAAAATCCTGTTCCTCATTACACGAGTTCAAGAAAATTAATACGAAGGATCCTGAGAATTAATTTAATTCCTTAATATGTTTCTTACATTTAGAGACATAATCCACCAAGTTTGTGGTTATGACAATGGAGGGATCATCATAGTTGATACGATCAGGATTTCTCGAAAAGCATCGTTCCCTTCTCCGAGTGCCTCGAGCGTAACACCACGCCTGCATCCGCGACGCCATCTGGATTCCATTTCTAAAAGGTCAAAAGCGCAGAAAACACTTGAGAAAAAATTCTGGGGGAAAGTGGAAAAATTCATTTCAATAACTCAAGAAATCCCAATTTTATGAAAATCGCAACCTCGTAAAAACAACACCGAGCCTAAAATCTGCTCTTTTATGACCGGACCAATCAGACATTCAGGTTTACACGAAACATAAAACATTTAAATCGTCCATTTTATTTATACTGCCGCTCTAAAAAGCACGAATGTCGAAATGAAATTGAAGTTGTATGGAATTGCTCGCTGTGAAAAAATCGCGCCCTCATAAATCTTCGTGAGGTTTCCTCCTTTTTATACGGAGATATACAGAGAAAACGTTCAGGGTTAAATCTAATTTTCAAATTTTTTCTCTATATGAGAATACGAACTAGAAAAATACCATGTCGTCGTTTTATCAACGTTGATAGTCTATGTCAACAACAGACCCCTTTCGGGTTTGGTAAAAAGCTTTATGGGCTTTTTTTCACAAGAAGCACTTTATATTCGATGACTCGAACAATCAACTATGTCGTTCTGCTTATACCGTTAGCCTGGGAAGTCCGCGACGTTGTTTACACGCGACCTTCTTCCCATAGCGAGCTGTTTAACACGTTTTAACAGAAATCCTCTTCTGAATTTCCCTTTTAGAATTCGGTTTTTACCCACATCCCAATTTGAGGTTGCCACAAAAAGTGAAAACTGTACAAATTTTCTATTTCTAATGGACTTCATCAGTGTTTTTACCACAAAATGAAGGGAATAACACAAAAAAAAAGCTCTAAACGGGTCATTTGAGAGCTTTTGCTCAAGGGAAGGGAGAAAAAAAAATTTGTGTCTCCGCAATCAATCAAAGAGTTGGGACAGTTCGATAATACACTTTTTTCCTCTTCTATGTCCTAATGCTCTCTTAATATCCCTTGACGAAATCATCCTTTTTTTTAAGCCAGTGAATACAAAAAATTAAGATTCGGAAGTTAAATATTTTTGCTATTTCGCGGTTGGGAACAATTGACTTTCTCTCACATTTCACGGTTCGATTCTCTTTCTTCTTCGACTTGAAAAAAGATTTACGTGCTATATTTCGGTTTCACTTATCTTCAGTGCGCAGGGAATTTTCGACTTAAGGAGGTATGATGGTTTTTAAGTGAGTTGCTTTGCTTTTTCGTTGTTAACAAAGGTTTTCGGTTTTTCCCTTCTATCTCGGAAACCGTCGCTCAAAACGAAAAAACGTCCTAAGTAAAAGTCGTAGCTACGGAAATTTCCTACAAAAAGGACTTCATTGGTTTTTTTGTCAGAGCAATACTTAAGGAGATATGAGGGTTCTTAAGTGAGTTGCTTTGCAAATTTTTCGTTGTGAGCAACGGTTTTCGGTTTTCCTTTCTATCTCGGAAACCGTCGCTCAAAACGAAAAAATGTCCTAAGTAAAAGTTGTAGGTACAAAATTTCCTACAAAAATTTCTTTATTTATTATTTGCGTAAGAGCAATATTTAAGGAGTTATGAGGTTAAAACTATTAATCCTACAGAGCCTGTTTGAAAACTTAAAACCTTCATATCTCCTAAAATATTGCTCTGACAGAAAAAACTAATAGGTTATTTTATGTAGTAAATTTCCGTAGCTACAACTTTTACTTAGGACATTTTTCGTTTTGAGTGACGGTTTCCAAGATAGAAGGGAAAAACCGAAAAACGTTGCTCACAACGAAATATGTACAAAGCAACCAACTTAAAACCCTCATATCCCCTTAAACCAATTTCCATTAGTTTTTGGCATAATAACCCTCCCGACCAGATTTTCGGTTGATATCCTCAATCTTTGTCTTTCGTTGCTTAGCCAAGGAACCTGATTTTTGGGGTTTTAAGCAACCAACTTAAAACCCTCATATCCCCTTAAAATTTTTAAACACAAGGGGATTGACCATCAAATACGGTTTTTTTGAAGTGAAAGAATGGATTTTTCCGAGGAGACAGTGTATTGAAAAAAAAAATAAATACATTCGTAGCAAATGGACCTAAAATGTATAAAAATGTGGAAAACGTAGCGTGAAAAAAAAATCCCCTTCAAACTTCGAACCTCCCATGCGAATAAGGATTATTTAAATATTTAAATTTATAGGGGAGGAGTGTATTTTCACAGATGACGCGGATGGAGGGAATTTCATAAGGGTTTAGACACGTTGTCAGTGTAAAACGAAGCGAGAAAAAATATTTTTCCTGACTCCATTATTGTAGTTGACTGCGTAATTAACTAAGGGATAGAGAAAATTCAATATGAAAAAATAGCTTTTCACAGGCTATGACACGGGACGGCGTTAATATTAAACGAGGTGTCCCCGAGGCTCTCGAGCCAGTCAATCTAAAGGCGGGCGACCGCAACTTTAAAACATGCATGTCTCGAAAACACCCCCTTTGGCCCCTTTTTAAAAGAACTTCACTCCTCATTCCTCCGCTACCCCTCCAGGCTTCAACAATCTTCACAACCAATCTAGTCTTTCCCTTCAAAAAAAGGTCTTCTATGACTCCTCATCATTCTGTAATCATCCGCTTTATAATGCTTTCATAAACTCCTTTTGAATATTTTTTTTTTCTATACTTCTTCTCAGGAAACTTTATACAACTACATTTTATCCCAAGTTATAATTAAAAAGAATCCTTTAAGAATTAAAAAATTCCTTTCATGCTCTGCTCTATTTTAATTCAGAGAAGTTTAAGTACATATTTTGCACAAAATGGACTCCGCAGCTCAACCTTTTAAAACTGTCGTTTTGTCAACTTCTAGTGATGGAGGAACCTGCCAAAGTCTGCGAAACTAGAAACTGACTGTGAAGCTACAATCTTGATTGTTCGTCAATTTCAAGGAAGACCAGAGAGGCTAGAGACAGTGATGCAGCATAGCCAGGGAAGAACAAAACCATTAGACAGTGATGCAGCATAGCCAGGGAAGAACAAAACCATTAGACAGTGATGCAGCATAGCCAGGGAAGAACAAAACCATTAGACAGTGATGCAGCATAGCCAGTGAAGAACAAACCCATTAGACAGTGATGCAGCATAGCCAGGGAAGAACAAACCCATTAGACAGTGATGCTGCATAGCCAGGGAAGTACAAAACCATTTCCCACAATATAGTGGACTCCGGCAGCTCAACCTTTTAAAACTGTCGTTTTATCAACTTCTAGTGATGGAGGAACCGTTCACACTCGCCAAAATCTGCGAGACTACAAACTGGCTACAATCTTGATTGTTTATCAATTTCAAGGAAGACCAGAGAGACTAAAGACAGTGATGCAGCATAGCCATGGAAGTACAAACCATTCCCACAATATAGTGGACTCCGGCAGCTCGACCTTTTAAAACTGTCGTTTTGTCAACTTCTAGTGAAGGAGGAACCTGCCAAAGTCTGCGAAACTAGAAACTGACTGTGAAGCTACAATCTTGATTGTTCGTCAATTTCAAGGAAGACCAGAGAGGCTAAAGACAGTGATGCAGCATAGCCAGGGAAGTACAAAACCATTTCCCACAATATAGTGGACTCCGGCAGCTCGACCTTTTAAAACTGTCGTTTTGTCAACTTCTAGTGATGGAGGAACCTGCCAAAGTCTGCAATACTAGAAACTGACTGTGAAGCTACAATCTTGATTGTTCGTCAATTTCAAGGAAGACCAGAGAGGCTAAAGACAGTGATGCAGCATAGCCAGGGAAGTACAAAACCATTTCCCACGATATAGTGGACTCCGGCAGCTCGACCTTTTAAAACTGTCGTTTTGTCAACTTCTAGTGAAGGAGGAACCTGCCAAAGTCTGCGAAACTAGAAACTGACTGTGAAGCTACAATCTTGATTGTTCGTCAATTTCAAGGAAGACCAGAGAGGCTAAAGACAGTGATGCAGCATAGCCAGGGAAGTACAAAACCATTTCCCACAATATAGTGGACTCCGGCAGCTCGACCTTTTAAAACTGTCGTTTTGTCAACTTCTAGTGATGGAGGAACCTGCCAAAGTCTGCGAAACTAGAAACTGACTGTGAAGCTACAATCTTGATTGTTCGACAATTTCAAGGAAGACCAGAGAGGCTAAAGACAGTGATGCAGCATAGCCAGGAAGAACAAAACCATTAGACAGTGATGCAGCATAGCCAGGGAAGTACAAAACCATTATCCACAATATAGTGGACTCCGGCAGCTCAACCTTTTAAAACTATCTGTCCACTTCTAGTGAAGGAGGAACCGTTCACACTCGCCAAAGTCTGCCTACAAACTGTCTACAATCTTGATTGTTCATCAATTTCAAGTCATGACCAGAGAGACTAAAGACAGTGATGCAGCATACGTTAGCCTGCAATCACCACAAGCCTCAGGTTATTTTAACCCTTTCATAATCTTAAACATAAACTTATATTTAGCCCTAAGGCCTAATAACCGAACGCGTTCTTACCAACAGGTGTAAATGATGTCGATTCTAATAAACCCAACCCCTTCGAGAAGTTCATTTTCAAATGTTGAAATTTCAATAAGTTAAAATTAATAAAACTTGAGAAAAGTTTGAAATAAGGTAAAACTAACAAACTGAAAAAAGAGGTGTAGGGTGCAGGGGGAGGCCAGATGCCTCTTTTTAATTACGGGACGAAAATAGACCTTTAAGTTTACCTTGTCAATCGTAGAAGATATAAAAAGAAAGCTATGGTAAAAGAGAATTATAATGACTATTGAAAACGGACTGATTGAAGCGTATACGGAAACCTATAATCATGTATAGCCTAAAGGATAATGTCCGACAATCACGTGTGGATTGAATGGCTGCAATACCGTTCAAACAAGAATCGTAGGAAATCAGGGAAACCCTTCTGGCTATAGGGGAATAGAGTAAAACGAAAGATTCTTAATAAAATAGAAACAACTAACATTTTTGCCCTATGAAACGCTTTCGTCCGAAATCACGATTTCAGGTCATCTTGAAAATTGGTCAATCTTTCTCACGCTCGAGGCTTTCCCGAAAACTTATTTCCAGTAAAAACTTTTAGACTGGGTAGCTAACTCAAAAGTAGAACCAGAATCTCCTTCATTGCCCTCAACAATTTTGTCCTTAGTAAAATTTGATGTACAGCAAAGATGAGTCATTCAAAATGATCCAATCTCGTGGTTCCAGCTTAATTATACCTTAGAAGGGAATCTGAAGAAGGCCATTGCTGTTTCTGACACGTTAAAAGAAGAAAACAACTGGTTTTAAGTTTTGTAGTGTTTATCTTTCCGTGAGAAACTCCCACCGGAGGCTTGATTTCCTTCTTTTTTTCAAGAATTATATTACGCCCGTGGAATGTTAATTTTTGCTGCTCCGCCATGTCTTCAGCGCGGGAGACTTGAACGCTTAGAAACGATGGAAAAACGGACGAGACAGAATTACAATGTGGTCATTTGAAACGCCTTCCGTGGTCCCCCCTGTGCAACCAACCTTACATCCGTTATATGCGGCCTTCATAAACGCGTCTTCACCAGCGCGTTTATAAATAAAACAAAGCTTTTATTATCAATTGTCTTTTTCTACCTTTTAGATTTTATTCAAAAATTACTTTCTAAGTTTAAATACGTAACCACTAGAGTATTTTCCAAGCCCATTCCCTTGTGTCACGAAGGATATAAAGGTAAAAGTGGGGTCGGCCTTGCTGAAGACAGTAGAGGGGAAAATGTGGTTTAAAGGTATGGGGCGATCCGGCAACATCGGACGGTCACTGACTCGCCCCGCTGTTGCAGGTAGATTCGAATGCACTGACGTCCCTTGTCCTTTATTGAAGAATGTGACTCAAAACGACATTCAAGTTCAAGAAACTCCCGCGCGTCAAACGCATCTCTCTATGGTTTTCCTGATGACCAAATTATCGCCAGAAACCGAAACGCGGTTAAAAATGAGGTCGATTTATAACAGTTTTAGTGGCAAAAGGCAATTATAGGTAGAGGATCATTCTATTTCAAACAGAAGCCCCGTTATTAACACATCAAGATATATTTCAGTAGTCCATAATAATGCGGTTTTTAAAAGAAATCCAAGATGGGGTTTGAAAAGGGTTTTTTTCCCCTTTCATTCTAGGATTAGAGGTTTCAGGTGACAGGCGACTGCGGTGAAACCACCACTTCATCGGGCAGATGCACGAATCATGACTCAGAATATTAACAACACAAGAGGCATTTTGTCGACGACATAACACCTGGAATGCGCCGAGAAATTTTATACGGAATGACTTCTAACCTTCAAGAGCGCAATCTGATGATTAAGATTAAGTAACTAGGGTTACACTCCGACCCCCAATGGGTCTATTGTGCGCCCTTGTATCCAGATCAGAGCTCCCCGTCAAGCCTCCAGAGACTGGACAGGGGTCTCCTTGTGTAGTTCGATGGACTGGGTTTTTCTTCCCCTATGTCCATGAACCTCAGCCGTGCTAGACCTTCGCAATAGGACGTGCTCCGCCGTCTCCTCCTCCTCCAAACGGCAGGTGCTGTCCTCTGTCACTCCCAACCTTTGAAGGTGCTTGCGGAGTCTACAGTGACCAGTCAGCAGACCCACCAACGGACTTTAGTTCTGCCCTCCCTAAGCAGGTCTGCTGTGAATCCATGCCTCGGTCCATTGATGAACGCAATCCGATGATACTCTTATATTAACTATTTTTTTAATATATAAAATAGTAAACTCAAAGATTATCGCTATGAGATAACCTCATTATCAGAGTTCAATAATAGTTCAATAACATCATAAAGGAGAGGAAAAAACTTTTTAAGTGCTACAATGAAAATTGCTTCAGTAAAGCATTCTCATTATACATGAGGAAAACTGCTTCTGTCAGGCTATTTTTACTCGAGGGTCCTTTAGATATTCCCACCCTGTGGATTTACCCTGCAATTAAGGGCTCTTAACCAATCAAGACTGCTCTTTTTTAAATCTAGTTCAATATGGAAGGACAAGTCTTTTTCTTTCAAGAACCGGAAAGGTCAAGGAATGCGATATGACCTCTGCTGTATATAAAATAACGTCTGGGTCAAATTTGCAATTAAGTCTGGTGATGAATTGTATATGTAACGACAAGTCTTGTGCTCCAAACTTTAATTAATCTTCTGAAACATTGATTCGGCCTTAATGCGATTTTCGTGGAATCGTCATTTTGGGAATTGAAAATCAGGCTCAGGAATTCTGCTGGTAGGAATGCTGCAAAACCGGTAGGTTTTTCCCAAAGATATAACCGATAGAAAATCAGAACAATTTAAAATAGTTCTAAACAAGGCCAAATAAGGGAAAAGTTAATTAACTAGTTTTTCGTTGATTGGATGATTGCTCATAAGCCCTAAAATACTTCCAATTTAAAAACAGGAACCGCTAATAAAGAATTTGAACAAAAGCTCAGATTATTCAGAAATTCGATTAAATCTAGATCAAAGGAGTAACATAATAATAGGCGCAGTAAACGAATTTTTGTTTAAAATATATTCCCAAAGGGTGCACCTATACTGGTTTTAATTAGCTTTGAAATGACACTTCGCCAGTTAATTACATAAATCGAACGCAGCAATACGCAAAGTCAGATTCGAAACCATTCTAGCATAAATTGATCCTTTGTGATCTTTATGAAAACATATTATGTAACAGGTTTAAAAGTGAATTTATTTTACGCTAGGAGGGTCTATGGTTGAGAGAAGACAAAGGACCGAAACGGAAATAATCATACGTTTTTTTGTGCCATGGAAGTCGAAGATACGAGGCGCTCCGGGTACGAAGGGCGAACTCGATATCGGACAAATTTTTTTAACTTCCTTAAAGAAGTTATTGTGATACCCTCGACGTCGGGTTTTTGGGGAAGGGTCCTCCAGTTTTTTTTCATTTTCAGATTCTAGACCTCTTGGTGAATACACCCATATAATTTTTATGTTGAGTTCGCCATTTTTTCCCCTTTAAATACGTAAAAACCGAAACTTTAAAATGCGAATATCTCGAAACTACGTTTTGTCGAGTTCGCCCTTCGTACCCGGAGCGCCTCATATGAAAAGTCTTTATTTAGCTAGACCGAAATCTTTTGACGGCTGCGTTTTAAAATGGAAATGCTATCAACCTAACATAAACTGGAAATCGTTCTGATCCAAATAAACTATCACGGATTGATTTACGATCAAATCGGGCCCCGGAAAGACCAACAGAGTCGAAAGCATTCGAAAAAAAAGCAAGGAAGCGTCGTTATTCTTGACTTTTAGGTAAATAAAGTGTGATCTGTTGAGCAATGAAGTTTTCGCAGGTGGGATGCCTATGAATAGAAATGTCTCCGCCAGTACTACTTGAGTTTATTAGAATACTTAAGTGTTCATCAAGGATTGTAATTGGTGTACATCTTTCTTCGCAGCGAAATTGAGGTCCTGAGCTTGGCAATGACTGTAAAAATAACGACATTCTTGCTGTTCATGATTCTACAGTCATAGCTGATCATTTTGCAGTAAGCAGAAAGGCAAAATGAGGCTTTTTCAAATCCTTTAAATATGGTTAGCTTTGTAAAGCCCAGCAAAGGGGTGAGAAATAATGTCTGCACTCAGGTACAAAGCACCGTGGACAAAATGATCACTTAAACAGATGAACCAAATCTTGACATTCTTGCTGTTCATGATTCTACAGTCATAGCTGATCATTTTGCAGTAAGCATAACGGCAAAATGAGGCATAAATTTCAAATCCTTTAAATATGGTTAGCTTCACCGCAGCGAAATCGAGGTGCTGAGCTTGGCAATGACTGTAAAAATAACGACCCAAAGTCTTGACATTCTTGCTGTTCATGATTCTACAGCCATAGCTGATCATTTTGCAATAAGCAGAAAGGCAAAACAAGGCTTAAATTTCAAATCCTTTAAATATGGTTAGCTTCACTGCAGCGAAATTGAGGTGCTGAGCTTGGCAATGACTGTAAAACGACCCAAAGTCTTGACATTCTTGCTGCTCATGATTCTACAGTCATAGCTGATCATTTTGCAGTAAGCAGAAAGGCAAAATGAGGCAAAATGCAAATCCTTTAAATATGGTTAGCTTCACCGCAGCGAAATCGAGGTGCTGAGCTTGGCAATGACTGTAAAAATAACGACCCAAAGTCTTGACATTCTTGCTGTTCATGATTCTACAGTCATAGCTGATCATTTTGCAGTAAGCAGAAAGGCAAAACGAGGCTTTTCAAATCCTTTAAAAATGGTTAGCTTCACCGCAGTGAAATTGGGGTCCTGAGCTTGGTAATGACTGTAAAACGACCCTAAGTCTTGACATTCTTGCTGTTCATGATTCTACAGCCATAGCTGATCATTTTGCAGTAAGCAGAAAGGCAAAATGCAAATCCTTTAAATATGGTTAGCTTCACCGCAGCGACATTGAGGTGCTGAGCTTGGCAATGACTGTAAAAATAACGACCCAAAGTCTTGACGTTCTTGCTGTTCATGATTCTACAGTCATAGCTGATCATTTTGCAGTAAGCAGAAAGGCAAAATGAGGCTTAAATTTCAAATCCTTTAAATATGGTTAGCTTCACCGCAGCGAAATTGAGGTGCTGAGCTTGGCAATGACTGTAAAACGACCCAAAGTCTTGACATTCTTGCTGTTCATGATTCTACGGTCATAGCTGATCATTTTGCAGTAAGCAGAAAGGTAAAATGAGGCTTAAATTTCAAATCCTTTAAATATGGTTAGCTTTGTAAAGCAAAAGGGTGAGGAATAACGTCTGCACTCAGGTGCAAAGTACCGTGGACAAAATGATCATTTAAACAGATGAACCAAAACCGCTAGTTCAAAATAATGACTTAAAAACTTCTATAAAACGACCCTTAAATTACGATTTTACACAACCACGGCTTTAGAGCCCCCAAACAACTAAGTAGCTAGGGGAACTCCGCAGGTGTGTGATACGATAATTGAACAAGTCGAAGGCGCTTGAGAAAAGGCAAAAGGGAGCACCTGGCCTACCTGGGTCTTGGGAATACCCGAAAGTACACAAAATACCACGTTTTTATGAAAGGAAACCCCAATTTTTACTGATAAAAACTCTCGAGGGCGTCATCCAAGGAGAAAGGTAGAAAGGGAATAAAAGAAAACCATCTGGATTAAAGGTACACATAAAATATTTGAGGTCGTTTGTTCTTCGAAGAACAAACCGTTAAATTACAGGTTTTGAAAGAAGCTAAAATGTTGAAAACATAAACAGAAAAAGGTCAAAAATAATTAAGTACCTGAAAAAACTGAAGGAGGCGATAATATCCCATTGAGATAAAGGAACACTAAAAACAAATTGCACTTGAGGCAAAACCGTTTGTAATATCTTCTTTCTTTTTCCTGCATTTTTCGAACTGAGTACATTTTGACTAATGCAAAAAAAATTCGATTTCAAACCGGAAACGGTTGATAGATGTCCGCTGACATCTTTCGCGAAAAAACTGTTTTATGCAAAATATTCGGGAAACACAACTGAATTCCACTTTGAAGTCATTTTTAGAACGTTATTTTAATTATTCCGGGCAATGCTGAAGACGTGACGCGGGGACGCCCGAAAAGAGCGCGCACCGACAGAGGAAACGCACGGGAGACTGAAGGTGGCCAACTGAGTTGTGAAGTTGAGAATCCGTTACACAACCCCTTCAGAAGTTCGTGTCGTTTCCCGCTAGGGGAGCACCAAGACCGGTTTCTACTAAGGTATTTTGTGGAATTCACATTTTTTAGTGTAGAAGAATTTGTGCTAATAATATTGATGCTCAGAGGGCTTTTTAAAACCTAGTTTATATTGAACCTAAGGTCAACTTCAAGTCTGCCCGACAATGGCATCCATCATCTACTTGTCAATAATTGAGACTGAAGAGAGCAACTTAACTTGAGATGAACGACCACTCCCCCGCACACATCATTGATGGATCAATCGCCCATTTTTCTAAAAATCATTCAACTCCCGACGATTTTCATGAAACCTAGATAAAGTTATCAATCCTTTTTTTTTCCTCCGAGCCTCCAATTTACGATAATTCTTCAATAGAATGTTTTTACCAATGTTTCTGACATATTTTGCAGGGTATCACAAGGTTCTTCAACGAAAGGAACTTCCTTTGATATATAAATTTTAGAAAAAGCTGGTAAATATACAGGGTGTCCGGAAAAACATGGCATACGTCTGGGAGAGCGTTAAAAAAGTGGTTTTATCAAAAAAAGTTAAATGTAAGCCCCCTTAATTTAAATCAAAGAATTTGATGGTGTAGTTTAAAATGCGTTTGGATATACAGGGTGTCCCAAACAGAACCTAACTTCGTTATTTCAAATGAGAACCCATATTTTTTATTGCAGATTCGTAATCTACGCAAAATTTCAAGTAGATTTGACTATTTTTTGACCATTTTCGACAACTTTAAAATATGTCAAATTTTAGCGTTTTTTGTGCTAAAATCCGTTAAAATCGACCTAATAGACTCATTTTTATTAAATTCCACTTAATATTTTTTTCCGAAGAATCTAACTATTACCAATTCATGCTTTTTCACGTTCTGCATCACGAGATGTCGTCGCTAACTTCCTTTTTTTTAAGTTAGAACCCAAATTTCTTACTTCAGAAATGAAAATTAGCGGTTGTTTAAAGGAATTTTTCTTTCGGACCACAAATTTTGAAAGAGCTACAGCGTCTTTTGTGTTTGTGCATCAAAAATTAAAATTCGCTGATTTTCATTTCTGAAGTAAGAAATTTGGGTTCTAACTTGAAAAAAGGCCTTTAGCGACGAAATCTCGTGATGCAGAATGCGAAGATGCTCGAATTTGTGACAGTTGGAATCTTCGGAAAAAAAATAAGAGGAATTAAAAAATGAGTCTCTTAGGCCGATTTTATCGCAAAAAACACTAAAAATTGACATTTTTTAAAGTTGTCGAAAATTGTCATAAAATAGTCAAATCTACTTGAAATTTTGTGTAATTACGAATCTAAAATAAAAAATAGGGGTTTTCAATTAAGGTGCTCCGGCTACGAAGGGCGAACTCGACAAAACGTAGTTTCGAGATATTCGCATTTTAAAGTTTCGGTTTTTACGTATTTAAAGGGGAAAAAATGGCGAACTCAACATAAAAATTATATGGGTGTATTCACCAAGAGGTCTAGAACCTGAAAATGAAAAAAAAAACTGGAGGACCCTTCCCCAAAAACCCGACGTCGAGGGTATCACAATAACTTCTTTAAGGAAGTTAAAAAAATTTGTCCGATGTCGAGTTCGCCCTTCGTACCCGGAGCGCCTAAATTTTTCTTTCGGACCACAAATTTTGAAAGAGCTTCAGCGTCTTTTGTGTTTGTGCATCAAAAATTAAAATTCCGTTTACAAATCGCTAATTTTTATTTCTGAACTAAAAATTTGGGTTTTAACTTGAAAAAAGGCCGTTAGTGACGAAATCTCGTGATGCAGAATGCGAAGATGCTCGAATTTGTGACAGTTGGAATCTTCGGAAAAAATAAGTGGAATTTAAAAAAATTAGTCTCCGAGGTCGATTTTAACGCATTTTAGCGCAAAAAAAAAAACGCTAAAATTTGACATTTTTTAAAGTTGTCAAAAATGGTCATAAAAATAGTCAAATCTACCTGAAATTTTGCGTAGATTACGAATCTGAAATTTAAAAAAAGGGGTTCTCATTTGAAATAACGAAGTTAGGTTCTGCTTGGGACACCCTGTATATCCAAACGGATTTTAAACTGCACCATCAAATTCTTTGATTTAAATTAAGGGGGTTTACATTTAACTTTTTTTCATAAAACCACTTTTTAACGCTCTCCCAGATGTAGCCATGTGTTTCCGGACACCCAGTATACAGTGGTCAATTTATAACCTTTTCAGAAAATAACCATAAAGAAAAGACAGCCCGGATATTTATCTGGTGGAATTTAATGAGGGTTAGGCACCTTTCACCCTAGGATTCCGCTGAGGCGCTGAACCATTAAATGGTAGCGAGCAAGTCATGGAACACTTTATATTTAACCCATAGAAGGATCCCATCTACTTAAACTACCCTACTAGGGACACCTTAAGTCCCAATTCTGTGGCTTGCAACTTCTTCCCATTGTACTCCCTCTGCATCATCTAGCTTACCTATAAGTGAGCAAGAATTATGTATTTCCAGTGGGCCAATTAGAAACAGAATCAGTGACAAGCTGCTCATTTCGAGGTCTACTTCGCCGCAGAACGAACGACCATTTGATTCTGCGAACTTCAAGTAGCAAGAAACAATTTTGTGGCTCAACGGAATCCCAGGATGGAACAACTAGTGCATTTCCTTTTTAATCCCTTGGTGCCAATAAATAGTGCAAGAATGGGCCCCTAGTAAAAATAGTCCGTTCTGACATTCAAGATTCCGTGGGTGTCCCACAGATGGCATCCATCCAATTTTCATTCCAAGTCCAATTTTTTCTTAAACCACAGAAAGAAAACGTTGGAAGTAAAAAAGAACAATAAAAGAAATGGTTTGTTATTTTTAATAAGAAACTCATATCACAACTAATATTTTGTTTATTTATGTTCTAACGCTATACAATGGAATCTCCCGTAAATTTAAATGTTACATCGTGGCTTCATTGAAAAAAATTCGATCGACTACACAGTATAACAATTTAGGGTTTTAAATTTAAAAAAAAAATTACGTTTAATGTTTCCCTTTTATTGAAAGCGGAGTGTATTTAATAGACCGAAAAATTATATTTAATATATTTGTCTACCAGTGGCATCATCTATACAAGGAACAGAGAATAACAATTTTTAAAAAAGAAAAATATACCAGTTGATCAAGGGCAATAGAAAAAAAAACCTTGTACTGGGTAAATCGTTCCATGGATAGTTGTCGCCACACCTGAGCGGCAGTGAAAAAAACGGGTGATCACTATAAAACCGGCTTAGAATGCGAAAAGGAGCAAGAAAGCCATCATAAGACAGAAAAGTCCCATGGCTTCAGACAAGGCGAAACCCAAGATGGCGTATGAGAAAAGTTGTTGTTTGAGGGACGGGTTCCTCGCGTAACCGATGATCATCGAACCGAACACCGTTCCGATTCCAGCTCCTAGAAAGATAAAAAAAATCATTAAACAAAAAGAAAAATTTGATACAAAAAAGCTTGACTTCAAAATTTTTATTTGTCAAACTTTTTTTTTTTAAGTTAAATAAACATAAGGTTAAATTACAAGCCAATGAATGAATGAATGAAGGAAAAATAAACATGTGAAAAAAAATTCTTACCTCTAAAAACCTATATTTACAAAAAAAAAAATAAAACAAAAAAGCATAATAAAAAAGGGTAAGTAGGTATTTATTAATAAGCTACAAAAAGCGTGAAAAATGAGACAAGATGACTTTTCGGGTGACAGGACATTCTATACATGAGATTAGAATGAGAAAAGTAACAAAAAGGTGACCATGAGACAGAAAAGGCCCATGGCTTCGACAAGGGCGAAACCGAGAATCGCGTACGTGAACAATTGCTGTTTAAGTGTCGGATTCCTAGCGTAAGAAATCATCAATGAACCGAATACGACTCCAATACCAACTCCTGTGGAAATAAATAAAATTAAGGTAGAACAAACATCAAAAAAGAAGTTTTCGCTTCGCTTTTGCTGGTTTTATCGCTTAGAGAACGGCGGCGCTGAATTACGGCGATGCATCAAGTACTGTGGTGCAGAAGGTGCATAATCGAAGTTTAATAGTGAGGTTTGAACAACAAAAAAGACAATTCTACAAAGAGCCTACAGTGCTAAAAGATACTCTACGAAAAGGTCTACGTGAAAAAGTAGGGTTAATTGTGAGCAAAAAGTTATGAGAGGTGCATGTTATGGCTTTGCGCGTTTGCAATTTGTTGACTTTTTTTTACCTGAACCAGCGACTCCAACGGTGGCTGCTCCGGCACCGATGAATTTGGCCGCTGAATCGATATCCCTTGAGACCGCAGAAGTCTGGAAGTTACGTACTGCAGGTAACTGAAAAAAAAAGGGATGTAAAATCAAGAAATATATAAGAAAAGAACTTACTATACTAATGGTGGGGACTGGGGTGAGACTGTGTTGGGTGTTCAACTGGCTGCTCTGTTGTACGACTGCGCTGCTGAGTGGTCGGACGTACGCCGCTCTGGAGGCGGAGACCAACTAAAACACAAAATGAAAAATCAGTTTTCAAAAATTTAAAATAAAAACTAACAATGAATATTTAATTAAACCCTCAGATCTCATAATCTTTACGCACATAAGGCCACATTCCAAATCCAGCCATAGTCCTCTCCGTAAAACGGAATGAACCACGGCAAGTTTCAGACTTCCCTAGCGGTAATTTCTTTCGTCACCGGGTTATCAAAATATACCTACTTCTTATTATAGAGGATATTAAAATACTTGCAATTTCGATTCTATTTTAACTACAAATTAAGATGCAATACCTCTTAACCACCAATGCTCTAAACCACCTCTAGAGGGTATCACAATACTTCTTTAGCAAATTTTAACTAAAAATCTCTTTTTCAAAAGAGAGAAAATATCCCTGAGGCTTGAAACCACCTCTAGAAGGTATCACAGTATATTTTATTAAGAACTTTGAGCAATTTTTAACTAAATTCGAAACTTTTTTAAAAGAGAAAATTTTCCCAAATGCTAGAAAAGCACCTCTAGAGGGTATCACAACACTTAACTATAAATGGAAACTTTTTCAAAGAAGAGAAAACTTCACTGAGGCTTGAAACCATCTCTAGAGGGTATCACAATACTAACAATGAACGGAAACTTTTTCAAAGGAGAGAAATCTTCACTGAGGCTGGAAACCGCCTCATGAGGGTATCACAATACTAACTAAAAGTGGAAAAATTTTCAAAAAGAAAAATTTCCCCGAGGCTTAAAACCATCTCTAGAGGGTATCACAGTATATTTATTAAGAAATTTTGAGCAATTTTTAACTAAATCGAAACTTTTTCAAAAGAGAAAAATTTCCTAAATGCTAGAAAGCGCCTCTAGAGGGTATCGCAACACTTAACTATAAATGGAAACTTTTTCTAAGGAGAGAAAAACTTCACTGAGGCTTGAAACCATCTCTAGAGGGTATCACAGCATATTTTATTAAGAAATTTTAAGCAATTCAAAAGAGAAAAAATTTCCCCGAGGCTTAAAACCATCTCTAGAGGTATCACAATACAAACTTAAAATGAAACTTTTTAAAAACCAGCAATAAAATTGCTGAAACTATAAATGAAGACTATTCAAAAGAGAGAGGAACTTCCCTGAGGCTTGAAACTACCTCTAGAGGGTATCACAATACTTTCAGGGAATTTAAAGCAATGTCCCAATTTTAAAAACCAGCAATAAAATTGCTGGAACTATAAATGGAAACTATTCAAAAGAGAGAGGAACTTCCCTGAGGCTCGAAACTACCTCTAGAAGGTATCACAATACTATTCAGGGAATTTAAAGCAATGTCCCAATTTTAAAAACCAGCAATAAAATTGCTGGAACTATATGGAAACTATTCAAAAGAGAGAGGAACTTCCCTGAGGCTCGAAACTACCTCTAGAGGGTATCACAATACTTTTCAGGGAATTTAAAGCAATGTCCCAATTTTAAAAACCAGCAATAAAATTGCTGAAACTACAAATGGAGACTATTTAAGAGAGAGGAACTTCCCTTAGGCTCGAAACCACCTGTAGAGGGTATCGCAATACTTTTCAGGGAATTTAAAGCAATTTTCCAATTTTAAAAACCAGCAATAAATTGCTGGAACTATAAATGGAAACTATTCAAAAGAGAGAGGAACTTCCCTGAGGCTCGAAACTACCTCTAGAGGGTATCACAATACTTTTCAGGGAATTTAAAGCAATGTCCCAATTTTAAAAACCAGCAATAAAATTGCTGAAACTGTAAATGGAGACTATTCAAAAGAGAGGAACTTCCCTGAGGCTTGAAACTACCTCTAGAAGTTATCACAATACTATTCAGGGAATTTAAAGCAATGTCCCAATTTTAAAAACCAGCAATAAAATTGCTGAAACTGTAAATGGAGACTATTCAAAAGAGAGGAACTTCCCTGAGGCTTGAAACTACCTCTAGAAGTTATCACAATACTATTCAGGGAATTTAAAGCAATGTCCCAATTTTAAAAACCAGCAATAAAATTGCTGAAACTGTAAATGGAGACTATTCAAAAGAGAGGAACTTCCCTGAGGCTTGAACTACCTCTAGAAGTTATCACAATACTATTCAGGGAATTTAAAGCAATGTCCCAATTTTAAAAACCAGCAATAAAATTGCTGAAACTATAAATGGAAACTATTCAAAAGAGAGAGGAACTTCCCTGAGGCTCGAAACTACCTCTAGAAGGTATCACAATACTTTTCAGGAAATTTAAAGCAATGTCCCAATTTTAAAAACCAGCAATAAAATTGCTGGAACTATGAATGGAAACTATTCAAAAGAGAGAGGCTCGAAACTACCTTTAGAGGGTATCACAATACTATTCAGGGAATTTAAAGCAATGTCCCAATTTTAAAAACCAGCAATTTTATTTATAGTTTCAGCAATTTTATTGCTGAAACTATAAATGGAAACTATTCAAAAGAGAGAGGAACTTCCCTGAGGCTTGAAACTACCTCTAGAGAGTATCACAATACTTTTCAGGGAATTTAAAGCAACTTTCTAATTTTAAAATCCAGCAATTTTTATTGCTGGATTTGAAATTTGATACACTCTACTGAAGTTTCCCATTCATAAGTGTACTTCCCCAATTTTTTAAGGTAGATTTTCTGGGAATTTAAAGCCATGTCCCAATTTTAAAAACCAGCAATACAATTGCTGGATTTGAAATCTATGATACATTCTGCTTAATTTTCCCATTCAAAAGTGTACTTCAAGGTAGATTTTCTAAAAGAACCTTTATTGCAATAGGTGCAGTACTTTACAAAGCAGTAGCATTTTGGGCCTAGCATAAGTTACAGTCAATCCTGCCTTAATTAATCTTAGAGAGCTAAGGATTTTAATTTTTCTAATCCGCCATTAAATTTACAAATTTAAAAAAAAAACCAAGGCAACTTTCCCCACCCATCTAATCAAAATAATTATCACATAGCTAAAATATAAAAAAAGAAAGAAAAAAGCAGCAAAGCATTAATAATTAGAACAAAATTTAGAAGGAAGAATACGTCCTAAAATAGGAAAGATAAAAATAAAACTTTAAAATAAAATCTCCTCATAACCTTATCACAAGGACTTCTGATAACCGATTTTTGCCCTTTTATGACTTCAATCGATTTTCAAAAAGCCTGAAGGAAAAATTTTTTTCAAAATTTGACCTAATTTTAAAAATGAAAAATGAGAAAATATAACTTCAAAACTTTATACTTACGGCAGTTCGGGCAGCGGGTGCGACTAATTTGGCGAGGGAGAACATTTTCGGTTGATTTTTAGTTTTTTATCTAAAAGAAAGCCGAATTAATCACCTTATAAGAATAAAATAAATTTACATTATAGATAATAAAATATTTAAGTTTGATGAAAATCAATAATTAAAAAGTAAAAATATTATCAATTTAAGCACGGAGAAAAGAGTAAAAGGCTTTTTCGTGAAACTTCTCCCGGTGACCGGGAGTGAAAAAAAGATGGCCGAAACGGAAAATTTACGCCGGATAGATTAGAACGTGAAAAACGCTTTTTTTAACAACTTTAAACTTATTCAGCAATAAAATAAGCAATACTGATAATCCTGGAGTACCTTTAGAGTAAAAATAAGCCTAAAATTGATAAGATTTCTTCAATAAAAGTGGATAAATATACTCACTTCGACTAAGGCCAACAGAGCAAGGAGAGAACGGGAGGAGCCAAGTAGTCAGTCCTGCAGCAGAAAACGGTCTGATGGAAAATGGTAGGGGAGACCAGAAACCTTTTCGATAATCGATTCTTTTTTTCAAGTGTTCGATTACTTCATAAATATGCCAAAAAAACCAAAAATAAGGATAATATACCAAAAATTGGTCAAATTTTAAGATAAATGAGTCAAAAAATATTTTTCAATTTGAAAAAAACACCTTTAAATGAACAAAAAGAAATCATTTGTTATTTTTCTAAATAATATATTTTTATTTAAATAATTATTTAATATTTGAGGGTTTCTTTACAGATAAATATTTTAAAAAGTAAAATTATTCTTGATTTTAGAATAATCGATTGTAAAAATTTTCTTCCCCCCACTACTTGAGTATTGACCTCTCGTTGAAAAAACGCGGGGACTTGATCACGACTTATCAATTTTATCAAAACTTATCTATTATCTTATCAAAACATGCTTTATGGGTCTTAAAACGTCTTAGGGAAGCTCAGAAAATTTTTAATAAAATAATTTCTATTTTTCGGCCGACCGCTATTCCGGTCTTACCCCTACCCGTGTCTCCGATCAGCTGATCCCAGGCCCAGCCCTGGCCAAGGTAATGGCCGTATTTATGTTGAACATTTGCAAATTTAACGATTGTGGGATCACCTTTCAAAATTTGGCAGATCTAATACAACATATCGAAGATAATCATATTGGTAAATAAATTTAAAAAACTATATAGTTTATTTTCCAATAAGTTTTATTAGTAATTAAATTAGCGATTTTATAGTTTAATTAATTTAATTAGGTTAATTAATCCAATTTTGATCCTTTTCAACTCAAAAATGTCTCAGAAATGCCTTAAAATGGGTCAAACCACGCCTTTTGGAAATTGATAAGAGCTGATAAGACGTTTTAAGTGACCTTAATAGGTATTTTAAGTCGTTAATTACTTATTTTTATGGTTTCATTTATTTCTGATAAGGTTATTTAACTTATCGACCCACGTGGTTTATGGTTTGTTTTCATTTTTTTCCTCCATGTTATCACTCCCACTTGAAAATATTTAATTGACGTAAAGGGACCACGTGATTTTTGTGAGGTCATTTATGCTTTATCTTTAAACATCAAAACATGATTAAACTTGAAAAAACATGTTTCATGTAGTGCATGTTTTTGGTTGTATGAGATTAATTTTTGTTGGTTAGTAGGCTGAGGCGTTATATAAGAGAGGAGAGCAAAAACGTATGAAAATATACTTACCTTACAATAGGCAGACTCTGATTATATTTTTTGCCACTCCTCAAACATCGTTAGGTCTAGAAATACGAGCTTACTATACACTCTTTTGATGTCCTGCCAACTCAACCTGGTTGCGCCTGAAATTCTACTAAAAATTTTCTACAATGTGGAAAGCAGAAAGTAGGAATCCTGATTGTCCGGCCAACTTAACTTGGCTTTACTCCACGCACCAATTTTTCCAGAACAATCTACTGTTGATCCTGCCAACTTAACGTGGCTGAGCCTATAATTCAACTGGAAATTGCCCTCTGCTAGGGATATTTTGAGGAAACTTGATGTGGAGGTTGAAGGAATCCTGGCTGCCCAGCCAACTCAATTTGGCTTTACTACCAGTCACCAATTTGTCCAAACAATCCTGCCAACTTAACTTGGCTGTCCCTATGATTAACTGGAAATTGCCCTCTGCTTGGGATATTTTGAGGAAACTTGATGTGGAGGTTGAAGGAATCCTGGCTGCCCAGCCAACTCAATTTGGCTTTACTACCACTCACAATTTGTCCATAACAATCCTGCCAACTTAACTTGGCTGACCCTATGATTAACTGGAAATTGCCCTCTGCTAGGGATATTTGAGGAAACTTGATGTGGAGGTTGAAGGAATCCTGGCTGCCCAGCCAACTCAATTTGGCTTTACTACCGCTCACCAATTTTTCCAGAAAAATCCTGCCAACTTAACTTGGCTGAGCCTATAATTCAACTGGAAATTGCCCTCTGCTAGGGATATTTTGAGGAAACTTGATGTGGAGGTTGAAGGAATCCTGACTGTTTGGCCAACTTAACTTGGCTTTACCACCGCCCATCAATTTTTCCAGAGCAATCTACTGTTGATCCTGCCAACTTAACTTGGCTGACCCTACAATTCAACTGGAAATCGCCCTCTGCTTGGGATATTTTGAGGAAACTTGATGTGGAGGTTGAAGAAATCCTGATTGTCCAGCCAACTCAATTTGGCTGTACCACCACTCGCCAATTTTTCCAGAACAATCTACTGTTGATCCTGCCAACTTAACTTGGCTGAGCATATAATTAAACTGGAAATCGCCCTCTGCTAGAGATATTTTGAGGAAACTTGATGTGGAGGTTGAAGGAATCCTGATTGTCCGGCCAACTCAACTTGGCTCTACCACCAGTCACCAATTTTTCCAGAACAATCTACTGTTGATCCTGCCAACTTAACTTGGCTGAGCCTATAATTCAACTGGAAATTGCACTCTGCCAGGGATATTTTGAGGAAGCTTGATGTGGAGGTTGAAGGAATCCTGGCTGTCCAGCCAACTCAACTTGGCTTTACTACCACTCACCAATTTGTCCAGAACAATCCTGCCAACTTAACTTGGCTGAGCCTATAATTCAACTGGAAATTGCACTCTGCCAGGAATATTTTGAGGAAGCTTGATGTGGAGTTGAAGGAATCCTGGCTGTCCAGCCAACTCAACTTGGCTTTACTACCACTCACCAATTTGTCCAGACCAATCTGCCAACTTAACTTGGCTGACACTATAATTCAACTGGAAATTGCCCTCTACTAGGGATATTTTGAGGAAACTTTTCTTTGAAACCAATTTTTCCAGAACAATCTACTGTTGATCCTGCCAAATGAACTTGGCTGAGGCTATGATTCAACTGGAAATTGAAGGAATCCTGACTTTCTGGCCAACTCAACTTGGCTTTACTACCATTTGCTAATTTTTACAGAACAATCCTACCAACTTAACTTGGCTGAGCTTATAATTCAACTGGAGATTGCCCTCTGCTAGGGATATTTTGAGGAAGCTTGATGTGGGGTTGAAGGAATCCTGGCTGTCCAGCCAACTCAACTTGGCTTTACTACCACTCACCAATTTGTCTAAAACAATCCTGCCAACTTAACTTGGCTGTACCACCGGTCACTAATCTTTCCAGAACAATCTACTGTTATCCTGCCAACTTAACTTGGCTGAGCCTATAATTCAACTGGAAATTGCACTCTGCCAGGAATATTTTGAGGAAGCTTGATGTGGACGTTGAAGGAATCCTGGCTGTCCAGCCAACTCAACTTGGCTTTACCACCATCACCAATTTGTCCAAAACAATCCTGCCAACTTAACTTGGCTGAGCCTATAATTCAACTATGAAGAAATTTCCCTCTGCTATAGATATTTTGAGGAACTTGATGTGAGGTTGATGGAATCCTGACCATCCGCCAACTCAACTTGGCTGTACTCACCAGTAACTAATTTTTTGAGAAAAACTCCTATTTCGACCTAATTTCGTCTGAAATTAAATAATTTTGATCATTTTTGCTGCAGATTACGACCCTCAAGTGATCGAAGAGAAAGAACAGCAGCAACCGTCATGTTTGCCGCTCAGCTACGTCCTTCGATTTTTCACCGACTCGACCAAGAAAGATCTCGTACCAAACCGAGAATCAAGCAAACCCCAGAGAAAGTGTTAACTCCTCAACCGACCCAAATTTCAAACACAATCGGTAAAAACGATCGAAAAGTCCGAAAAGATTACTAAAACCTTTTTTTTAGAGTCCCCTACGAGAGTTTTGTCGGTCGTTTCAGGGAGCGAAGGCGATGACGAAGAAATCGGAAGCGAGTCTGAAGACAGCAATGATTCCTGGAGCACACAGGAGGAATACAGCTCCGAATTTATATTAAAATATGGAAGCAAGTAGGTAATTAAATAATAAAATTAATTTATTACAGTGTTTTTTTAGGATGGTTAGTCCCAGCTCACTTCCAGATGGAACTGTCATCGAAAAGCCTTTTGCTTGTCCAGTCCCAGGGTGTAAAAAGCGTTATAAAAATGTCAACGGTATAAAATATCATTCTAAAAACGGTCATAAAAATGAGGGAAAGTAAGTTTTTGATTTGAGTTGTTTTATGACTTATTTTCTTTAAGGGTGCGAAAGGGATTTAAATGTTACTGCGGTAAAAGCTATAAGACGAATAAAGGTTTGAAAAACCATACGGTTCTTATGCATAGCGGGACGACAATGACGACAATCGCTACACAAAACGGTACACCGCAAGTTCTTCAAATTCCGACACTTCAGCCAATCCGTACGCTTACGTTGAAACATATAGCGAGCCTCGGTCTACCTGTGAAGACATTAGTCGTCGCCACTAAAACACAGGAAAAGGCCGCGGCTTCAGCGACTCCGGTGAAAACGACAAGCAACCTCGGCGTCCTCACACCGGCCACGTCGCCAACTCACCAGACAAACCCGCTGAGATCACCATACCAGATAATTAGTACAATAAGAAACTAGAAAATTTTTTTTTAGAAAAATAGAAAGTGTGTTGGCAGAAAGTTGTTGCCTCTCTAAAACGAAACTCTGAACATCGTACAAGTCAAATTTTTTTAAAAAAGAAGTTATTTTTATTTTTATTTTGCAAAGATCTCAAAAATAAATATCTCAGGATTCCATGAGCAAAAAATAGACTTGTACCACATTCAGATTTTCAAAACTCCCACTGCGGAGATTAGCACTAGCATAGGTTCAAGGTTGTAGCCCTTAAAAAGTCCAAAGAATATTATTTTTCGAATATTATTTTTAAAGAAATCCACCAGCGATATCAAGAAGGCGATATGATCGATTAAAATAGTTTTATTTGTGATAAAAAGCTGTGTGACTTTTGCCTTTTAAAATATTCGATAAACAAGCAATAAGTTTCCCAGTAAACGCGCACAATGTATAGAAAACGCCTGAATTCTAAAGAACAAACGACGTTATTTTTAAATAGTGTTAAGCCAAAAAGAAAACTGGGAAAAAAAATAATTATGTTGCATGGTATGGAGCAATGTCTAGTCAAAAAGGTAGATATTATTTTAATGGTCTTATAGATATTTTGTTTTTTTTTTCGACCATTAGCTAGTCAAAGTAGTTTTTCATGGTGCTGACCACTGCTCATTGTTTTTTCGCCTTAATTGTTATTCGGTACCATTCGGGTAATTTTTAGTACCGCTTGTATTTAAAAAAATAAAAATAACAAAAAAAACTGCCAAATTTTTTTTGACAATCAATTTTTTTTTTGTTAATTTTGTTAGCTCTGTACCATTTTTATGATGTGTTCAAAGGGGATATTTTTTTCGTTATGAAAAATTTAAATTCTGACTGATTTGTACATAAAAAGAAGAGAAAAAAATGAAATTTTTTGTCTTTTTGTACAGCAAAAGAGGTCTCCCCTCGTTGTTGATTGTATAAAAATTTAAACACTGTTATTAAAATTTTGTTTGTCAATTATATATTTATTTTTAGTATGCACCTTGGAAGAAATTGGGGGATTCTGATTGGTGGAAGAAATCACTGAAATCAGGATTTGGGCCGCATATCTGGAGCTGTCCTGATGGGATCTTTTTCTCCAAGCAGAAGGATTTACATGGTTTAAATGGCCAAGAAACCCACTGTTTGGATTGTCAGTTTCTTCGGAGAAAAGGAAGGTGAAGGTCTGAGGTGCTGGGTGTCGAAGGTGCGGACGCAGGAATGCGAAGTATCGTGACTGTCGCAGATGTCAAGATGTTCGTTCCGAGGTTGAAGTTCTACCAATTCAGCAGGTTGAAGAGGTGCGGAACTGCTGACGAGTTGAGGGAATGGCTTGCTGGCTCCGTCGGTGGGAGATCAAGACGTACCAGAAACTATTTTTGTTCTGTGTTTGTATGTTGAGAAAGTGTAAATATGTACCTAGTTGTGTTTGTAGTTGTTTAATCGCTGTGTTTGTTGTGGGTTACCAATTGTGAGATGATTCATCACCACTAATTTAGAATAGATAGAAAGAAGTTGTGTGTGATGTGATTTTATCACATTGAACATATGTTGCATGCACCCTCCACGGAGAAAAGAAGGGTGAAGGTCTGAGGTGCTGTGTGTTAGCGATGATGCGTCGAAGATGTGTGTACGGATGCTGGACCGTCAACTGTCAAGCTGTGACGTGAGTGCCGCAGATGTCAAGAAATTCGTTCCGAGGTTGAAGTTCCATCAATTCAGCGGGTGGAAGAGGTGCGGAACTGCTGACGAATTGAGGGAATGGCTTGCTGGCGCCGTCGGTGGGAGATCAAGATGTGTCGGAAACTATTCTCATTCTGCGTTTGTATGTTAAGAGAGTGTGAATATGTACTTTGCTGTTTCATTGCTGTGTTCATCGTGGGTCACCAATTGTGGATGATTCATCACCACTAATTTAGAATAGATAGAAAGAAGTTGTGTGTAATGTGATTTTATTACATTAGAGCATATGTTGTGGTTCTTACACCACTAACCTTGGAGAAAAGAAGGGTGAAGGTCTGAGGTGCTGTGTGTCGAGCGATGATGGTGGAACGCAAACTGTCGAGCTGTGACGTGTAACAAAGAAGTTGTGTGATGTGATTTTATCACAATAGAACATATGTTGTATGCACCCTCCCCCCGGAGAAAAGAAGGGTCTAGCGATGATGTGTCGAAGATGTGTGAGCGGATGCTGGACCGTGAACTGTCGAGCTGTGACGTGAGTGTCGCAGATGTCGAGAAGTTTGTTCCGAGGTTGAAGTTCCACCAATTCAGCAAGTTGAAGAGGTGCAGAACTGCTGATGAGTTGAGGGAATGGCTTGCTGGCGCCGTCGGTGGGAGATCAAGACATACTAAATCCCCAAAAAACAGCAACTCCTACAATTTTTAGACTAAAAACCACTTTTTGCTGCATTTTTAGCTGATTATCTTGCCTTCATCAGAAAATTCCTTCTCATCAAATTTTGGCCAAAATTCGCTTTTTCAAAATATTTCGCCGTTCTAAAAACGCCGAAAAAAAACCCAATTTTACCGAATAATCAGGCCCTTCCCTAGGGTTTTACTAGGGTTGATTCGATATGGCCTTTCTTCCGATATTTTATCCGATACAAAATTTTTCAAAAATAAAATATCGGATAAAAGTCGGAAGAAAAATATCGGATGAACTGATATATCGGAAGGAAAATATCGGATGAACCGATATATCGGAAGGAAAATATCGGATGAAACGATGTATCGAAAGGAAAATATCGGATGAACCGATATATCGGAAGGAAAATATCGGATGAACCGATATATCGGAAGGAAAATATCGGATGAACCGATATATCGGAAGGAAAATAGAGCATGAACCGATATGTCGGAAGGAAAATAGCGGATGAACCGATATATCGGAAGGAAAATATCGGATGAACCGATATATCGGAAGGAAAATATCGCAAATATTGGAAGGAGAATATCGCGATAATTTCGAAATATCACATTGAATGTTAACAGTTATCCGTGCGTTGCCCCATTTTTCTTTCAGTTTCATATCGTAAAAATATCGCGATATATCGGTAGAAAAATATCGGATGAACCGATATATTGGAAGGAAAATATCGATATTCCGATATATCGGAAGTATCGCAACAACTAGGTATTACAATAGCTCCTTTATCGAAAGTTAAAAACAGAAACAGACTAACTGAAAATTATAGAAATCTTGGTAGAAATAATAATAAAGAAATCATACCTTATATTTCGGATAACAATAGGAACAGATATATTATTAAAACGTTATACAAACTAGTCATGAATAAGAGAAATGAATATTTTACAATGCATAAAGAATAGAAAGGAGAAAAAAGCTCATTTTTTGTTTACCTTATTTACCCAGGCGACTTAGCCTCGCTGATATTCTCTCTTTGAGTTCAGGGTCGCATTTTATCTGGATTTGTTTCAACAAAGCGATATCTTGATGGTTAAAAGCCGTTTCGGCAGCCTCAGCATACATACTAAATAAATAAATGAATAGAAAATAAATTATAAATTATATTACTTTAGTTTGAATTGACAACGTGCTAAATGTTCCTCTTGAATTTTCGGAAGATATTTTCTCGCTTCGAGTAATTCGTTGTGTTTTACGCAAACATCGAAGAAAGGCTGCGAAAATTTAAGTAGAAAAAAAAAATTAAGAAAATATTACTTCATAGCCGATGGGCGACTTTTTGACTTTAGCAAATGCGTCTAATTCTCTCCAATTGTTTAAAGTGCCTAAAACTTCAACACGAAGGAACCAATATCTAAAAAAAAAATTATATTGTGTTGTTTTTTGATTTTTTTTACCTTCTGTCTGAAACTTTGTATTCTAATCTGAGTTATCGGCAAGTTTGACTTGGTCGATGGTTAGAAGGGCTTTGACGGTATCGTGAAGTGAAAGGCCGACGAAAGTTTTTTTAAGTTTGTCTTCAAGACTATGTTGCTGTTTCGTCAGTTTTAATTCTTCGTCGACAAGCATGACGTTTGAATCCATTTTGGCCTTTTTGTAATAGTCTTTGGCAGCTACGAGAAGCGAATCACGAATTTTGATTTCTTTCGGGTCGTAGCTTTCGCGGATGTAGTATTCAGCGAGGCCTTTGTGGTTGTCCTCTTGGGTGTAAACGTCGCGTAAAACACCTTTGTTTCGCGAACGGCAGTATTTTAAATATAACGACTGCGCTAATTGAAAATCCGGATTTTCATCTACGAAAGACATTTACCAATAGAAGCAAAACTTCAAAGAAAAAAACCTGTATTAACCCTTTCGAGACCGCAGGCGACTTTAGTTGCCCAGCGGCGCCAGCGGGAAGCCTCTCTAAGATTAAATACCTTCGCTTTCCGTGGCGCTAGCGACATGCAAAAACTGGCCATCTGTTGGGGAAGAAATGAACTAAGTGATGATAGCATCACTCGTCGCTTTGCTGGGCGCTGGGAGCAGTCGGGGAGAAGTGAGGGGAAAAGTGCTGCGCCAGTAGCGCAGAGACGGCGTCAGACACGGTATCGAAAGGGTTAAGAGGTCCTAAGAATCTTACCTGAAATTTATCTTTTCCCATATGCTTGTTCATATGATGAAGAACTTGATTGACCATATCAGTGTTACCACTTTCAATCGCCTTTCTCAACGCTGTCGTATCTTCAGGATTGTTAAGTTTCAAAAGAACCGGAATCTGCAGTCTTGCCCTCGGCTCATAATCAATAAGCTAAAATTATATTAATCAAAAATAACAATAACATATAATAATTACTTTAATAGCTAATTCAGTTTTTCCACATTCAATGGCTTTATTGGCAATATCTTTATATGATATGTCCTTTCCGCTTCCTAATTTAGAAGCGATATCTCGAGCGACTGATTCAGCATTCGCACCAGCTTTACAATGTTCGACCTTTCAACAAATAAATTATAAAAATATAAGCAAAAAATACTTTATAAGAAGCCCAATGAAGTTGGATTTTGCTAGAATCTGGCATCTGAAGAAATGAAGCAAGTTCCAAAGCCAAAAAGTGATGTCGCCTCAACATAAGGAGCTCCATCAGTCCGACCAAACCGAGCGAATTCAACCTAAAAAAATTTTTAAAACTAAAAAAAAAGTTATACTACTTACTGTGTGATTGTAAGAGGGATGCCAACTTTTGGGTTGCGTACAGCATTTAAACATCGTAATATTCTAATCATGGTCACATAGTTTCGAGAGTCGTAACTGTCCAAATAAATTTTTCCAAATTGTGCAGCCTAAAAGACGATTTTAGAAATAAATTATTTTTAACTTTTCAAGACCGCAGGCGACTATAGTTGCCATGCGCGCATGTCGCTTGGAAACCGCAGGCGACTTTAGTTGCCCAGCGGCACCAGCGGGAAGCCTCTCTAAGATATTTAATACCTTTGCTTCCCGTGGCGCTAGCGACATGCAAAAACTGGCCATCTGTTGGGGAAGAAATGAACTAAGTGATGATCGCATCACTCGCCGCTTTCTGTGCTTTGCGGTCGGGGAGAAGTGAGGGGAAAAGTGCTGCGCCAGTAGCACAGAGAATCTGGCGTTAAAGGGTTAAAAAAACTTACGCTCATGAGCATTTTTTGTGTAAATGGGTTAAACTCATGCCCTGCAGCTTCTACACATTGTGATATTGCTTGTTCCAACTTAGGTTTTACTAAATGCAGATATTCATTTGTTCTATGGCTTTTTTTCTAAAAAAAAAATTATTTTTTTTTCTTTTTTTCTGATAGCTACCTGATATTGTTTAGAAGCTTCTAATAAATAAGAGCCTGGCGAGGTGCTGTTTATTTTAAAAATGTCGGAAACTACTTGAGGCACTTTTTGAATGATGTCCATAGAATGGGCGGAAGTTACACGTAAGCAGTCAGTTTCTTGCAAGCAATAAATGGTATCGTCGTACGTATATTGGATAACTTCATCGTCCAGTCCGACCAACTCGATGTTCATACCCCAATTTAAAGCTATCGCTTCTTGACCACACCTGGAAAAAAAAAAATAAAAAGAAGAAAAAAAATGGCTAAATACCAAAGAAGTTGAATTGGTCGGTTGAAACAATTATTTTTGACGTAGATTCTAAAGCAAACGGATGCATCGATAGATCCGATCCAAACTCTTCCTTTATCCGTCATCACGGCTAATTTTTCGTAGCCGGAACTTGCTGCTATTTCTTTTATTTCGTAATTTTCATCGCCTAAGTTTAATTTCTAAAAATTTAAGGTTAAAAGATAAGTTAAATAATTGTGAAGACTTACTAATTCGACAGGTTTACTTTCCCCTTCGCTTAATGAATAAAGCGACCTTCCTTGGCCGGCTAAGACTTTGCTGTGACGATCTTCACAAATGACTGTCCACACTATTGAAGTATTACCTGTTAAAAACAAAAATTAGAGTTGTTTCATAGAGGATACCAGAGAAAAGGAGTTCTCAAAATATGGTCTGATATGCCAGGGGGTACACAGAAAATCGTGGGAAACGGATAAATAAAAATTGGAATTTTTACGTTTTTCAGTATTCAAAAGAACTTTCCCACATTAAAGTGTTTTTGAGGATGGAGGTTTTCACCAAAGACCCCCATTTTTGCAGGATTTTTGACGTTTAATCAAAACCATTTTTACAGGAGTTTTAAGAGTTTTTCTTGGTTTTTTGACAGAGAATTCTCATTTGTACAGAACTTCTGAAGGTTTTTTTTTCTTCAGAAAAACACCGTTTTTACGGTTTTTTTTCTTCAGAAAAACACCGTTTTTACGGTTTTCTTTCTTCAAAAACACCATTCTTACAGGCTTTTTTTCCTCCAAAAAAACACCATTTTTCCGGTTTTTTTTCTACAGAAAAAATGCAATTTAACGGGTTTTTCTCTAAAAACACCATTTTACGGTTTTTCTTTCTTCAGAAAAACACCATTTTTACGGTTTTTCTTTTATCAGAAAAACACCAATTTTACGGTTTTTCTTTCTTCAGAAAAACGCCATTTTTACGGTTTTTCTTTCTTCAAAAAAACCATTTTAGGCTTTTTTCTCCAGAAAAACGCCATTTTTACGTTTCTCTTTCTTCAAAAAAACCATTCTTACAGGATTTTTTCTCAGAAAAACAACATTTTTTCAGGTTTTTTCTTTAAAAACACCATTTTTACGGTTTTTCTTTCTTCAGAAAAACGCCATTTTACGGTATTTCTTTCTTCAAAAAACCATTCTTAGGCTTTTTTCTCCAGAAAAACGCCATTTTTACGTTTTCTCTTTCTTCAAAAAAACCATTCTTACAGGATTTTTTCTCCAGAAAAACACATTTTTTCAGGTTTTTTCTTTAAAAACACCATTTTTACGGTTTTTTCTTTCTCCAGAAAAACACCATTTTTACGGTTTTTCTATCTTCAGAAAAACACCATTTTCACTGTTTTTCAATCTTCAGAAAAACGCCATTTTTACGTTTTTTCTTTCTTCAAAAACACCATTCTTACAGGCTTTTTTTTCCTCCAAAAAAACACCATTTTTCCGGTTTTTTCTTTAAAAACACCATTTTTACGGGTTTTTTCTCCAGAAAAACGCCATTTTTACGGTTTTTTTTATCAGAAAAACACCAATTTTACGGTTTTTCTTTCTTCAGAAAAACACCATTTTACGGTTTTTCTTTTATCAGAAAACCACCAATTTTACGGTTTTTCTTTCTTCAGAAAAACACCAATTTTCCAGTTTTTTTTTTTTCTTCAGAAAAACACCAATTTTATGGTATTTCTTTCTTCAGAAAAACACCAATTTTATGGTTTTTCTTTCTTCAGAAAAACACCAATTTATGGTTTTTCTTTCTTCAGAAAAACACCAAATTTATGGTTTTTCTTTCTTCAGAAAAACACCAAATTTATGGTTTTTCTTTCTTCAGAAAAACACCAATTTTACGGTTTTTCTTCAGAAAAACACCAATTTTACGGTTTTCTTCAGAAAAACGTCATTTTACAGTTTTTCTTCAGAAAAACGTCATTTTTACAGTTTGTCTTTTTCTCTCTTCAAGATTTATAAGATTTTTGGTCAGTTTTTAGACAGAGTAACCCCACTTTTACAGCATTTTCGGCAGTTTTTTTAAATACAGAGAAATAAAATTTTGTAGGATTGCCAGAAGTTTTCCTGTTTTTTTTTTTTTTTTTTTTTTTTTTTGACAGAGAAAGCTCATTTTCTCGGTGTTTTCACACATTACTTATCTAAGAATTTTGAAGGATAAAAAGGAGGGTGGGGGAACCCCTATGCATAGAAGATGTCACAGAAAATACCTGGAGGTTCCGGAACTGATCGAACTTTAACATCTTTAACACTTTTGACGCAGTTGGCCAAAAAAACGCGGTTGGCGCTTGTCAAAACTGCAACGCCAGTTCCAAGTTTGGTGCTGAAGAATTTCGCTTCTTTAACTTTTGTATCCTGCGCTTCCTAAAGATCAAATTTTAAACTGAATTCATAAATGAACTATACTTTTCCCATGCTGAAATTGAAAAGAGGCTTCGAAAACATATTGTAGACAAGAACCTGCCCATCTTCACGTACGCAGAGAAGATTACAGTTTGACGACCAGCCGAAATCAACGATGGAACCACTATCCCACTAAAATCAAATATTTAACCCCAAGTTTACTTTACTCCCTATACCAAAAGTGTAGAAAGTTCAGCGCCTGCGGCATTAAAAATAGCGATAATCGGCTTTCCTCCACCTTGAACTTTGACGACTTTCTTCCGATCCCTCATAACAGCCATCAAACCGCTAAACGGAAGTGACGTCAAAGCAAGCGTCTCCAAGCTAATATCAGGTGGCCAGTCCATATTATATACCTCGAATTTCCTTCACAAGAAAAAAAAAATAAATTAAAAATCTCCATATTTAATCATTTAATTAATAATCACCTATAATAATCATCTTTTCCAAACGGCGTCCAATCACCAGTCAATAAAATTGTCATTTTGATCAATTTTAATCAATTATAATCAGAAATTAATTAATTTTAAGCTGTTTTATCAAACTTGACATTTGTGATTAAATAATGAAACCTTCCAGATTTTACAATGACAGGTTGCCTCCTAACCTTCTTGAAACTTGTAACCAGTAACCGGGAAATCAACGAGCATTTTTTAACGTTGTTTTTAAAATTAAGATTTTTCCATTTTTAAGTGGGATAGGAATAATAATTAACGTTTTAATAAAGTAAACATTTTATTATTATTTGGTAAGTGGATTTTTAAAAAAATAAGTGGAAGTTTGAAGTAAAGTAGCCGGCGTTGCGGCAACCGAGGGCCATACAGTTCACCACTGTATTCCCATCTTAAAATTAGTTTATTTTTAACCTGCTGGGTGTGTTAGAGTTGCGTCAGAGAGTCTGTATGTACAGCTGGGTGGAAAAGAATGTTGTAAACCCTCTGGGACAAACTGGCACCTAATTATTTCCATGTATCGATAATGGTTAAACTGCTGGGTGTGTGAGAGTTGCGTCAGAGAGTCTGTATATCCAGCTGGGTGTAAAAGAGTGTGGGCCAAACTGTCTGCTTATCTATTTCCGTGTACATATAGATAATGGTTAAACTGCTGGGTGTGTTAGAGTTGCGTCAGAGGGTCTGTATGTACAGCTGGGTGCCAAAGAATGTTCTAAACCCTCTGGAACAAACTGTCACCTAATTATTTCCATGTGTCGATAATGGTTGAACTGCTAGGTGTGAGAGTTGCGTCAGAGAGTCTGTATGTCCAGCTGGATGCAAAAGAGTGTGGGCCAATCTGTCCGCTTATCTATTTCCGTGTATAGATAATGGTTAAACTGCTGGGTGTGTTAGAGTTGCGTCAGAGGGTCTGTATGTACAGCTGGGTGCCAAAGAATGTTCTAAACCCTCTGGAACAAACTGTCACCTAATTTATTTCCATGTGTCGATAATGGTTGAACTGCTGGGTGTGTGAGAGTTGCGTCAGAGAGTCTGTATGTCCAGCTGGATGCAAAAGAGTGTGGGCCAATCTGTCCGCTTATCTATTTCCGTGTATTGATAATGGTTAAACTGCTGGGTGTGCTAGAGTTGCGTCAGAGAGTCTGTGATGAACAGCTAGGTGCAAAAGAGTGTTCTAAACCTTCAGGGACAAACTGTCATCCAATCTTTTTCCATGTATTGATAACGGTTAAACTGCTGGGTGTTTTAGAGTTGCATCAGAGAGTCTGTATCTCCAGCTGGCTGTATAAGAATGTGGGCTAAACATAGTTAGGAAGATAAGTGTTAACCTGCTGGGCGTGTTAGAGTTGGAGAATCTTTCTGTACAGCTGGATGTGAAAGAGTATACTTCTTAACAGCTTCTGTTTTTTATAGATATGAACGATTCAAGGGACCCAATGTCTATGATGGACGTTTTAAGTCCCAAAAGAAGGAAAAAAGCGTCCAAAATAAAATGTCCGATTTGAGAAAAATGTCGATCACAATCAACCCAGACGAACTGGCCTCAATGGTCGACACAACATCAATGACGACCATGCACTCAATGTTCGACGTCTTAGGTATTAAAAAAACTTTTTAAAACACAATTATTTTATCTTATTTTAGTTTCAGACAGTTTATTCCTCCAATTTCAAACTACGTTCCAAACATTGGGGACGATGCAGCAAGTTTTTGATGCCATTTCAGGATTTATAGAAATTTGTTCAACCACTATTGATCATATATCATCCCGCAGAGGATTAACAGATCAAAAGGAAATGTAAGCATACTTTTTAATGTAACCCTTTTGAGACTGCATCTGACGCCAGATTCTCTGCGCTACTGGCGCAGCACTTTTCCCCTCACTTCTCCCGTCCGCTCCCAGCGCCCAGTAAAGCACAGAAAGCGACGAGTGATGCGATCATCACGTAGTTCATTTCTTCCCCAATAGATGGCCAGTTTTTGCATGTCGCACCACGGGAAGCGAAGGTAGAGAGGCTTCCCACTGGCGTCGCTGGGCAACTAAAGTCATCTGTGGTCTCCAAGCGACATGCACTTGGCAACCATAGTCGCCTGCGGTCTCCAAAGGGTTAATTAATTTTAAACTTTTTTAAGGATATAAGTTGGCTTATCAACGAAAGAAATTCTTGGCGCCTTCTTTATGCTTTGTATAAAGATAGAGCCACTTGTCAAGAAGGGATTGAAGTCGATGAAATGAGTTTGTATTCTACAAGTCTCAGCGAGAAAGAACTCGCCGATAATTTTTATATGAATAGTTCATTCATTCGTGAGGTTTGTTTTTAGAATTTTTTCTGTTTTTTGTATTAAATTTTTGTTTTTCAGACTCAAATTGTGATTGATTGGTTAGAAAAGAATGCCAGGGATGAATGGGAGTTGTTGGATTATGACGATGTTGCTCATTATACTGATAAAACTGTTGCTTGGGAGAATACTCTTCATCAGCTACAGACGACAAATATTGCTTATAGAAGTTCACGGCAGATAGTGACAAGCCTGGATCCTGATGCTCCCTTAGAGAAAATAAGCCGCTTCACGATTTGGATGCTGATGATGAAAACGGCTTTTGACGCAAGTTTTTTTTGAGATCCGTCGTGGCAAGCTAGATGAGGCCAAAAGGCGATGTATACACTGCGGGCAAGCCTGGAGGGCAGCCATGCTGGAAGGCTGGAGGCTTTACCACGATCCTAATTTCAGGATACAAAATGGAGAAGAAAAATTACCCGTTGAAGGAAATCCCAACAGGTACGAAATTCTTTAAGTTGGTTGCTTTGTACATTTTTCGTTGTGAGCAACGGTTTTCGGTTTTTCCCTTCTATCTTGGAAACCGTTGCTCAAAACGAAAAAATGTCCTAAGTAAAAGTTGTAGCTACCGAAATTTACTACATAAATATCTTATTGGTTTTTTCCGTCAGAGCAATATTTTAGGAGATATGAAGGTTTTAAGTTTTCAGACAGACTCTGTAGGATTATTAGTTTTAACCTCATAACTCCTTAAATATTGCTCTTACGCAAATAATGAATAAAGAAATTTTTGTAGGAAATCTTTGTACCTACAACTTTTACTTAGGACATTTTTCGTTTCGAGCGACGGTTTTCGAGATAGAAGGGAAAACCGAAAACAGTTGTTAACAACGAAAAATTTGCAAAGCAACTCACTTAAGAACCCTCATATCTCCTTAAGTATTGCTCTGACAAAAAAACCAATGAGGTCTTTTTTGTAGGAAATTTTTGTAGCTACGACTTTTACTTAGGACGTTTTTTCGTTTTGAGCGACGGTTTTCGAGATAGAAGGGAAAAACCGAAAACCGTTGTTAACAACGAAAAATTTGCAAAGCAACCAACTTAAATACTTCCATATCTCCTAAAGTATTGCTTTGACGGAAAAAACTAATAAAATATTTTATGTAGTAAATTTCAGTACCTACAACTTTTACTTAGGACATTTTTTCGTTTTGAGCGACGGTTTCCGAGATAGAAAGGAAAAACCGAAAACCGTTGTTAACAACGAAAAATTTGCAAAGCAACTCACTTAAAAACCATCATACCTCCTTAAATTCTAGATCTATTTGGAAAATTTGCGCCTGGAAGATGTGTGAAGATCATAGAGTCCCTATTGAAGAAAAAGCCATCATGGGAGTCCTTTGCGGTCATTTAGACTCAGTGTTGCCACTCTGTACATCATGGGAGGACAAACTCTGGGCTTATTCCAGAACAATGGTTGATGTCGCCGTTGAAAAGAAATCCGCAGCAACTCCATCGTTGATTACATCGATATGCCACCCAAATATTGGAGTTATTCGTAATATAACCTTGAAATCTTAAAAATATTATATTTTTTTATAGCCGAACTATGGAAGCGATTATGGTTGAAGTCGCCAATTCTGAAGAAGGTCAACGTCCCGATAGGGTTATTCAGCAAAATATCATTTTGGGGACACCTTCAGAACTTCTTTTTAAATGCTCCCATTGGGTGGAGGAACAATGTCAGCCTCAATTCTTAAGATTTTTAACTCATTTGGTTCTCACGTTGCGACTTCTGGGGTATTCCGCCCCGAACATTTGGGAGACAGCGTCATCAAAGCCTACATCAAAGTAAACATTTAGTAAAAACATAGTTTTTCATTAATTTTGTTTAGGTTTTGATGCCTGAAGCGAACATCGATTCGATAGCGTATTATTCGTCGCTTTTACCTGAAGAAGATCAGATTGAGCAGTACGCTCAATTTTGAGCACAATCACCGACTATAATGAACGTAAAGAAAGCCTTTTGGCTGCTGAAAAATACGAAATGAACGTTTCTGCTATAACAGAGAAGGTTGTCCAAAGCATCAGGTTAGACATGCACAATTTATTTTTTCAAAAGATGAGAGTGGAATGTTTTTTTGAGCTGCAAGTAGGGTTGATTCGATATGGCCTTCCTTCCGATATTTTTCAAAAATATCGGATGAACGATATATCGGAAGGAAAATATCGGATGAACCGATATATCGGAAGGAAAATATCGGATGAACCGATATATCGGAAGGAAAATATCGGATGAACCGATATATCGGAAGGAAAATATCTGATGAACCGATATATCGGAAGGAAAATATCGGATGAACCGATATATCGGAAGGAAATATCGGATGAACCGATATATCGGAAGGAAAATATCGGATGAACCGATATATCGGAAGGAAAATATCAGATGAACCGATATATCGGAAGGAAAATATTGGATGAACCGATATATCGGAAGGAGAATATCGCGATAAATCCGAAAATATTCTTCAAAAATATCGGATGAACCGATATATCGGAAGGAAAATATGGTACAATTATCGCAAATATCGGAAGGAAAATATTGATATTCCGATATATCGGAAGTATCGCAGCAACCCTGGCTGCAAGTCTGAAAGAGAGTTGGTCTATTTCCAGTAGTACCAACAGCTTGAGAATGGATAGGTGTGGTGTTGGAGAAAGGTTTCAAATTTGCCTTCTCAGGTGGACCCCAACTGTCTCTCAGGCTGCCCATGTAAATGGTGGGTATGGGCTGCTGTATAGCCCTTATGGCTTATGAGATACATACCTTCTTCTGAAAACCATTTTCTCTCTGGCAAACCACTCCTCAATTGGCAGATCTGAAGAGAACTGCCTTCTGCAGGATGATGAATGTCGATTCCTGTCTGTTCAAATGCAGATCAGGTGTAACAACATAATTTTCTTTAAGGATGCACAGAGAAGACTTTGAAATGGACGAATCACTGGTACAAGCAGAAACGGAAGAAGACAACAAGAAAATAATGGCTTTAGAATGGATGACATTCTACCCCAACAACGCGCTGAAGCTTTATGGGAATGTAATGCCCTCATCAGAGAATTTATCGGCCAAAATAAAATTTCGGCTGCCCGAAAATCATTCAAAAGTAATCATTAAAAGCAAAATTTTTTCCTTTTTTATTTTTTAAAATTTTAGATTCCTGTAGATTCACCGTCAATTATAATGGAACAATATAGAGTTGGTATTGATGAATCTGGTGATGTCGCTAGACAAAATTTGCCGCCAAAAGTCGATGCTGCTCTAAAGAATATTTATGTTATCGAGCATATTTAGTAAGTGACTTTTTTTTAGAATTATGTATTGATAGCTATTTTAGGATGCCCATGATGGATTTGCTCGTTGGAGCGAGGAGTTTCACAGTTCGAAGCCGTCTCCTCCAATGAAACACGGGAAGCAGAATTTCTCAGAAAGTGTCCATTATGAGCTTCAAATGAAACGTTATGCTGAAGAAACGAATATATGGAACCAAAGGATGACGCATGAAACTAAAAAAGTCAAAGCGCTTCTTCACAATGTTCTCATGTTTCCTGATGGAGGATGGCTTGACGATAAATACACAAATGATGAGCCAAGGAAGACTCATTTGGAAGCTTAAGAAAACTATGTATCCCCCAGGTATTATTTGAACTCTCTTATCTTTTCTTATCATTATTTTTTAGATCTTTGCATTGCTGTATAAAGTTTTGGATAGTATGAATTTACGTGATGAAATAATGGAAATTCCTTTATTGCTTATGGATGAAACACATGAACATTATAAGGTATATCTTATCTGAAATGTGTATTTTATACTATTTTGATTTTAGACTTTTTCGAAGCAAAACTTGAAAGATTTTACTCAAACTATTGGCAAGACTGCAGTGAAGATGATTGAAAATGGGAAAGAGCCATTTGGCGACGAGGAAGATTTTGATGAAGTTTCGTCTGTACGACTCTCGCCAGAGGGAAACCGTGCCAAGAAAAAGCGAAACGCGGTTTGTACTTTTTAACCGACTACATCGAAAAAGCGAAGGGCTTAGAAGGAGAAAATCATGTTTGAGATTTTTCAGTAACCAAAAAGGCTGAAACCTAATTCTTTTTGTACAATAAATTTTTTTAAAAAAGCATTATTTTTTTATTTATAAAAATAGCTTCCTGAACTTGAAGATAAGCCAGTGGCAGTAGCGTAGCTATTGGAATCGCTATTGGAATGTCGTCTGCAGCCTATAAAACAAAAAGAAAATGGGGGGAAAATTGTAAAAGCCAAAAGAAAATGTGTGAGGTGTTACCTTTGGTTATGTTATAACATCTTAACCTTAACCTTCATCTGTTTACTGTTACAATACTACCAAAAATAGCGATGGACGTTACCTAACCATATTTTGAGGGTAAAACGTTAACTTTCTTCTGAGAATTTAGGGAGAGGGGGCCTACGAAGAGAATTTGGGTCCCCAGCGTTCTAGCGAAGCTATTAAAGTAGGAAATCGATGTATATTGTAATAATCGATATACTGTTTTTGTAATACCGACTAAAGGTTGGTAGTATTGTAACAGATGAAGGTTAAGGTTAAGATGATGTAACCACTGAATTAATATCTAGATTATAATTCAGTGGTTGTAACATAACGAGAAGACTGCTCCTCGTATGGAAATAAAAAGTTTTAAGAAGTCTCGCGCCTTTTATCCACGTATATTGTGAATCCTGGGAATAAGTCAACATAAAGTAATTTAGGTACTTACATAGGTACTTTATGTACTCAAAGCTAATACCGACTTAAAGGTTGGTAGTATTGTAACAGATGAAGGTTAAGGTTAAGATGTTGTAACATAACAAGAAGACTGCTCCTCGTATGGAAATAAAAAGTTTTAAGAAGTCTCGTGCCTTTTATCCATACCTTGTGAATCCTGGGAATAAGTCAACAAAAACGGTTAATTTTTTTCCTCTCGCAAGGAAGGGAACAGCATGGGGCTGCTCCAGACAATTTTGATGTTGAAAACCCCCCAGACTCCGTCTAGTTGCTGTGAGATACGTCCCCGCACTAATTTCAGCTACCTAATTCTGACTTTTATGCCCGTAATGGGCTCGTATTTTGAAGTGGGTTGACTCAAACAGAAATTAGTGTCAAATCTCCGTAGGTCCTGGATGTCGAAAAAAAAGGTTTAAAAGGGCCGAAGTTCCCTCCCAACGTGCGATGTTTATCTGTTGTATTTACACGTCTTTTTGTCCCCAATCCGAGTGACATCTTTATCGAAAATAAAATTTTATCGTGTCGTTAACACGTGAAAACGGGAAGGCGATTCTTCAGGATGCTACCTGACGTTAGACGCCGACCCTATTTGTTTCAAAATGTCGTTCGTTTTAATTCCCTTTTCTTCTTTGTAGTTTTCCACCTGAAGCCGACCTCTTCAGCCTCTTCGCCCGCCAGGAGACGTGCGTCTCTTTGTAGGCAAATTCTTTTGTTTAAAAAAAATATCCTCTGGAAATTTATGGCAATTTTTACGACCTATTTAACCTTAAATAAAAGATATGACCGAGGTGTAATTTAAGACCGTTAACATTATCGACCTTTGTCGGCTTTTTTTTCACCCTCATTTTGTTTATTTTATTTACATTATTCCCTAGAATATTTCTCAGTTGACAACCGTCAACTGAAAGAACATCTTCTCAGTTCAAACGATTGTTGACATTGGCTTTATTCCAACCGCAGTTTGAAACTCCTGGAGCATGCGCAGAAGGACTTAAACGTCAAATCTGACGTTTCTCAAATCGTTTGTCCGTCAAATCTGACGTGTTTTCCTTCTACGCATGCTCCAGGAGTTTCAAACTAGTAGGAACAAAGCTATTGAAAGCCAAGCAGTAGTCGTGAAGATTTTAGGTATTCAATAACATCCAGGAAATCTAGATTTAGGATTTCGTAAGTAGCAGCATTATCGCTGTATAAAAAGGTTTGGATTTCAACTTTCGAGGCAGATGTCGGCTTTTTTTTTGTTCTCCTCTTCTTTTTCCCGAAGGAATGAGACCGTGGCGATCCGTGGAAATCGCTATTCTCCATTGGGCCGATTTTTAAGTGGAAAAACCTCAAATAGACCTTACAGTAAAGTCGGATTAGCCTTTGCTTTTCCTCAAACGTTAGAAAAAAACGGTACGGGTCACCGCAAAAAGAGGGGATCAAAATCTACTTCCTTAAAAAGCAGAAATGGAGAGCAACAAACAACCCAAAAAACCAGGAGAGTAGAGAGTAATGCAATTGAGGCGCTCCGGGTACGAAGGGCGAACTCGACATCGGACAAATTTTTTAACTTCCTTATTATTGTGATACCCTCGACGTCCGGTTTTTGGGTAAGGGTCCTCCAGTTTTTTTTCATTTTCAGATTCTAGACTTCTTGGTGAATACACCCACATAATTTTTATGTTGAGTTCGCCATTTTTTCCCCTTTTAATACGTAAAAACCGAAACTTTAAAATGCGAATATCTCGAAACTACGTTTTGTCGAGTTCGCCCTTCGTACCCGGAGCGCCTCAATTTTTGTTTGAGAAGGCCTCAAATACTCATTTTTTTCAGTGGAGGAAATGGAACAGAAATCGAGGAGGGCGCAGCCTTTTTAAATGTTACGCTACTCTGCACAATTCCTGGAAATTATACGTCTGGAGGACTCAAATGCCGATATTTTTTTTCCGCTTCCTGAACTTGCAGAAGAAAAACTTTCAAATGTCAAATGTCGCAGAAACTAAAGCTCGTCCATAGTGGCAAATTCGATGATCTGGGGTCTTCAGATGTCGGGGGTCGATGAAAGTCCAAATCCGTTCGGTAGTGTTTAGTTTCCGGCTGTTTGGATCGACTAATGGCCCCCGGCGATTCACTTGATTAGTAACACTCTTCTCACCGCCACTGAAAGCCTCGGTTTTTTTTACGTCTTCTCTCTCTCTCTTTCGCTTTTTTTTCTTCTTTTCTACGCCTTCCGCGCTCTTCTAAAAAGAGAAGAGAATCCTGGATATAAAACCGTTTTTTCGGAAGGGGTTGAACGAATCGAATCGAACCTAGATCGTTTATTGCCTTTTGTTGAAAAAGACCCCGCGGAAATATTGGAAGAAATTTTCAGAATCAGTGGGGTAGGTCGACATAGGCACCCTGCTGTTTTTTTCTTCAAATGATACAACCGACAGAAAAATTTGCATTTGATCAAATTTTTTTCTTCTAAAAATCAGGAAACCATGTTTTTCATAATCAATTTCCTGAACTATTAATCTTGGGATGAAGATTAATTTAAAATGACTAGGTGTCAATAATTTTGTCAAAGATGATTCCCCGCTCATTTTTCATCCTGTTCCATATAAGAGAGAAAGTTGTTTTTGGTCAAAGTAGTAAAAATGATCGGCAAGAAAAATATTCGGCCGGCATACCTTATCTTCCTCTAAAATTGAAAGACTGGCTGTCATTCGCTAAGAAGCTTCCGAAAAGGAGCAGCTTTTAACTTGTCTGAGCAGGTTTCTGCAGGATTTCCCACCTGTTTTTCCACCTGGACTTTCCTAAAAATTTTATTGAAAAAACAAAAAAGAAAATTATAGCATTTTTTAACAGTTTACTGTTCAAGGAACACCTATATCACTGCACTTTCGGGAGTTTTCTTTAGTCTTTCATGTCTAAAAAAGCCTATTTACACGTTATTTCGAGCTGAGAAACACCAGTTTCCCATGCCTTTTTGCCGATGAACACCAATGCTGCATGTGTTTCACAGTTTATAGTTCAAAAAACACCCATATTACTGGACTTTGTGGAGTTTTCTTTAGTCTTTCATGCCTAAAAAACCCTTTTTCCAGGTGTTTTGAGCCATGAAAAACCAGTTTCTCTTGCCTTTTTGGCGATTAACATCATTTCTGCATGTGTTTCACAGTTTATTGTTCAAGAAACACCCAAGTTTCTGAACTTTCGGGAGATTTGTGTCTTTCATGCCTAAAACACTTTTTACACGGTGTTTCGAGCCAAGAAACACCAGTTTCTCATGCCTTTTTGCAGATGAACACCGAATTCTGCATGCGTTTCAATTGTTCAAGAAACACACATATCACTGAACTTTCTGGAGTTTTCTTGAGTCTTTCATGCCTAAAACACCCTTTTTCCGAGCCAAGAAACACCAGTTTCCCATGCCTTTTTGGCCGATGAACACCAATTCTACATGTTTTCACAGTTTATTGTTCACGAAACACCCATATCACTGGACTTTCGGGAGTTTTCTGTCTTTCATGCCTAAAACACTCTTTTTCCACGGTGTTTCGAGCCAAGAAACACCAGTTTCTCATGCCTTTTTGCCGATGAACACCAATTCTGCATGTGTTTCACTGTTCATTGTTCAAGAAACACCCAAGTTTCTGAACTTTCGGGAGATTTGTGTCTTTCATGCCTAAAACACTTTTTTTACACGGTGTTTCGAGCCAAGAAACACCAGTTTCTCATGCCTTTTTGCAAATGAACACCAAGTCTACATGTGTTTCACAGTTTATTGTTCAAGAAACACCCACATCAGTGAACTTTCGAAGTTTCTTCAGTCTTTCATGCCTAAAACACCCTTTTAACATCGTGTTTCCAGGCATGAAACAGCAGTTTCCCGTTCCTTTTTGCCGATGAACACCAATTCTGCATGTGTTTCACAGTTTATTGTTCACGAAACACCAATGTTACTGTACTTTCGGGAGTTTTCTGTCTTTTATACCTATAACACCCTTTTTCCACGGTATTTCGAGCCAAGAAACACCAGTTTCTCATGCCTTTTTACCGATGAACACCAATTCTGCATGTGTTTCATAGTTCATTGTTCAAGAAACACCCATATCACTGGACTTTCTAGAGTTTTCTTCAGTCTTTCATGCCGAAAACACCCTTTTCCCAAGGAATTTCGAGCCAAGATACACCAATTTCCCATGCCTTTTTGTCGATGAACACCGATTCTGCATGTGCTTCACAGTTCATTTTTCAAGAAACACCCATATCACTGGACTTTCGGGAGTTCCCTTCACTTTTCACGAATAAAACACCCTTTTTCCAAAAACACCAGTTTCCGATGCCTGTTTGCCGATGAACACCAATTCTGCATGTTTTTCATAGTTTATTGTTGAAGAAACACCAATGTTACTGAACTTTCGGGAGTTTTCTGTCTTTCATGCCTTAAACACCCTTTTTCCACGGTATTTCGAGCCAAGAAACACCAGATTCCCATGCCTTTTTGCCTTTGAACATCATTTCTGCATGTGTGTAAAACACTGCAATAAACTGTAAAAGTTTATTGTTCAAGAAACACCCATATCACTGGACTTTCGGCAGTTTTCTTCAGTTTTTCTTGCCTAAAACACACTTTTCCCACGGTGTTTCCAGCCAAGAAACACCAGTTTCTCATGCCTTTTTGCCGATGAACACCAAATTCTGCATGCGTTTCACAGTTTATTGTTCACGAAACACCCATATCACTGGACTTTCGGGAGTTTTCTGTCTTTCATGCCTATAACACCCTTTTTCGACGGTGTTTCTCATGCCTTTGAATCTCTTAAACTAAGGAATTATACTTAATTCTTAATTTTATTTGTCCTAAACACCAGTTTCTCATGCCTTTTTGCCGATAAACACCAATTCTGCATGTGTTTAACAGTTTATTGTTCAAGAAACACCCATATCACTGGACTTTCGGGAGTTTTCTTCAGTGTTTCATGCCTAAAACACCTTTTTTCCTCGGTGTTTCGAGCCAAGGAACTACAGTTTCTTAACTAAAACACCAGTTTCCCATGCCTTTTTACCTATGAACACCAATTCTTCATGTGTTTCACAGTTTATTGTTCAAGAAACACCCATATTTCTGAACTTTCGGGAGTTTCTTCAGTCTTTCAGGCGATAAGGACCCTTTTTGAAATCATTCATAAAGAGTAATACAGTAACTTTCTTTTCTCCACCTTGTAGGTTTATGATTTTCCTCCAAATTCACTTTTTTTTGGTTGGCGTGGGGTGCCCTTTTTCGGTCGGCGCCGAGATTCTAGATGAAAAATAAAAAACTTGGAAATTCGTGGAAGTTTTATCGGTTGTTTTGGTACTTAGAAAAATGTAATTAGTAATAAAAAAAAGGATAATAAAAAAATCTGTACGGTTTGTTGAATTGTAATAAAGTGTTATTGACAATGAGTCTGTGTTGGCGCCAGGGAGGCGTGTCCGGGGCTGCCTTCATCTCGCCGGCTGGCGAACCCTCGTCATCATCGGGATCTCCCCGTCTCTCTCTTCACGTTTTTATTTTTGTCTTTTCTCATTTTCACTTTAAAAAGCATTAAATAGACGCTCTTTCAAAAAGTTTAAAAAAAAATTTATAAAATAAGGAAAAAAAGATCTTTTTTCCTGAAGGCCTATAATGAAAACCTTGATACACTTGGATGATCTCCGAGACGGTTGGTTGACCCTTGATTATGAAAATTAAAGTTATATTTGTTGAAGTGACAGAATTCTCGGAAAGTCCCTCGTCTCGTATACGCACGCAAGGAGGGCATCCTTCAGAACAGTTATAATTTGGACGTTGGACAAGATGAGACGCCTAAACGCACCACAAAAATAATAAAGGAAAAAAAAAGCGAAAGATGCAATTTTTTTGTGTGTTTTTTTAATGGGGGAAGACCGGGAGAAACAAAAGATTTCGGGCCTGTTGTTCCAGGTAGGCGGGCTAATGCACTACAAATTAACAATCACCGATGTCCATCATTTTTTTTTTCTGAAGGGCAGAGACAGTCTCTAATTTCGGTCCCTTTACGCAATAAGGGCGGCTCTTTTTATGAAGACATCCGTTCTCTCATTTTGCTCGCTTTCCGAACCCAATAAAAAGAGGTGCAGGTAGACGTCGATTTTTCCGAATGCAAGGACAAAAGGGTTTTTTTTTTTCTTTCCGGGGTCGAACATCATTAATAACAACAAACCACCCACTTGTCAGGGATGATGAATTTGTCTAAATTTGTCCGAGAATATTAATGAATCCGAGCTTAACAAAACAATTAGACATGACGTGATAAATAGAACGACGAAGCTTTGCTGGAATCCGATTGAAAGGTGTTTCATTTGTGGAAACACCCGCTAAAAAAAGAGTTTATTGGACAAAAAACTGTGTAAAAACGACCGAAAGAGCGTTTCTTATCAAATACACGGAGAAAACAACAGAAAATCCAATGAAAAGGGTGTTTCTTGGAATGTAGAAAAAACTGCAACTGTAAAAAACTTCAAAAGGTGTTCCCTGTCAAAAACACAAAGAAACATCATAAAATCGAGTGAAAAGAGTAAAACACCAGAAAATCCAATAAAATGGGTGTTTCTTTGACTGAAGAACAATAAAAAGGGTGTTTCTTGGACTGTAGAAAAAAACTGACACTGTATAAAACTGTCCAAAAGGGTGTTCCCTGTGAATAACACAAAGAAACCATCATAAAATCGAGTGAAAAGTGTAAAACCCCAGAAAATCCAATAAGGCCGTCCGCACACTGGAGCCGACTACGTGCGACTCGGAGTCGTACGAAGTCATACGACTTCGTTCTAGAGATCCTAACAGCAACAATTAAATTGAACCTCGCCCACTGCAACCGACTCAGTCGTGCGTATACGTGCGTTCATATCCGACTTACGACTCGATCCAAACTTGTTTGGATTTTGACGCAGGTCGCATGCGATTTTTGCGTTTTCTGAGTGAATTATTAATTATTATGGATACCGAAAAGCTCATTTCTCTTGTGCAAAATCAATTCCGGCATCAGATTCAGCAAATCCGGCATCAGATTGTGAAAAATTCCATGCTCTTCTCGTTTTTGAAAAATTTCGTGGATCCATTGGTGTCTCTGTAAACGGTTTCCTAATAAACGCCTCCTAATTACAACGCTACTTTCTGCGAGATAAAGCAAACGGCTCATGGCTGGCGATAAACACTAAACTGAAATCTCAGAAATCTGAATTTTCATACGATCAGTCGGCTCCAGTGTGCGAGGGAAGCGTACGACCTGAACGCACGACTTGGTCGTGCGTAGTCGCAGTCGCGCCTAGTCGGCTCCAGTGTGCGGCCGGCCTAAAAAGGGTGTTTCTTGGACTGTAGACCAATTAAAAGGGTGTTTCTTGGACTGTAGAAAAAACTGTAGCTGTATACAAACGAGTGAAAGGGTGTTACCTGTAAAACACAAAGAAAACATCATAGAATCCAGTGAAAAGAGCGTTTATTGAACGAAAACCGTAGAAAAACGTCCAAAAGGGTGTTTCTTAGCAAAACACAGAAAATCAAATTAAAAAGGTGTTTCTTGCACTGTAGAAAAAACTGCATCTTTAAAAACACGTCCAAAAGGGTGTTCCCTGTCTAAAAACGAAGAGAACATCATAAAATCCAGTGAAAAGAATAAAACACCAAAAAATCCAATAAAATGGGTGTTTCTTGGACTGTAGAAAAAACTGATACTGTATGAAACTGTCCAAAAGGGTGTTGCCGTAAAAAAAAAAAAACGTTCAAAGGGTGTTTCTTAGCAAAAACACAGAGAATACTCAGAAAATCCAATAAAAGGTGGTTTTTTGATCTGCAGAAAAAACTGCATCTTTAAAAAAACGTCCAAAAGGATGTTCCCTGTCAAAAACACAAAGAAAACATCATAGAATCCAGTGAAAAGAGCGTTTATTGAATGAAAACCGTAGAAAATTCGATAGAACTGGCGCCTTTGTTTTGGTGACCCATCACCCCTGGGCCAATCCACAAAATTGAAATACCCTCAGACTTATATAATCTGGGCCTTGAAATCTATGGCGTCGCTAGAACACTGGGCGTTCCGAATTTTCTGTATGGGCCCACTTTTTTGGGGCAATAAAGTTATAAAATGAGGTGGAGTTTGTGGAAAACTAGGAAAAATTGAAGGAAAGTGAGAGTTGAAAAAGTTAGCGTTCTGACGAAAGTCTACTGTTCGGAACGATTTTTTTTTTGGCTGCCCCTAAATTGGCTCTGCTTCCACAGACCACCTCGATCTCACTAGCGACGCCACCGCTTGAAGTCACCACCTGCCCTAAATTACCAGTCGACCTCTAATTTCCTTAATACCTCGATGTACCAGATTATCGCCATTCTTCCACCAAATTTCTTGAGGCGGAAAAAAAAATTCTTCTCCTTTTTTTTTTTAAAGGAAGTTCGTGTCATCTCATGGCAAGTTTTAATTTTCGACTTCTGCGAAATGATACTGCACGGTTCAATGATTTCTGGACGGACTCTTTTTGTGGATAAACCATGAGTGTAATTTTCAAAAATAAAAAAAATGACAGTTTCCTGTTAAAAAAACTTCCGTTTTTTTAAATAACGGAAAGTTCTAAACGTTCTATAACGCATTTTAAAGGATTAGCGTCAAAATATTTGAATTTTTAAGCCGAAATTTTCTATTGAAAGCTTTTAAGTCTGAAGAAGAGTCTGACGGAAAGCGAAATTTTCAAAAGAACCTTTGTCGGGAATCATTCTACCGTTTTTACCCCAATGGATTTTTCCCCCAACAATGGATTATCCATTCATACTTAAAATACACGCGTTTCCACTTTGTAACATTAGAAAAAGGGTTCATTGAAGTCATCAAGACATTCAGGTACTTAATGAAAAAAAAAAAATTTTTTTTCGCGGATATTTTTAAAAACTCCCTTTAAAAGGTTTTTCTCACTTTTCTGTCCGTTAAATGGGGTTTAAGTGACGGCCTCCCACCTGCATGCAAAATGCGAAAAGTCCCTCCTGTCTTTTATTTTAAAGACACGCCAAAAAAACTCCCCGACCAGGTAACGCGCTTTTTCTTTACACCTGACACCATTTAAATACGTCGCACTTATTCAAAAGATTTTTTTAAACTCTCGTTTTCCCTTTTTTTTCCCCACTAAGTGACAGCTGTAAAACATAACTGTCAATCGGTATAGTGCAAGATAAGTGAAAGGAGGATTATACGTACTCGAGTTAGTTCTAACACCGGACAAGTCATTTTTCCAAGGTTTTCAGGAGAGCCAGAATACGGATTAATTTCTCATTGGAATCGCATCACATGTTGGCTAAATCGTGAACTAAACGTTTTCTGTTGGTAATACGGTTAAACTACCAACGGAATTCGATTCTCCACAAAATTTACCATCAGAAACAATGCCTCACTCAAAATTGATACAAAATGACTTATCCGGTGTTAGAACTTAATAATTAAGGATAAAGGTTATTTTTTGGCAAAAGACTGTGAAGAAATGTCCGAAAACCACCAGAAAATCGATCCTAAAATCGTTAAAAAGGGTGTTAAACGCCCAAACGCCCGATTAAAAGGGTGTTTCTATACAAGAAAATCGAGGAAAAATATGCGAAACCGGTGTTCAACGCCAAAACTGGATTAAACAGGTGTTGGTTGATCAGAAATCGAGATACTACGGTGTTTTTATGGGACAAAAACTGTGAAAAACGCCAAAAAGGGTGTTTCTTTGATTAAAAACGCCCAAACGCCCGATTTAACGGATGTTTCTGGACCTCAAAATCGACGGAAACCACATAAGACTCGTTAAAAAGGGTGTTAAACGCTCAAACATCTTTAAAACGGGTGTTTCTATACCAGAAAATTGAGGAAAAATGTACGAAACCCGGGAAAAAAAAATGTTTTACGCCCAAACACTGGATTAAACGGGTGTTTGTATATCAGAAAATCGAGAAACTGCGGTGTTTTTATGGGACAAAAAAGTGTGTAAAACGCCCAAAATGGGGTTTCTGTTACAAAAACCGTTAAAAACGTCTTAAAGTGTGTTTCTTTGATCAAAAACGCCCAAAAGACCGATTAAACGGATGTTTCTGGACCTCAAAATCGAAGAAAAAGCCGAGATACCTATTTTATAAGATCTTAAGTGTTCAAACACTCATTCAAAAAGGGCGTTGAATGCTTTAAAATCCGAAGATATCGGGGTTTCTGCAGAGAAAACTATCCAAAACCCGGTAAAAAAGATGATAACGCCCGGTAAAACGGGTGTTTCTAGACCAGAAAACCGAAGTAAACCACATACTCGTTAAAAAGGGTGTTAAACGCTCAAACATCTATAAAACGGGTGTTTCTATACCAGAAAATCGAGGAAAAATATACGAAACCCGGGGGAAAAAAAGTGTTCAACGCCTAAACACTGGATTAAACGGGTGTTTGTAGATCAGAAAATGAGATACTACGGCGTTTTTATAGGACAAAAACTGTGAAAAACGCCTAAAAGGGTGTTTCTTTTTGACAAAAATTGTGAAAAACGTCCTAAAGTGTGTTTCTTTGATTAAAAACACCCAAACGCCCGGTAAAAGGGTGTTTCTAGACCAGAAAATCGAAGGAAACCACATAATCGTTAAAAAGGTGTTAAACGCTCAAACATCTATAAAACGGGTGTTTCTATACCAGAAAATCGAGGAAAAATGTACGAAACCCGGGGAAAAAAAGTGTTCTACGCCCAAACACTGGATTAAACGGGTGTTTGTATATCAGAAAATCGAGATACTGCGGTGTTTTTATGGGACAAAAAACTGTGAAAAACGCCTAAAAGGGTGTTTCTTTATGACAAAAATTGTGAAAAACGTCCTAAAGTGTGTTTCTTTGATTAAAAACACCCAAACGCCCGGTAAAAAGGGTGTTTCTAGACCAGAAAATCGAAGGAAACCACATAATCGTTAAAAAGGTGTTAAACGCTCAAACATCTATAAAACGGGTGTTTCTATACCTGAAAATTGAGGAAAAATAAACGAAACCCGGGGGAAAAAACCCTCAAACACTGGATTAAACGGGTGTTTGTGGATCGGAAAATCGAGATACTACGGTGTTTTTATGGGACAAATAACTGAGAAAAACGCCTAAAAGGGTGTTTATTTGACTAAAAACCGTGAAAAACGTCTTAAAGTGTGTTTCTTTGATTTAAAAAAACTGTGAAAAACGAACAAAAAGGGTGTTTCTTGATAGACACTTAAGAAAAGGGTAGAAAATGTAATAAAATTTAAGTTTAGAAGACTCCGTGGAGAAAGCGTAGTTTCTTTGCAGAAGAAAATGGGTGACTGAAGATATTTTTGTCCCGCCAAAAAATGTCTACAGCCGGAACCTGAGGTATCTTTTTAATTTCAACGGACACATAGACGAAAAAAAATCGAGAAGAAGAAAAGTTGCGGGCTCTCGTATATTGAAGATTCTACCTGAAAGGAAGGCCTGAGGCGAAAGATGAAAAATAGTAAGTAAACGGTAATTCCAGGGTTTTTACGGAGGTGTGCCTCGGAGAGAAGTTTAGAGACCGCAAAAGCATAATACCCCTCACTCCCTCAACCCCTGTCTACTTAGACATGATTTAAAACATACATCAGAAGAGACTCTGCAGCCCTCGCTACCTCCTCACCGCAAGGCCGTAAAAAACAAAGCCTCAGGGTTACATTGTGATTTACTTGGCCGTAAAACAGATTTGAATTTCCATTTCTTCTTACTCTGTCTCTAGTAGCTCGTATACACGCCTTCGAGGAATGGCATACTCCTTGACCTTACGTGGAATCAATAAAAGTCCCAACTAAGTGTATACCATTTACAGTAAACAATGGAGCCGCTTCGTAAATAGCTCCAGAGAATTTAGTCATTTCTTAATTTGTAAGCACATTTTAATCTACTTTTTTACACCTTCAGTCCGAAATTTGCTACCATACTTTTCTGCAGCTTTTACGAGTTGTTACTAGAATGCTAGTGTGGTTTGTGGGATAGGCTCAACCAGAACCCGCAGTAAGCTGATCTGTGGTGCTGGCCATCCAAGTTTTTAGGTAGATTTTTTGGATTATCCATTTTAAAAAAAATTAAAAGCGTGGAATAAGCCATCTTTATAAAGCCGAAACATTAATTGGCACCATTAGACGGACCACTTTTGATAAAAGGAGGGTAAAAAAAAAAAAAAAAAAAAAAGTCGGCGGACGAGGGTGAGTGGGGAATAGGTGAGTAGGAAAAGGTGTTGTGGACGTCGGTGGGATACAAAGGCCTCTTCGTCCCCCTCCTTCATCATATTCTTCGCGGGAACTAATATTAACGGCGCCGAGGGCGGGAGAGCCGTCTGACCCATTTGAACCCAAGTACAAATTTTTTTTATAGACTTCAATTTCCACTGTCACTGCGGCCACAAAAAGACCGAAAAAAAAGGGAAGGTGGATATAAAAAATTTAATATTATTTTAGAAGCGCCCGACGGTAGATCGGAAATCTTCCTGGGCGGCTTACCGGACGTCAAAACGCCCTATCACAAGATCGAGGTAAACTGCAAAAAATGGTGTTTCTACACCGAAAAAAACGCCTAAACATTCTTGGCCAAAAAGATCAAGGAAAATACCTGCTTTGTGAAAAACAAAAAGTGGGTTTCAAAATTTTAAACCTAAAAACTCAACTCAGCTCGCCTAATTAAGGTGGATTCTACCTCCTTAACCTTTTGTTTCAAATCTAAGAGATTGCAGCACTGTCGCCTCTAAAAGTAGTTTCCTATTTTTGAGCACTAAACATCATCGAAAATATTTTTACAGAAGCTCGGACGTCAAAACACCCTATCGGTCACAAGATCGAGGTAAACTGCAAAAAATGGTGTTTCTACACCTAAAGAACCGCCCAAACATTCTTGGCCAAAAGACCAAGGAATATAGCTACTCTGTCAAGGGTTGTGGAAAACAACTGATTCCTTAAAAGTGGGTTTAAAAATTTTAAACCTAAAAACTCAACTCAGCTCGCCTAATTTAATAATTAAGGTGGATTCTACCTCCTTAACCTTTTGTTTCAAATCTAAGAGATAGCAGCACTGTCGCCTCTAAAAGTAGTTTCCTATTTTTGAACACTAAAAATCATCGAAAATATTTTTACAAAAGCTCATTCTCATTATTTTGGCAATCTCTAAGCGGTTTAGGGAGCAGTTTTTTGTGCCCAAAAATACGTACCTAAATGTAAGCAGTAAACTTTCAAATTTTAGCCACTCCTCTGGAGTGCTATGGCAATATGGCGAGTGCCGCCCAAGTGGGCTCGGTTCCCTCCCAACAGCCAAGAATGCTAGAAAACGTACTTTGTTAACTTCCTTAAAGTGATTATTGTGATACCCTCCACGTCGGTTTTTGGGGAAGGGTCTTCCAGACCCCGGAGGGTAAATTCGAATATGGATCTACACCGATCTCAACTTTGTCTATGGTTCCGGCCGGCCGTAGCATTTTTTTCCTGAACACTTTACGACCACAGTTTTCAACCAATTTTCACCAAATTTTCACACAAAGTTCTTTAGCCGGTGAAGAAGAATGTAACGAGGGTGATTTTTGAATTTCGAAAAAATGGCGGAGATATGTCTGTTTGAAATTATAAAAAATTGCTGCGGCCGAACCGTTAATCCGATTTTCACCAAATTTTCACCAATTACTCCTTATATTTTTTAAGAATTTTTGATATAAATAAATTGCCACTTTATTATTATTATTTTGTTTTTTAGTAGGGAGAAATTTCATACTTCTACCCATTACGAGAGGCACATCCCTAGGCCAAAGAGCCCATTATTTCAACCTTGACACTTAAAAAAATTTTCGAAAAAAAGGAAAACCCGGAAAATTAAAAAAAATTTAAAAAATTTTTGACAAAAAAAACTGAAAATTTTTCGACAAAAAATAATAACTTCCCCCTTTCTTATTCTTCCCCTCCGTTATACTTCCCCTCCCATATACTTCCCCTCCGTTTCACGTCCCTTATATACTTCCCCCTCCTATATTGTTACTTCTCTATAAGGAAGTTTTAGTTGGAAGCTCTTCAAACCGTTACTTTTGTTGAAACAGTTTATTATTATCATTAGTTAAATATTATTTTTGAAAAATGACATTTCGATTGAAAAATGTGGTAAAAAGAGAGAGTAAATTAGATTCCCCCTACGACTTGTAGATGGTGAATAATTTAATGAGATCATCAGTCATCTCCGTTTTTACTGTAATTAATTATTTTGTTGTCTGCATGACTGTAATTGTTCAGAAATAAGTAAGTTTTGAGCAGAACAAGAATAATTAAGGTGAACATAATGGGTTTTTCGGAAAAAATAAAGTACGAAAAAAAAGTTAAGGGAATAAATACATGTTTAATTGCGAACCCAGAGTCTAATCAATTAGAGTTCGGACTCGTTAAATTTTTTATACAAGTTTTTGACCGTTTTTTTTTCTTTTCTTGGATGGAAAGAATCGCGTGATACGCGGGAGTTGATTTTGGCGGGAATAATCCCACAGAAATGGGGTTTAGGAAGCCCGTCCTAGCGGAACCGCCGCAATTATCTTCCTCCCCGCGCCGCCCTTCGTCTTCCCACTGTCATCGCACACGCACTCCCGAGTAGGGTTTCGTTTCATGCGATGTCACCGCACATTTTTTCTCCCTTTGAAATCAAAAAATTGCCCGCTTATAGCCAAGGGACCAAAAGTTCAAGATGCATGCCGTCTATACAGGGAAAAAAATGTGCACAAGACACATTTGGTAAAGACCATTGGTCTTTTTGACACAATAAAGACCATTGTCTTTTTGACACAATAAAGACCATTGTCTTTTTGACACAATAAAGACCATTGTCTTTTTGACACAATAAAGACCATTGGTCTTTTGACACAATAAAGACCATTGGTCTTTTTGACACAAGGAGTTTCTGCGACCCATTCTTTAGAAGAACATACCCCTCATAGGGCTCTGAAGCATCAAGAAACCAATGATGCCAATCGATTCCTGGCGATTTGAGCAAAATAGGCCGCGAGGGAAACGCTGGAGAACCAGCAAGAGAACTGAGGAACTCTCTTTATGAAAGAGGGTTCAAAAACAGAGAAAAAGTCCTGAAAATACGGTAAAAAGGGGTTTTTAGGGGTTTTTCGACGAAAAACTTTTCTAAATTTCGTTTAGGTAGGAGTTTCTCGGCCTTATGACTGAGGAAAACTCCGGACAATCCGACCAATGGGAGTTTGAGGAACGAAATGAATGCCTTAAAAATTTGGGGACCTCTAAAATCAAGAAAAACTTAGAAAATTGCCCAAAAACCTTTTTTTAAAATTTTATTTCGGGGCCATTTCCACCTAAATGCGCTCTTGCAGGATGTAATTTTACATGTCCTCTATTTAAGATTTTCCTATAAGGCACAAAATCAAAAATTATCCTCGTGGGAAATTATTTTATAAGTACATCCTAAGTATCATTATTATAGGATAAAGAACAAAAAAAAAGTTTATTTTCATCTCCCAAGGTCAAGTAAACATCCTGGGGTTGTAAAAACGTTCGTTTTTCCTTTTTTTGTTTTGTCAATCTCTCATCATTCTATTGTGACTTTTACACACGTTATTGAAAAATGTTAAAGGTCATTTTTGTGAACGTTGAGTCTATTTTTTCCAAGATACGTGAGAAAATTATATTGTTAACATACTGCCGTCCTTGAAAAAGGTTCAATGGCAAACTGAAATTTGCCTGAGAAGGTGTGTCTGGAGCGTACTCAGACGGAACGTCATCAAAATGTGGTTTTTCTCCAGGAAAATCGGTTCGAGGGGTCAGATAACTATGGAGGTAGGGAGCTGGGGATGAACTGTTTGGCTGCAATTTTTCTACGAACAACGATTGACAACTAGGATTTAGTGAGAAGGTTAACAAGATATCTGAAGGAGTGGTAGAAGATGGCGCTACTGCCAAATGAGTGATTGGCTAGGGTGGGTCATTTTGACCCAGTTGGGTCTCCAGGACAACCCGGAGGTAAACAATTAGGTTGCAAAAACGATTCTACCCGTAGACGAAAGTGCATGTAAAAAAGGGTGAAGAAAAGGTTACTGAGATGATTTTGGATTGATATTTGATGGGTTTCGGAGGCGTTGAAGGGTCAGAAATTTATGCCCCGGAGAGCTTTGGAGTCGGTGGGGGGGCTAGAGACCGGCGCAGGGGAGGCCGAGTTGAAAATGGGCGTTTCTATGGAGGGGAGATAGGAAGACACGCCTTCCGAAGACGTCGGTGGTAGGGGAGACGAACGTCCGGTGCTGACCTCCCGCGTCTCCTTTTCGAACTATATACGTCACCGCAAGGCCGACTTCTCAACTACAGCCGGCACATCCATTAGAACAGTCGTCCCGAGAGCCTCGTTCAGGCCGCTCCTCACCCCCTCCGATTTTCCCGACCGTCTAACATCAACAAATTAGGCTAATTGTAATTAGGGACAATTGTCCTCCCTAATAAGGGTGATTAGATCAAAATAGGCTTTTTTGGGGGTGAGTGCGCTTTGTGTTTTTTCGCGTCACCTGTTGTGTTTTTTTCGGATAAATTTTTTTTCCTGCGATGTGCTATGATATGATAACGTGACTCGGAGTGTTGTGTTGGGGGTGAGAATATCTTTTGTATTCGAACATCGTCATATAAAGTGCTCAACATACAAATGTACGGTTAAACTTCAAGTGTGCTAAAAAATAAAAAGTGTTAAAAAAATTTTTTTCTGTGATATTGTGAACTGATCAGTCACCACGCTGAATTACACGGACTTGGGTAGCCCCTTCGGCGAAGGGGCGTCGGGTGGTTCAAACACTCCGACACCGACCTCCGAAATGGATCATCACCATTTAGGGATGAACCATCAGGAGTCTGGCGGCGGGAACGGCGGTAATATAACTCCAGCGCCTCCTCCGACTTCGAAATCCGCCTTCATCGAACTCCAGCAGCATTCGTACAACCCCGTCCGGAGTTATCACCCGCACCATTTCGGCGGTCAGCAGGGACAGACGAATCCCGGACACCACGAAGCTCCCGGCTTCGCGAGCCCCAGGGCCGCCCTTTCCGCCTACCCTTTCCCGCCGATGCACCACAACTCCTACACTGGATACCACCTCGGAACTTACGCCCCCCAATGTCCTTCGCCTCCCAAAGACGGTGAGTCCCAAATTTATTTAAAATCCCGCCAAAAAATTATTTTTACGTCTAAAATACGTTTTCCTGAAATTAAGTGCCCGTTAAATCGCGCGTTTCTATCACATCCTGACAATCTCCCGCCTATCATTTTACTCCATCAAACTTCTCCAATTTTTTAAAACAAAATAATAAAAATTTCGCCAATCTTTCTACTACATCAAACATGTTTTTTTCATTCAAAAATCTTTTTGAAAAAAATTTTAAATTTTTATCGAAGATTTTTTTTTTCCCGTCTTCCTCCTTATATGTTGAAATCTCAATAAAAGAAGCGAGATACGCATCGTTACGTGCTTAAGAATTAATTTTTTTCTTCTTTTTTTAACGCTAAGTTTATTAGTAGTCGACTTCGCTATTATACAATACATCAATATTAATTTTGCGCTAGCCTTTTTTCTAAGTATTCTCCATCTTTAAGTCGTAAAATTTTTTTATTGAAATTAATCGACGAAATAAAAATATAACCAACATCACTTAAATTTTTCCATAATTTTTACAACTTTAAGTACCACAAATAGTTTTTTATAAATTCTAAAAATGAGTTTTATGTAGATTTATTTCAAAAACGCCTTTTAAAATCTACTATAATTTGAAAAATTTTTAAATTATAATTCAATATTTACTAAGCGATTTGCCTAAGTTATATTTAATTAAAAAAATTAAATGATGTAGTTTATTTTTATTTGTAGTATACAAGAATTTCCTAAAAAGCTATAATTTATAAATTAATTATTTACTAGGCTATTGTTGAAACTTAAATTTTTTTATCAAATACTCATTTTACTATAAAGCATTAAAAAAATGGTTAAATTTGGCGCTACTCAAATATGCGGACTATCAGTTTCGAGCGCTCTACCTGTCAATAGTAAAATTTTAATTCTTTATTTCTCCGAAAATTCTGTAAAAACGATGGGAATTCCCTTTTAATAATTGAATTCTCGGACTAAAAACGTTAGAAAACGCCTTAAAAATCTTTCTAAAAGTTAAAAAACGTAGGTAAATCCTCCAAAAAGATGTTTTTTTGAGAGCAAAATCCGAAAAAGACACTTGAAAATCCATCAAAATGGGTGCTTGCTCGCATATTGCAGTAGTACCAACGATTTTTGTTTAATTACATACATAAACTTCAGTCAATAATGCATTTTAATTATATTTTTGATTTAATTATTGCGTGGAGTGCTCATCCTGATTAAAAAATTGCCGACTTTAAATTACATTATAAAAATTCTCACTCATTAGACTTATTTCAAAGTACACATTAGCGTTTATGGAGAAAAAAAAATTAGTTTTCAATCAATTAGAATTTTTAAAAAACTTTTATAATTACCTATAAACTTTAAATTAAAAAAAATTCGATAAAGTTTTTCCTTCATCAGAATAAAGCGTGAATTCGTTTAGCCAATGCGTGAATTACGGATTATTATTAAATATTTATTTGACTTCCCCAAAAAATAACAAGTTATGCCTAATTTTGTGGGGAATTACAAAATAAAATAATAAATAATAGCCAGAGAAATAGTTTTTAAAATTGTTTTGTGGTATTGCAGCCATTATATTTTAGGTGTTTTTAAAATTTTTAAATATGAAAAATAATGGTGGAAAAAGTAGATTTTCGGACTATTTATCCCACTTTCAGTGAAATCAGAACCATAAACTAAGATCCTCAAAATAATTACTGCAACACCCTCGATATCTCGGTCCCTCGAAACTTGATAAATAAATTTTTAATTGTTTTTCGGGTAGAAAAAAAAATATATTCGCTTCTTTTTGTGTGTTAAGACTATTTTTCCAATTTATTTTCCATTTTTAAGATAGTATTTAGGTGTTTTTTTTATTTTTAGGTGTTTTTAAATTTAGTTTTTTATTTTTGAAAATATTGGCTTTTTCGCCCATAGTGGTGAAAAAAGTAGATTTGGTGTGTTCGGACTATTTATCCCACTTTTAGTGAAATCAGAACCATAAACCATGATCCTCAAAAGAATTTATTGTATTACCCTCGATATCACGGTCCCTCCAAACTGATTACATTTTTCATTGCTTTTTATAGAAAAAAAAAAGTCGCTTCTTTTACTGTTTAGACTTTTTAGGTAGATTTCTTTTCTTCAAAATCTACCTATTGTAATGTACCAAGTAGTCGCAGATTCAAAAAATTTTCTATACGTTTTCGTTTCATACCTCCTGGACCCCAAAACCATCCTCAGTTGAAAAGTTTATATATATATATATATATTAGCACGATAACTGGAGCAATTTTAATGTGAGGGTGACGATATCCGGTATTTAGAGCTTTTATCTCAATAGCTCGGACGAGTTCGTTAATGGCTGAAATCGGACCAGCGATTCACCTACTTTACTTAGGGCTTAAAAGACAAAATTGGCATTTTCTATTGAAATCCTAGTCCTTTTGCAAAAAAAACTTTAAGACCTCTGCGAGGGCGTGTAAAAAATTAATTAAAGCAGGTTTGGACGAGCCAGGCGCAAAATATTGAACTAGCTAAACTTTAAAAAAATTTGAATTTATACCGGGAATTATTAAATATTTTATTAATAAAATCAGATGTTTTTCTAGGGGCTCAGTGGCGCAATTTTTCTTATATCATCATTTTTATAACATAATTATATATTTTGTGTTTATACATATTAATTTTAATCATGAAAAGAATCTACCTTTTAGTCCCTGCTACCGCAGGGTCATTATTTTCAATTTTATTTTCCCTTTTTATGATAAAACAATTATTTTTATGTTATTTCTGGTTTTATTGTTCTTCCAAAATATTGATTTTTCCCTTTTTCGGAGCCTTTGAATCGTTTTTTAATGTTTACTCGTTTTTTTTTCTTCCTCACTGAAACTTCAATTTTCAACTTCCTTACAGAAGTTATTGTTTTTCTTAAAACTTTTAAATTTATGCGTTGATCTCTTTTTAATTATTATATATCCAATATTTTAAATTCATTCTTAGAAATTAAATTGTAAAAAAAAAACAATTATTTTGATTTGCGAATTGTGATGTAGTGATAAGAAAAAAAACCTTGTTCACCCAAAATTATTCAAAAAATTTATAGCTTTTTTTAAACAATAGCGGATAACCTATCACGCGTGTGATTCACCGGAAATTATTACTTAAAAAAGAATTCGATTTTTTTAAGACATTAAAAATTTTAGAATTATCAATTTTTTTTTCGACCTTATTTTTTTCTGTTCGTTATTTATTTAGGAAGCGTCGATATTTTATGAGTCGAAAAATTATCGTATTCGTCATTTTTTTTCCCCAGTTTTTAATTTTCCGGGCTCTATTAATTTAAAAATCTAAATTACTTTGATATTGAGAAATTATAGGACCTTGTAATATTTTATCACTCCGATTTTAATTTACAAGCTTTTTATCAACGTCAATTTGAGTTAAGACATTTTATTTTTATTGCGAATCGTGGGGGTGTAATAAAAAGGGAATAAAAAAAAAGTCAGAGTAGGGATTCGGTTAGTAGTGGAGAATCTAAAAAGGCTCTTTCCGTATATAAAATAACTTTATAACTCGACGATTTATCTCAAGTCGATCTCGATTATATGGAGCCATTATCCTAATGAGTTTCTCCGAGTAGGAACCTTTTTTTTATGGACGCCAGTGACCACACGAAAGGCTTGTAGAGTGAAAAAAAATTATTGGATTTACATATCGGGATATTTGCCTCCGGTAGCCTTTTGAAAGGAGCCGACGGGAAAAAAGTCGTGCAAATTCTCTCACGGTTGATCCCTTCGTTTCCCTGGAAGGAGATTCTCAAGAAAAAATACTCATCGTTTTCGATGCCACCCACACAATCTCTTTCCTATCCATTACTCCGCCCTATACACTTTCTGAATAATTAATCTTTGAAGTTTTTTTTTCTTATGTTCTTTCTTCTTTTTTTTTACAAGTATTCTACTCCTCCCCTTCGCCCTCTTTTATCCTATCTAATTCCCCATTCATCGCCGTATTTCATTGCTCTTAAGATGGATGTGACAAGAAATCCGCCGATCAGAGATAACGGAAGATATATAAATTATCCATAGGCCTTCGCCTCTTAATCATAAATCAGTTTATTTTAATCACTTCAAAAAATTTAAATTCACCAATAGCTAAAATTAGTATTTTCAGATAAAAAAAATTTGGTTTTTATCGTCAATTCAGAAAAATGTCAGCTTCTTTCATGTTCGGGGAAAATTTTTTTTTCTAAGTGTCAAGGTAGAAATAATGGGCTCCTTGGCCTAGGGATGTCCCTCTCGTAAAGGGTAACGTACGAAATTTCTCCCTACTAAAAATTAATAATTAAAAAGTGGCAATTTTTTACACCAAAAATTCTTTAAAATATAAGGAGTAATTGGTGAAAATTTGGTGAAAATCGGACCAACGGTTCGGCCGCAGCGAATTTTTTAAAAATTTCAAACAGCCATATCTCCGCCATTTTTTCGAAATTCAAAAATCGCCCCAGTTACATTCTTGTTCTCCGACTAAAGAAATTTGTGTGAAAATTTGGAGAAAATCGGATGAAACTGTGGCCGTAAAGTGTTCCGGAAAAATGCTACGGACGGCCGGCACCACAGACAAAGTTTAGATCGTTAAAGATCAATATTCGAATTGACCCTACGGGGTCTGGAAGACCCTTCCCCTAAAATCCGACGTGGAGGGTATTACATAACTTTTTTAAGGAAGTTAATAAACTTTTCTTAACCCCTTACATACAGAAAAATTTATTCCTTTTTTCTCAAATTTGTTATTCTTTTTCTCTTTTTAATCTCTGATTATTATGTGACGGAAAACTGATTAGTGACCTTTACGGATAAGGTTGTTTATTGTGCCGGCCGTCCGTCGCCAGTTTTTCACCCTACTATTGGTCCGATCTTCACCTTTTCACCAAATACTCTCCTTATACTAAATAGAATTTATTGAAAAAAAATTTATAAACAGTAATGGGGGCTGATAGCTCAAAAACCCGATAAAACGGGTGTTTTTACACCGAAAAAGTCGTTTATAGGGTGTTAAACGCTCGATTCACCCGTAATGGGGGCTGATAGCTCAAAAACCCCGATAAAACGGGTGTTTTTACACCGAAAAAGTCGTTTTATAGGGTGTTAAACGCTCGATTCACCCGTAATGGGGGCTGATAGCTCAAAAACCCCGATAAACGGGTGTTTTTACACCGAAAAAGTCGTTTTATAGGGTGTTAAACGCTCGATTCACCGTAATGGGGGCTGATAGCTCAAAAACCCGATAAAACGGGTGTTTTTACACCGAAAAAGTCGTTTTATAGGGTGTTAAACGCTCGATTCACCCCGAATGGGGGCTGATAGCTCAAAACCCCGATAAAACGGGTGTTTTTTACACCGAAAAAGTCGTTTTTATAGGGTGTTAAACGCTCGATTCACCCGTAATGGGGGCTGATAGCTCAAAAACCCGATAAAACGGGTGTTTTTTACACCGAAAAAGTCGTTTTATAGGGTGTTAAACGCTCGATTCACCCGCAATGGGGGCTGATAGCTCAAAACCCGATAAAACGGGTGTTTTTACACCGAAAAAGTCGTTTTATAGGGTGTTAAACACTCGATTCACCCGTAATGGGGGCTGATAGCTCAAAAACCGGATAAAACGGGTGTTTTTACACCAAAAAAAGTCGTTTTATAGGTTTTAAATGCTCGATCACCCGTATTGGGGACTGATAGCTCAAAAACCGGATAAAACGGGTGTTTTACACCAAAAAAAGTCGTTTTATAGGTTGTTAAATGCTCGATCACCCGTATTGGGCACTGATAGCTCAAAAACCGGATAAAACGGGTGTTTTTACACCAAAAAAGTCGTTTATAGGTTGTTAAATGCTCGATCACCCGTATAGATAGAACAGTAGCTAGAAATTTCCGCAGCTCACGCCAGTTCTGTGTGGCTGTTCTGAGCGAAGACTTCCTCCTTTTCTTGATACTTTTTTTTGTTAAACTCCATCAATTTTGTCGTTTCGGATGTTCAAAAAGATGAAAAATGAACCCAATTTTTCCTACCTCAAAATAATTAAAACGCAAACAAAATCTAAGTCAATTTCTCTACCGGTTAAACACCAGTTTATTTCCATAGGTCCTCCTTTAGCCCTCTAATCATTGTTATTAAAGATGAAAAGTATAATAATTAAAAACTAATACAAGCGTTGTAATGGGCCGTGATGAATGAGCCGATCGTGATTCAATTGGTTTCGGAAGGTGTCTATTTTCATTTTAAAAAAAACTATTTAAACAGTAAGATCGATTAAAAAAAGTAATTATCGCCCTTAATTTAACCAGAGATTACACTATTAACAAAAAAGTCGCTAATGGCGCCCATTTTTAATGAACTCTAAATCTTTTTATATTAGATAAAAAACCAAAAAAATGTTTTATTTATCACCTATTATTATTTATACATAAATCAATAGTGCAGAATGTTGATATTGATTAAAAGATTAAATTTTAATTACTTTTTATAAGTTTAAAATACATATTAGCAAAGTATATCAATGATTTATTATTTTGAGCCATACAAAAAAGAAATTTTTTTTATCAATATATTGTCTAAAATCTAGAAAAACAACAATTAAATTAAAAATTATAATTATAAGATATATAAAATATAAGAAGTTAATTTGTTGTTTTTTTCGGTCCGTTTGTTTTATTAGATGGTTCACATAATATTACGTTGTGTGTGGTGGCTGTGAGGATTCTAACGTTTATATTGTGGGCTTGCAGCCAGGTAGGGTGAAAAAAGTAACTTCACTTTTAGAACATCCTTAATTTAATCTTAAGTCGACGCGTTTCGGACCTTGGAGGGGTCCTTCTTCAGGACGAGACTACAATGAGATGTTAAAATACAAAAATCTTGTTAGATGGATCTAACAAGAACGCGTCCGAAAGAAGAAGAACGTCCGAAACGCGTCGACTTAAGATTAAATTAAGGATGTTCTAAAAGTGAAGTTACTTTTTTTCACCCTACCTGGCTGCAAGCCCACAATAAACGTCACATAATATTATGAGCCAAAAAAATATAAATTATATGTAATCTTGAAGATGTTTGAGGCGCTTGTTTATTTTTAACAGAATTTTAAGATACTGTCAAGAAAGGTACAAAAACCGTGTTTCTAGACTACAAAATCGAGGAAAATGACCCAAAAAGATGTTTACACTCAAAACCCGGTAAAACGGGGGTTTATACAACAAAAATGCTGTTTAATAGGGTGTTGAACGCTCGATCCACCCGTATTGGGGACTGATAGCTCAAAAACCCGATAAAACGGGTGTTTTTACACCAAAAAAGTCGTTTTATTGGTTGTTAAATGCTCGATCACCCGTAGATTGGGGGCTGATAGCTCAAAAAACCCGATAAAACGGGTGTTTTTACACCAAAAAAACGTTTTACAGGTTGTTAAATACTCGGTCACCGGTATAGATTGGGGGCTGATAGCTCAAAAACCGATAAAACGGGTGTTTTACACCAAAAAGTCGTTTTATAGGATGTTAAACGCTCGATCGCCCGTTTAATTGGTGCCGATAGCTCAAAACCCGATAAAAGGGTGTTTTTACACCAAAAAGTCGTTTTATAGGGTGTTAAACGCTCGATCACCCGTTAATCGGGGCTGATGCTCAAAAACCGATAAAACGGGTGTTTTTTACACCAAAAAAGTAGTTTTATGGGTGTTAAACGCTCGATCATCCGTTTAAATCGGGGCTGATAGCTCAAAAACCCGATAAAACGGGTGTTTTACACCAAAAAAGTCGTTTTAGGTGTTAAACGCTCGATTCCCGTATTGGGGCTGATAGCTCAAAAACCCGAAAATGGGTGTTTTACACCAAAAAAGTCGTTTATAGGTGTTAAATGCTCGATCACCCGTATAGATTGTGGGCTGATGGCTCAAAAACCTGATAAAACGGGTGTTTTTACACCAAAAAAATCGTTTTATTGGATGTTAACGCTCGATCACCCGATTAAATCGGGGCTGATAGCTCAAAAACCCGATAAAACTGGTGTTTTTACACCAAAAAGCCGTTTAACAGGGTGTTACCTCACTTACCCGGTAGGTTCAAAAGTGGTTTGTGGGATAAAATGAATCTGCACATTTCGGAGAAAAAAATTTGCCATTTTTGGGCTTTTGCCTCTTTAAATTTTTATAAATAAAACCCAATTTTAATTCTTTTTATCTATGAATTGAGCAAACATGTTGAATATGTTCGCTTCTAGTTCGTTAAAGTTCCTTAAATATACATGGTCGCCAAAGAGACATGCTAACTTTGTCAACAGAAAAAAAACTTGTTGGCAACCCTGTGAAATCCTCTTTGCCAAAATTGGCAGAAGGATCGAAATAAGGGGAATAACAGTGCGCTGAATATATTTTTTTATAAAAATAAAATGTTAAAGAATTATATTGTTATTGATCAGATGCACCTATAGAATCAAAGTTAGCGGTTCTAACATGATAACAATGGGAGGCGGGAAAGGAAAAAAAAGAAGAGAAAGATGAAAAAAAAGGAAGGTAGGCTTTGTGAGAACACATGTTTTTCTTAAAAAGAACCCTCTTCCAACCTATCGTGTCGAGAGCCCCTTCAAACTTATGTCAGGATGTGTCCGCGGCTTTTCACCTGTTGCGCATAGCATGTTTGAAAAATCACTTGTTTTATTTTCAGATAAATGTGGAGAGGATGGGGGTCTCCGGGTGAACGGTAAAGGAAGAAAATGCGAAAACCTAGAACGATATACAGCAGTTTGCAACTTCAACAGCTGAATCGAAGGTTCCAGAGGACGCAGTACCTGGCGCTACCCGAACGAGCAGAGCTCGCAGCCTCCCTCGGCCTCACGCAAACGCAGGTTAGAATATATTAAAGCTCTAATTATTAAAAACAGGCTTAAATCCCGGAGGCGATTTCCGACGCCCTTTTACAGTGAAATCCCGGATGTTACGCAAATCTAGTACAAAATATTTCTGTTATGTTTTTACGTCCTATTTGATACCCGTGGCCGTATCCTTTTCTGTCTAATTCACGTCTTTGTCGCTGGAGGGAGGAGCTTATTTGCTTGGCTAGCACTCCGGATAGTTTGTTTAAGAAGCTACCCCGAGAGAGGTTAAACCTTCAACCGCAGTTTACGGATGATTGAGGAACCGTCAATAATAACTTTTACTTTGTTCGTTCACTAAAGCGAAAAAAAAATTATTTCAATAATTCATACAAATGGGTCTTATTGACCCCTTGGGCCTTAACCACACATTAAATTTTTCTCTCAACCTAGTCCATTCTCTCGAGAAAAGAGGAAGAAGAAACCCAGGTTTTGGGCTTCTTCTACTTCTTTCAACCTAGTCCATTCCCCCGGAAAAAGAAGAAAAAACCCAGGTTTTGGGCTTCTTCTACCTCTTTTAACCTAGTCCATTCCCCCGAAAAAAAGAAGAAGAAACCCAAGTTTTGGGCTTCTTCTACCTCTTTTAACCTAGTCCATTCCCCCGATAAAAAAAGAAGAAGAAACGCAGGTTTGGGCTTCTTCTACCTCTTTCAACCTAGTCCATTCCCCCGAGGAAAAAAGAAGAAAAAACCCAGGTTTTGGGCTTCTTCTACTTCTTTCAACCTAGTCCATTCCCCCGAGAAAAGAAGAAAAAAAACCCAGGTTTTGGGCTTCTTCTACTTCTTTCAACCTAGTCCATTCCCCCGGAAAAGAGGAAGAAGAAACCCAGGTTTTTGGCTGCCCTACTTCTTTTCTCCTGTTGTCAATATCCCCGAAAAAACTAATTTTTCTAGCGTTTTTCTTGTATTTGCCTTCGAAATCTCCCCTAAAAAATATTTTCTCTCTCTTTTAGTCTATTTTTCACGTAAGCCGAAATGATGAAATCTAAACCAGTTGATAAAATTTCATTTTCAACAAAAATCACCCCGTGACGTAAACTAATTACAGCATCAACATCTAATTCATCTCTAGGGATGTGATGAATGCACCCGATCGGCTAATTGGTTTTAAACGAACCTCCTCGGGGGTCTTTCCTACGGCCTCGATTAGTTCTTTTTGAAAAATCACTAAACTGAAGGAAAAGAAACCGTTTTTCACACGGTCGATATCAATAAATAATTAACTCGCTTCTTTTCTATTTAACCAAGGTTTGCAAGTTTTTTTCCCCTCCTTAAACAAATATTCTGTTGCATGATTTGTGAGTTTCGTCGTTCATATGGATGATATTTACTCAAACCTAACTTTATTGTGTACAAAAGCGAGTTTGTTTTGTCAAAAGCTTTGAAATTATAACCCTCCACGGTGTAAAAAATTAATTCATTTTTATATTCAACCTCTACAAAATAGTTTGAACTTGAATTTGAGTGCCTCACCAGATTCTGATATTTAGAAAGTTATTAACAAATCAAAACTAATGCCATCTAGCTGATAACAATGTATTCTTCCACCCCTCCGGAGAAGAAAAAGCCAAGATTTTGGGTTTTTCCTACCTCTTTAGACCTATTGTCTATCCCCCGAGGAAAAAAAAGAAAAAAAACCCAGGTTTTGGGCTTCTTCTACCTCTTTCGACCTATTGTCTATCCCCCCCAGGAAAAAAGAAGAAAAAACCCAGGTTCTTCTCCTACCTCTTTCGACCTATTGTCTATCCCCCCGAGGAAAAAGAAGAAAAAAACCCAGGTTTTGGGCTTCTTCTACCTCTTTCGACCTATTGTCTATCCCCCGAGGAAAAAAGAAGAAAAAAACCCAGGTTTTGGGCTTCTCCTACCTCTTTCGACCTATTGTCTATCCCCGAGGAAAAAGAAGAAAAAACCCAGGTTTTGGGCTTCTTCTACCTCTTTCGACCTATTGTCTATCCCCCCGAGGAAAAAAGAAGAAAAAAAACCCAGGTTTTGGGCTTCTTCTACCTCTTTCGACCTATTTCTATCCCCCCGAGGAAAAAAGAAGAAAAAAACCCAGGTTTTGGGCTTCTTCTACCTCTTTCGACCTATTGTCTATCCCCCGAGGAAAAAGAAGAAAAAAACCCAGGTTTTGGGCTTCTCCTACCTCTTTCGACCTATTGTCTATCCCCCGAGGAAAAAAGAAGAAAAAAACCCAGGTTTTGGGCTTCTTCTACCTCTTTCGACCTATCGTCTATCCCCCCGAGGAAAAAAGAAGAAAAACCCCAGGTTTTAAACTTCTCCTACCTCTTTAACCTAATCCATTCCCCCGAGAAAGGAAGAAGAAGAAACCCAGGTTTTGGGCTTCTTCTACCTCTTTCAACCTAGTCCATTCCTCTGAGAAAAGAGGACGAAAAATCCCAGGTTTTGGGCTTCTCCTACCTCTTTCGACCTATCGTCTATCCCCTCGAGGAAAAAAAAGAAAAAAACCCAGGTTTTGGGCTATCCTACTTCTTTTCTCCTGATGTCAATACCCCCGAAATAACTAATTTTCTTGCGTTTTTCTTGTTTTCTGCCACCGAAATCTCCCCTAACAAAATTTTTGCGTTTTCCTGGTCGAAAAAACTTCCTCGGCATGATTTGTCAATAAATAGCCATCGGCTTAAATTGACATCTTGATGAACATATTTGTTGATGTAATTTTAATTAAAGAATAAAGAATGTTTTTTTAAAAAATGAACTCGAGACTGACGCCGGCCTCTTGTTTTTTTTACCGATGTCACGATTTACGTCAGATGAAAAAGGTTGCTGGGGTCTCGATGATCCATTAGTCTAATGAATTCTTGGAACCCGCGGAACGTTTTAACTATTTTTAAAATATAAAAGTGAAATTTCCCACAGTTTTTCGTCTAAAAAAAAGTATTGTCACCGTATCGACAAGTGAAGTCTGTTGGTGTTACATCGAAGACTCCTTGTCGAATCGGGACGGGAGCTTGGGAACGAACCGTGACTTATCGGTAATTGTGTAGTTTTGAGGGGTGGCGGCCCACTAGCCTTTACATTCTTCGCCCCACGCACGTAGAAGAAAAAAAAAGAACAAAAACATGCCTACAATATGTGACAATCCATGTTGACTTTTAAACGTCGTAACAATTAGCCGTAGATAGAAATGATTAGAGAAAGAGAAATTTTTAAAACCCTTCGGCTCTCCTCGCTTAATTGAAGTAGTTAAACCTCATGTCTTAACGAGGATGTGTAACCGTGTGTGTGAGCGTTTTATTAGTTTCCTCCGTTAACTTTTCTCGTAAAGGTGACTGGCGTGTTCATCTTCCTTAATCTGTTTACATTTCGGTTAACAAGTTCCTCAACTGGAATTTCGTGCGGTTTTCGTCCGAACGATAAATTTAAATGAATGTCTGGAGCAGAGCAAGGCCCATTTCGTTCGAAAAGAAAGAGCAGCACAGTAGATGGAAGACTCCTATTCCTTTGTTTTTATGCCAGAAACTCCTTTTTTGCTGGATTTTCAGCCGTTTCAAGGAGATGAATTCTCCGAAACAGCAGATTCAACAGTCCATTGGTCTTCATCAATCATAGTAGCCCAGAATATATTTCCCGTTCGTATCCTGCTAAGAAGCACTTTTTCCATTTATTTCGTTCGAAACTAAAGAGCAGCACAGTAGATGGAAGATTCCTTTGTTTTTATGCGAGAAACTCCCTTGTTACTGGATTTTCAGCCGTTTCAGGGAGATGAGTTCGCCAAAACAGCTGATTCAACAGTCCATTGGTCTTCATCAATCATAGTAGACCAGACTAGCAAAATTATATTTCCCGTTCCTTTGTATCTCCTGCTAAAAAGCACTTCTTCCATTCATTTCTTTCGGAAACGGAAGTGCGTACCTGCTCTTCCGCACAGTAGATGGAAGATTCCTTTGTTTTTTATGCGAGAAACTCCCTTTTTACTGGATTTTCAGCCGTTTCAGGAGATGAGTTCTCCGAAACAGCAGATTCAACAGTCCATTGGTCTTCATCAATCATAGTAACCCAGAAATATATTTCCCGTTCCTTCGTATCTCCTAAGAAGCACTGTTTCCATTTATTTCGTTCGAAACGAAAGAGCAGCAAAGTAGATGGAAGACTCCTTTGTTTTTTATGCGAGAAACTCCCTTTTTACTGGATTTTCAGCCGTTTCAAGGAGATGAGTTCTCCGAAACAGCAGATTCAACAGTCCATTGGTCTTCATCAATCATAGTAGCCTGGACAAGCCTGCAAAATTATATTTCCCGTTCCTGAAGCACTCCTTCCATTTCGTTCGAAACGAAAGCAGCACAGTAGATGGAAGATTCCTTTGTTTTTATGCGAGAAACTCCCTTTTTACTGCATTTTAGCCGTTTCAAGATGAGTTCTCCGGCTGAAACATCAGATTCAACTTGTTCTTCATCAATCATAGTGATATCCTTACTGCCAAAAATTCTTTTGCTGATGTTATTCACCTTATAAACTATGCTTTGTTTTGAAAAATTGAAAATGAGGACTTTGATTTTTTATTGCCTAACTGTAAATGTTATGAATGCAATTTTATTGTTTCGAGCATAATTGCAAAATAGTTTATGATCTTGTTAAGCCTGATGGAATATGATAACGGTTTATATATTTCGTCCACTTGTAACTCCCGTTCGCGGAGAGGTTAAATCAATGCAGTTTAATCCTCTATTGTTCACCGGGTTGCTTGAAGTGGCGAAGGGGGACCCCTTTAGGAATAAAGCAGATATTGTGAGATAGTAATGCGCTCAACTAATTTCCTGTTTAGCGTCTAAACCAACGGCCGCTTCCTGGCCTTCTATTAAACCAACTGTCCGAGATAATATCATCTTCGAATCCCCCCGCACCTCATGTTAAATTGAAGGGGTCAAATCTATTAAATATTTTGTTTAACGAATTTTCTTTTTTTGCGCTCATAGAAGGACTCGCGATCTTTATTTACCGCGAAGCCCGGGCGTCCTTGGCCAAATCAAAGAACTATAAATCGAGTGAGAAGTCCGTTGCGTCACAATTTCTCCCCTCTTCATCCTGATATGACTTCACAGATTTTGACTATTCTGTGTAGACCTACATCAATAACAAAACTGCACCCAAATTGAGGTGACCCCAAGAAAGTCCCAAGCGCAGGTGATGGTATCGCCCGGTTGCTGGACTGGAGTGGCCGCCTCGAATCAGAAGCGAGATACCATCGGAAACATTTTTTTTATTAATTAGATTATGAAAAGAAATTATTAATGTTGATCTAGCTGAATAAACGGAGTAGCCCTGGGGTATTTTCACCTGTTGCTGTTCCGACGTTGCCAGATCAAACGTTAAGAACACGAAAAAAAAATGTTACCATTAATATTTTATCGTTTTTAGATTAGAAAACCAGCTCCTCTTCAAGATTTCTAATAAATAGAACGTTATTAAAATTTCTTTATAGTTTCGTTTGGAACGGCCTTCCTGCTTACCCACTCGTGAAATGATGACATTTAACGCGGGGGCGCTAGATTATTTAAAAAATGTATCGGGATTTTGATGATTTTGGGATTTTGTAAATTAATTAAGCGTCAAGGTGTTTTCTCTGTGGTAGGTGGCTGTTGGGTAAGAAAAACTTTCCTGCCCACATCTTAAAACCGCACTTTCTCAACTCAAAAACCCCACTTACGGTCTCACGTCTCCGGAGGCCGAAGAAAAACACAATAATTTTCCCCCCAACCTATTTTTTCTATGTCGCAAAAAAAGAAATTTCTTATAGCGATAAAAAGTTGAAAGTTAACCCTTTCGAGACCGCGTCTCTGGCGCTTTTCCCCTCACTTCTCCCTGAGCGCTCCAGCGCCCAGCAAAGCACAGAAAGCGACGAGTGATGCGATCATCACGTAGTTCATTTCTTCCCCAACAGATTGCCTGTTTTTGCATGTCGCTAGCGCCACGGGAAGCGAAGTTACTAAATTTCTTAGAGAGGCTTCCTGCTGGCGCCGCTGGGCAACTAAAGTCGCCTGCGGTCTCCAAACCTACTAAATAGTCGCATAAGTGCCAAGTATAAAAATTGAAACAAATGAGGCGCTCCGGGTACGAAGGGCGAACTCGACATCGGAAAATTTTTTTAACTTCCTTAAAGAAGTTATTGTGATACCCTCGACGTCGGGTTTTTGGGGAAGGGTGCTCCAGTTTTTTTTCATTTTCAGATTCTTGGTGAATACACCCATATAATTTTTATGTTGAGTTCGCCATTTTTTCCCCTTTAAAACGTAAAAACCGAAACTTTAAAATGCGAATATCTCGGAACTACGTTTTGTCGAGTTCGCCCTTCGTACCCGGAGCGCCTCAAATGTTTTTGTGGACAAATTTGGAGCGGATGAATGAAAAAATTTTTTATCGAACATCGTTTTATCTGGGATGTTGATGATGATTATGTTTGACAATGGTTGCCCGAGGGAAGCCTCTGGCAGGGTGGAGCCGGGAACTTCGGACTCCTCGCTCTTTCTACTCATTATCTTGTCATTATGAGAGAAAACCCCCCTCTTCGGGTCCCTCTCCCGCCGCCGAAACCTCTCCAACACCTGTCCCTCCGAGGATGACCTTAAGAAAATTGTGAAGCGTCTTTGTAGGATGAGGCGCGGGGTGGAGAGAAGTCTACTGACAGGACAATAGCAACACACGCACAATGCCGACTACACTTTCGACCTTTTGACGCGATGACAGATTACCATCTCTTTTCAGTAATTATACCGACCTCGACTCACATAGCTACTAAACAGTGTGAGAAATAGGTGAATCTTTGGGAGAGAAGGAAAAAAAACCAAGTCCTACCGGGGAAGCGCATGTCATTAAGCATACAGCTTAATGATCGCCTCAGGACATGGCTTAACTATTTCAAGGAGATAAATTGCCCTAGTCACCGCTGACAAATCGAGGCCCTCTTTCTCCTCTTGTTAGTTAAACGAAAAACTGGTGGCTCAATGACCAGAAAAACGATACCATCATAAACAGTGTTGCCAACCAAATTTTTGATGGAAGCAAAAAATGTCGGTTGCGCAATATGATAATGAACGTTGGATATTCCCAACATTTAAATTCTTCCAAGGTCGTTTGATTAATTGCTCTATATTAATTGACCGAGATTTTTTTTTTCATTTTATGTTCGGAGAGATGAAAAAAAGACGATGTTAAGCCGGGACGTCGGGGTGACTAAATATCGCGTGTTTCCTTAGGACCTCCCTATTTCCTGTGCAGTCTCGAGCCAGTGGCTTCTCGTCTCTCACGGCCGACAACACAATTGTCTTTGTTTTTTTTTCGTTTCCACGGAATCCCTTATACGTTTCACAATTTTCAGAGCGCCTGAAAATTGCCTTCGTTTTATTTTCCTTAACAGTTTAACGACATTTCGATAAGTTCGGATGGGTTTCCCCCCTTTTGACACACGCGAGAGGAGACAATGGCCGTGTGAATTTGCTAACTTCAAGGATATGGAAATCCGTCCTTAAAACAAGTTGCACAACAGGCTGCCTTCTTAAGGAAAACGTTTCTAGTTCCTTTAAAGAGTTGGCCTCCTCACATAAAAAGAATACTTCCTCTTAACTTCCTCGAAATAGAAGATTGTAGGAAGACAATCGGACTGCACATGCGCTGTGCTGTATGTTCAATTTTTTGTGGAAGATTCCATTTTCTGGAGAAAAACCGATAAAGTGGCCTTAATTTTGCTTTTCCAAAGTCAAAATCGAAAAGTGCAAGTAAGCCGACACTCTCCGTCTACAGCTCGGCGTAGCAGGGTTAGTTCCATAGGTTTGTTTAGGCTCAGCTCAAGTCCCCCAAATCAAAACTATTGCATCCAGCTGATCAAAATCTACTCTCTTCGCCATCCTCGCTATGATAGTTAACCAGCTACAAATTGCAGAAATTTATGGCTTTTTGCTCGGATGATCACTTGGACTTCCAAGTTGGGTTGATTCGATATGGTCTTCCTTCCAATATTTTATCCGATCGATATTTTGAAAATATCGGATGAACCGATATATCGGAAGGAAAATATCGGATGAACCGATATATCGGAAGGAAAATATCGGATGAACCGATATATCGGAAGGAAATAGCGCATGAACTGATATATCAGAAGGAAAATAGCGCATGAACCGATATATCGGAAGGAAAATATCGGATGAACCGATATATCGGAAGGAAAATATCGGTACAAATATTGCAAATATGGAAGGAAAATATCGATTTCCGATATCGGAAGTATCGCAACAACCCTACTTCCAACTAATATTATTCAATATTTTATTGAACTTTAAAGAGGAAACGATGAAATTAAGTTGTCGAATATGACATGTTTTGCACTTAAAATTAAAGGATTCAAAATGGCAAATTCAGCGATTATTATGTCAAATGTTAATCGAATATGCACTTTTGAAAAAGCGGATCGAAATATCCGTTTATTCCCATGGAAATAAAAGAGAGAAGGGAAAAAAACGAAGCTACGCTCTTCGTTAAAACAGACCTCAACGGGGGTTATAAATTGGTGACTCGGCACTACTATAGGAGAGCTTTCAATCAGCTGATTTGAACCGCCTACTTTTCAGCTTCCGTTCCGCTACCTGTTAACCCCGCCAAACAATACGAGAGGGCCATTTCACAACCCATTACATGCTTTAAAAGAATAAAAAGGGTGTGAAATTAATTTCGAACTCGCAGACGCTTCATCCAGGGCCCCCTATCACGCGCATAAATTATAAAAAGTACCCACATTTTTGGTTTTTATGACATAAAAATCATCTTTTACCACAGTTTTTGTCCAAAATATGCCCAAAATTTCGATTCTTATCTTAACGCGGTTATAAAGTCTCAGAAAAGAAAGACGTTAGAGGCCATAAAAAGACGGAAGACCTTTTGTAAATCAGGAAACAATGCAGAAAGACTTAAAAATTTTTTTCCCCAAAAAAAAATCCGGAACTCGAATATTGACACGTTATTCCGCGCCCCGAAAAACCCGTCGGACCCGTTTCTCTAATCTCGAAAACATTTAACTCTCTCTGACAAATTCAATGATTAAACCATTGAATGTCTTTTTCTCTAATACCGGTCGGATTTAACCGACTTATTTTTTTTTTTCGATTTCTAGACAAGATAACATTTTTTTTCCTTCTCTTCCAGCATTTTTATTATAATTAAAATCCTATTGAAGGTATAAATCAATTGTTTCGCCCCGTCGAAAATGTAGGCGATAAATCAGAACTGAAGAAACGGAAGATAACAGCAATTTGTAACATGGCGTTACACGTTTTATAATTAAACGTTTTCAAAATATAATTGATTTATATCTTCATCTGACTAATCGAGTTTAAAGTGAAAATTTCAGTTTGTTTCCAATTTTTTTAAACTCCCTAAACAGAAGGTATCAAAAAATACAGTACGGGATGTGTTGGAAGTCTTTCATTTTTAACGTCCTTAAAGAAGTTATTGTGATACCTTCCACGTCGGGTTTTTGGGTGGTTGCAGACTCCGGAGGGTCAATTCGAAACTTTGTCTGTGGTGCCGGCCGGCCGTAGCGTTTTTTCCGGAACACTTTACGTCCGCTGTTTTCAACCGATTTTCACCAGATTTACACCAAATTTCCTTTTTTTCGGTGAACAAGAGAGCGAATTTTTGAATTTCGAAAAATGGCGGAGATAAGTCTGTTTAAAATTTAAAAAAAATTCGCTGCGGCCGATTTCACTAAATTTTCACCAATTCGTCGCGTTAGTTCTAACACCGGGTAAGTCATTTTTCCTAGGTTTTCAGGAGAGCCAAAATACGGATTAAATTCTCATTGGAATCAAACCTGTTGGCTAAATCGCGAACTACGCGTTTTCTGTTGGTAATAGGGTTAAAACTACCAACGGAATTCGATTCTCCACAAAATTTACCATCAGAAACTATGCCTAACTCAATATTGATAAATGACTTATCCGGTGTTTAAAACTAACGCGACGAATTACTCACAAGAGAGCGAATTTTTGAATTTCGAAAAAATGGGGAGATACGTCTGTTGAAATTTTAAAAAAAATTCGCTGCGCCGAACCGTTTGTGTAATTTCACAAAATTTTCACTAATTTGTCGCGTTAGTTCTAACACCGGATAAGTCATTTTCCAGGTTTTCAGGAATTCGATTCTCCACAAAATTTACCATCAGAAAACAATGCCTAACTCAAAATTGATAAAAAAATGACTTATAAGGGTTAAAACTAACGAGACGAATTACTCCATTTTTTAAAAATTTTTGGTGTAAAAAAAATTATCATTTTTTCACATTGATATCTTTTTTTTTTACATAAATTAATATTTTTGTAGGAGAAATTTCATACTTCCACCCGTTACGGAAGGGACCTCCCTTATACTTTCCCTACGTTATACTTCCCTCCGTTATACTTCTCCTCCGTTATACTTCCCCTCCTCTATACCTCTCCTTTATACCTCCCCCTCCGTTATACTTCCCCTCCCATACACTTCCCCCTCCGTTGTACTTCCCTCCCTTATACTTAACCTCCGGAGTAGGGAGACTACCAACGGAATTCGACTCTCCACAAAATTTACCATCAGAAACTATGCCTAACTCAAAATTGATAAAAAATGTCTTATCCGGTGTTAAACTAACGCGACGAATTACTCCTTATTTTTTAAGAATTTTGGAGTAAAAAAATTATCATTTTTCACATTGATATCTTTTTTTTGCATAAATAATTTTTTTGTAGGAGAAATTTCATACTTCCACCCGTTACGGGAGGATCTCCCTTATACTTCCCCTCCGTTATACTTCCCTCCGTTATACTTCTCTTCCCTTATACTTCCCCCTTCCCCTCCTTATACTTCCCCCTCCTACATTGCTACTTATCTTTAAAGAAGTTTCCGCCGGGAATTGGAAGATAAGTTATGAAAATGGGTTAAAATTAGTTGAAAGTCAAGAATGTAAATTCTCAAAGGATTTTTCTGATTTATTAGTCTTTGTCCAATTTTATTACTTTTGTTAATTTTTCTCACATTTATTTATGGGAAGTACTCTAGGTACCTGATGAAACTTCCTTAAAAAAATAGTGTCGGACGTCCTTTTAAGACATTCTTGAGTTAAAAAAAAATTTTTTTTTTGCTACTGAGTTCGACAGTTGATAAAGATTTTACCGGCTTCGGAATACAAAGGCGACAGCTGTAGGTTTAACGGAAAGGAAGCGGTCGGTTCCTCCTACTTTGAGTCCGAAGCATCAACCCTTCTACCCTATTGTCATAAACGTTTGTAAAAAAAAAAAGTGACGTAAAAATGAGTCTTCCACGGTTAGCCAAGAAAGACCCGGAGTTTCTTCCGGCGGACCTCGAAACTCTGTTCGTTTTTCCCACGGAAGGACCAGCCGCGAGTCGGATATTTGGAATTACTTCGACTCTGGAGATGTAAGTCCGGTTTTTCCCCCCTTTTTATTTTTCTTCTCTTTTCTCTTCTTCTCGCGCGGTTTCTATGAACTGCGAGGCCGGGATTCCGTCAACTATGCCCGATCTCATCTTTCCACAATTCCTTTTTTTAATCTTTTGTGATGACTGATGTAAAAAACTGCACCTTATCTCGAAGGTTTTTTTCGGTCTCGTAATTAAAAATGGAGGAGGTCAAGGCCGAACGGACCACGAACCTAATCAAAACACGTCTGTTTCATTATACGAAGAGACGGTGATTCACCATCCGATTTCGTTAATTAAACTTCATCCTTTCAAAAAAACCTTCATCCAAAATCGTTGGCGTCGAGGTGCGATTTGGACAAAAGGGTCGCCTTTACATTTTTTTTCCCTCTTCTTTTCGATTGGGGTGGCGCGCGTGCCGCTCAATGAAAAGTTAAATCCCATATAATTTGCCCTAATTTTCTTTTCAGAGGTTCTATTGTCGCCTTACGATATTTCAAACGATTACAATCATTTGTCTCGACATCCACTCTTATTATAGACGGTAACGTTCCCTTCATATCAAGTGCAGAAATTACGCCTTGGTTTTATTTACGGAAAGTAGGGACGTTTCTTGGTACCTCCTTTCCTTATTCAAAAGGACGCCTCGCTCGATGCATCGATGGCATCGTCACATTCGTTGATTTTTAATGGCAAATGAACTCTTTTTCCTAGCTTTGATTATAGATATCAGAAGTGGGATACATGGGGTCTCTAAGGGTGCTCTAAGGGGGGGGGGGGTGTAACAACGTTTGGGCATCGACATCGACAGAGACATCCGCACCTACACCATCGACACTTTCGGACAGAGCCACTGTTGATGACGATGTCAACGAGTCGATGGTGTAGATCGCGGATGTCTATGTCGATGCCCAAACTTGTTAAAAAGAGGGGGGGGGGTCAGTGTTCTTCTTGACTTGAACTGGCCAATCAAGGCCCGATGGCATCCATGTCCTGGGCAACGATTTTGATAATCAAATTTTATTCACTCACAAGTTAACCAGTGTATTGCATCGATTAGTCATCGAGGCACCGTCCAACACCGTCCAGCACCGCGACATCGACGGTAATTACCGCGTTCTGCACTCCTTGATGCATCGATGGCATCGACGGTGACGTCCGCGTTCTTCGACCCATTTCTAAAAACAAAGATTCAATGGTATTACAATCCATAATTCCATTATTGGAAAGCTAAGCAAGGCCATTGGGTCAAATTCCATTGTTCTCCACCAGATCACCTCCATCCAGTCTCTTTATCCTAGCTTTGATTTATAGATATCAGAAGTGGGATACATGGGGTCTCTAAGGGCGCGGACAGTGCCACTGTTGATGACGATGTCAACGAGTGTCGATGGTGTAGATCGCGGATGTCTATGTCGATGCCCAAAAGTTGTTACAAAGAGGGGGGGGGGGGGGTCAGCGTTCGTCTTAACTTGAACTGACCAATCAAGGCCCGATGGCATCCATGTCAACATCCTGGGCATCGATTTTGATAATCAAATTCTGTACGCTCACAAGCTAATCAGCGAATTCGATTGCATCGATTAGTCATCGATGCACCGTCCAGCACCGCGACATGGACGGCAATCACCGCGTTCTGCACACCTCGACGCATCGATGACATGGACAGTGACGTCCTTAGACCCATTCTAAAAAATCTTCCATTATAAAGCTAAGCAAGGTCCATTGGGTCAAAGATCCATTGTTCTCCACCAGATCACCTCAATGCAGTCCGTCCCAACTTTCCAGAAAAAAGAATGAGCAAAATAGGTTAATTGGTTAAGCGTTTTTCCTCTTGAGAATTCAATTGATATACAGTAATTACGTCCTTAATAGGTCTCGCTACTAAAAGGTGAATAAGCATGATTTAATTGCCTAATACGCAAATTAGTAAAACAGCTTTTGGAATAAGGTTTTTGTACAGGAAGTTCTCAATTACACGGATCGGCAATCATTCTTTCGCATTAAATTTTTTTTTCAGTCTTGGGGTCTCATTGACCCCGTGGGTCAAAAATTTTGGAGGGCTTTTTTGTTGTTATTTTTGATCTACGCTGAAAAATAGTTTTTTTTTCTCTCTACGATAATTCCGTGAGGGGCAGGAACTTCGCTTGGGGGACCGTCCTGCGTTTGAACAAGGACGGAAAGCCGTCGACTAAAACATTGGGCGAGGAACGACAGGGAAAGCACTCGTCCGTAGCACCTTCCCATCTGTCCGACGTAATTATATTCAATTGTC